>CM031234.1:130072697-130547697 GCA_018340775.1 Taxus wallichiana var. yunnanensis
TGATTTTGAATTAACAGTCTGCTGCAATATAAAATTCAGATCTGCGTTTTGTGTGGGGTTAAAACCTATGTTACCGAAATGGCACCCTAGGACACTTTGGGAGCGGAGTACGGGAGCGGTGAGGGCTCGAGAATGGTCGGGTACGACACGAGCCACACCCAACGGTTTCCGCAGCCCTCGCCGCTCCTTGCCTCGCTCCCACCGCCAAAACCGTTTTGTAATTTGTTTTTTATTTTTTAATCCTACATAAGGTATAGTTTAAATTTAATATATCATTACGGTAGAAATTACAGTTTCATAGCACCATTATTCTATAGAAGGTATATTTTAAATTTAATATATCATTACAACAGAAATTAATGTTTTCACAACACCATTATTCTACGTAAGGTATATGTTAAATTTAATATATCATTACAACATAAATTACGTTTTCACAAAGACCATTATTCTACATAAGGTATATTTAAAATTTAATACATCATTACAACGAAATTACAGTTTTCACAAAGACCATTATTCTACTGAAGGTATATGTTACAAGCCATCATAAACATGGATAAAAATAACATGTATGAGATAAATCATGAATGTAATAAACACCTCAACTAGATATGGTAGGGACAATTGAAATCATGAATGCACGAGCAATTTGTTGTGGCTATTTAGCTTGTTTTGTTTTTCATATGCATAATATGTGGTTAATTCTTATTTAGAAGGTGGAATTTATATATTTTTAATTTTTCTATATTTTTTGTACGCCGTATCCTACGCAATATCCAAGCCCAATTTTTTTTTTTGCCATTTTTGCGTATCGGATACTCCGTACTGCTCTCCCGTATACAAAACGTATCAACTACTTAGGTTAAAACCCTTGAAAGGGTCATTACAGTGGTATCAGAGCTCGGATCTTCAAAGGACCTAGGGTTTTAATGGAAGATTCCAAGTTTGAAGAATTGATGGCACGACTAAACCATATCACACCAAAAGGAAGCAACAACGGTGCATGGGAGGGTAAGATCTCTATTTTTGATGGCACTAACAAACTTTCAGTAAGATCATGGTTGTTAGAATTGGAGGCATACTTGCAATCAAACCCTATGTGTGTGGAGGATGCCCTCGAATTCATCCCTTGTCATTTGGAAGGGATAGCAAGAGATTGGTGGTACCATGTGATAGAAACCCAAGGAGAGGAATCGGTTTGCTTCTTTGATGATTTCAGTCAAAAGATCATAAGAAGGTTCGATGTGCAAACTTGCAAGGATGAACCCCAAGGTAAAAGTTCATTGGTGTTTGATGATATTCCTTTGGTTTCTAATGATTGCATGTGCCAAAGTGTTGAAGAAAACTCAGATTCGCACGAAGATAGTAAAGATGATGTAGGGGGCAAGTTTGTTTTGGAAAAGAGTAAACTTCCTATTGCCCTTGATCATGATCGATTTGCTGAAAATTCCCAAACAATAGTTCATGATGTGCTGATTGAGGGAGTTCACACCATGGAAGGAAACTACGAAGAGTTTCCAAGTATGTACCCACAAGATTTGGTGATTGGAGCTCACTTACCGGAAGAAAAGAGTGACATTCAGCTTGTTGGTCTGCACAAAATTGCAGCCCATATGAGGCAAAAGGATGAGGTTGGTAAGTCAAACACGAGCTATGAGGATGATACATACATGTGTGCACGAAGTACGGATGATTGCATGGCAAAAATAGCTCCATTTGTTGAAGATAAGTGGCTTCAAGCAGGGGCAACCATTGGGGCAACACATTGCTTCATGTTTTGAAGAGTACAAAGCTCTTCCGGAGGAGATTCAAAATTCCTTGACTCTTGCTGAGTTCTTGGGAGTGAAGAAAGGGAGGATTAAGCCCCACACTAAGTTCAAGGAAAAAGAAAACCCAAAATTATTGGGTATGGTTAGGGAGCAGCCCTTGGAAGCAATAGAGGCTTCTATCACTCTTGCCAAAGATGAGTCATTGACTGATATTCAGAACAATACAAAAGAGCATGTTTTTGAGGAGAAAACCATGGAGCATGAGCCAAAAGAAGAGGAAAAATCAGATTTGCATATGGGTGAAGTAAAGTTGGTGATGGAGGACCAATTTCCAGGTGAGAATGAAGATAATAAGCTTGCTGGAATTTCCAAAGCAGCAGCTCATTGGAGGCAAGTTGATGATATACATGACCGTGGTAAGAACCATGAAGAGGTTCCATGCATGGACAACACAAGGTATGGTAGAAATAGTCACATTTCATATTCTTTGTCTCCTCCTATGTCGCTACCATACTTGTTTCATCGTGGGCAACTTGTTGAAAGGGAGGAACACATGGCAAGTTTGATGCTTCATGGTGGCCATTATGGAGAACACTCTAAAAAGGAAGGATTCAATAGGGTTGTGGCTAATGAGTGTTTATTTCCATGCATATGGTTAGAAGAAAAATCTATGGAGGATGTTATGCATTCACACCACTTGGTGAAGAATGAGATGATGCAAAGTAACTTCATCACCAAGGGGCACCAATCATTCAAGCTAGCTTTGGGAAGGCACATGGTAAGCTCCGCACTTCCATTTGTTGTTCAACAGTCATTTGATTTGGATTTTCAGTTCCTAGTCAATGCACATACTCATAAAAAGATTCCTCCAATTGAAATACAAGTTGTGTGCATGAAATTGGTGTTTGAATTGAAGTGGAATGAGTGTTATTTCTTTGATCCGGGCATTGTAACTCAGCTGGGATTGAGAGGTATGATTAGAAGCAATAAGAGGGTTGATTTGTGGTGTTTTAAGCTTGCCATTATGAGTTTCCATGTTGCTGATTTGGAACAACAGTCACATTACAAAGTAATTCAGCTCCTTTCATGGATAATCCATGATGAGAAGGATTCTTTGCACCATATATTGCTTCAACAGTTGCTTCAAGAGGTAAAACCGCCAGTTACAGTGTTTGGATATGTTTCATATTGGGGGAGAATGCCTCTCTTACCTTGGTCAAAGTGTGTATGGAAGATTCCTATACTCACTAATTTTAATCCACAATTTCATCCAAAGGAAGTTTCACTTGTTTTATGGTTGACACATGCTAACTCTCCATTTCCAATTGAGTTAGTACAATAGTCATTGAGTCATAGATTTCCACCATGTCACCATGTCAACGAAGCTAAGAAAGACCCAAGAAAGGAGGATAACAAAGGGCCCATAAAGGAGGGCATGGAAGTTGAGATTGGTGGACTGCTCTTCGCCATCACAAGCATTCCATACCAGCTGGATATCCATGAAGAAAAGGTATGTGGGATGACTGATCTATATGTTGTTGAGTATGATAGAAGCACTACTACTTCCCATATTTGTTTGCCCCCCTTTGTGTTCAAATCTATGCAAGTTGGAGATGTTATGGGAAGGGTTCCAACTCACAATTTTCAGATGTCTTGCAATCCTATGTATACTTTCCATGATTCTTATGACAACAATGATTGGTATTCAATGAAATATTTTTGGCATGAAGGAACTTGTGTGTTCATGTTGGAAATTAGAGCCAAAAGAGGGGCTCTTGAAAGGGGAACAACTCCGCTAGAATTGGTTTTGTGGAGGCAGCCCAAATCCACCCAAATGCAACTCCAAATCACTCATGCTAAGGGGTCTAAAGTGCTGCTACAACCAGGTAACCATGGAGATTTGTTTTTAGATCAGTTCTACAAATGTGCTAGAAGTATTTTCCAAACTTCCCTCATGGTACATAGAAGCATGAGCAATGAAGGAGAAGCAATAGAGGGAACTTCAAGCATGAATGAGAAGATTTTTATGACAACAGTGAGCCCAAGAACCAAATTTGACATTGTTGTCCCTATCATTTTCAGTTTCCTTTGCATACTTTGGGTTGAGAAAGAGGAAGGTTGGGTCACAAGAATGATGCTCCCGGATGTTTCTAAGGCATGGGCAAGCTGTTTGGCAACATGTTCCAACCACTTTCAGGCTGAACCATGAGGAGGAAATGCATAGCTACAACCATGTATGGGGCAGCCATCAAATACATGAAGTTTGTGGAGCTTCCACAAGCAAGAATGGGGAGACAACTCCCATAATTGCAGGGCCTAAGGGAGTGTTGTTAAACACTCATGTTTTCTTTAATATGTTTGTTTCTTGTGTAGGTACACACATAAAGATCATGGAGCAATTGAGATTCATTTGGGATCCGGGCACTTGCAATTGCTTGGGGACAATCAATTTTGGGAAGGGAGGACTGTAATGTCCCTTTTTCCACTTAGGAGCTGATATTTGGTCTTTTTGCCATTCCTTCTTCGTGGCAAAGAAGCAAAAAAGGATGGAGGAGAACCTTGAGCTTCTATTTGCTTTATTTTTCTAATATTTTATATTTTCTTATAGAGTTTTCCCCGCTTAATGAGGTCAAGTAGGGTGTAATGCTTTTAATAAGACGTAATGAAAGATTATAATGGCTCATAAGAGGTCGGCCTTTACTTTATGAGCCTTACGCCAAAAAAAAGAGGATACAAAAGAAGATTAGAGGCATCATTTGCATCTAGACTTGGCACATTTTATTCTACTTGTGCATTGTGAGCTTGTTGCTCCATTTTCTTGCACTTGGGACGAAAACCCTCATGTGTATTTGCCTAGAAGGACGAAAACCCTTCTAGAGGTTAAGGGAAAGATGAAAACCCTTCTCCTATGCTTGAGATTAGTATTAAATGCTGATTTGGAGAGATACTTCTAGCTTGTTATTCATTTATTAGGGGTGGAACGACCTACCTTGGGCGGGGTTTTGAACATTTGGTGAATTATTTTAAAAATCTAATTTGATAAAGCTGATTTGTAATATTTTATAAGGTCGGAATGTAAAGTTTGGTGATTTTCGAGGGTTTTTATGCCCTCGAACTATTGTTTTCTTGTCGCTGCAATATTTAGTTCATAATTAATCTCCAACAATGAGTTCTTCAATATTTCTTTGTGTTTTTGGCTCTTAATATTCCATAAAATACATATAAAATTGTGGTAAGTGGTTTCAAGGTGATTTTTGGCATATTTCATGGTAGATATAGTCGTTGATTTTGCATTGATAATTTGCTGCAATATAAAATTCAGATCTGCATTTTGTGTGTGGTTAAAACCCTTGAAATGGTCATTACACAACTAGTTTCTTGAAACTATTGGGACATTTATTGGTAGTTTTAAAAACCCTTGGATTACCACTGTTGATTTTTATGCATTTTTGGTTTTGTTTCCAAATGAAAATAGTGAAAAAGAAAAAAGAAACCTAAAATCCCGGTTTCACTCACTCAAACCTTGATATTATATTTTGATAAAGCTCATACCAAGACAAAATCAACAGATTGTGAATGACTTGTGAAGAGGATTCTACCAACGATGAACTATGTCGATATTTTTTACTTGTACATTGAAGAAAAAGTGTGGAGTTCACTCCCATTGATGATTGTGATCTTGGTATAGATGCATGACCTAAAAGCAACTATGCAATTTTCACAAAGACCATTACAACAAATTACAGCTTTCACAAAGACAATTATTCTACGTAAGGTATATGTTACAAGCCATCATAAACATGGATAAAAATAACATGTATGAGATAAATCATGAATGTAATAAACACTTCAACTAGATATGGTAGGGACAATTGAAATCATGAATGCACGAAGCGGTTTGTTGTGGCTATTTAGCTTGTTTTGTTTTTCATATGCATAATATGTTGTTAATTCTTATTTAGAAGGTGGAATTTATATATTTTTAATTTTTCAATATTTTTTGTACTTTGCCGTATCCTACGCAGATATCAAGCCCTAATTTTTTTTTGCCATTTTTGCGTATCGCATACTCCGTACTGCTCTCGTATACAAAACGTATTGACTACTTAGGTTAAAACCCTTGAAAGGGTCATTACAGTGGTACCAGAGTTCGGATCTTCAAAGGACCTAGGGTTTTAATGGAAGATTCCAAGTTTGAAGATTTGATGGCACGACTAAACCATATCTTACCCAAAGGAAGCAACAACGGTGCATGGAAGGGTAAGATCTCTATTTTGATGGTACTAACAAACTTTCAATAAGATCATGGTTGTTAGAATTGGAGGCATATTTGCAATCAAACCCTATGTGTGTGGAGGATGCCCTCGAATTCATCCCTTGTCATTTGGAAGGGATAGTAAGAGATTGGTGGAACCATGTGATAGAAACCCAAGGAGAGGAATCGGTTTGCTTGTTTGATGATTTCAGTCAAAAGATCATAAGAACGTTCGATGTGCAAACTTGCAAGGATGAGCCCCAAGGTAAAAGTTCATTGGTGTTTGATGATATTCCTTTGGTTTCTAATGATTGTATGTGGCAAAGTGTTGAAGAAAACTCAGATTCGCACGAAGATAGTAAAGATGATGTAGGGGGCAAGTTTGTTTTGGAAAAGAGTAAACTTCCTATTGCCCTTGATCATGATCGATTTGCTGAAAATTCCCAAACAATAGTTCATGATGTGCTGATTGAGGGAGTTCACACCATGGAAGGAAACTACGAAGAGTTTCCAAGTATGTACCCACAAGATTTGGTGATTGGAGCTCACTTACCGGAAGAAAAGAGTGACATTCAGCTTGTTGGTTTGCACAAAATTGCAGCCCATATGAAGCAAAAGGATGAGGTTGGTAAGTCAAACACGAGCTATGAGGATGATACATACATGTGTGCACGAAGTACGAATGATTGCATGGTAAAAATAGCTCCATTTGTTGAAGATATGTGGCTTCAAGCAGAGCAACCATTGGGGCAACACATGGCTTTATGTTTTGAAGAGTACAAAGCTCTTCCGGAGGAGATTCAAAATTCCTTGACTCTTACTGAGTTCTTGGGAGTGAAGAAAGGGAGGATTAAGCCCCACACTAGGTTCAAGGAATAAGAGAACCCAAAATTATTCGGTATGATTAGGGACAAGCCCTTGAAAGCGGTAGAGGCTTCACACTCTTGCCAAAGATGAGTCATTGACCGATATTGAGAATAGTACAAAAGAGCGTGTTTTTGAGGAGAAAACCATGGAGCGTGACCCAAAAAAAAGAGGAAAAATCAGATTTGCATATGGGCGAAATAAAGTCGGTGATGAAGGACGAATTTCTAGGTGAGAATGAAGATAATAAGCTTGCTGGAATTTCCCAAGCAGCAGTGCATTGGAGGCAAGTTGATGATATACATGACCGTGGTGAGAACCATGAAGAGGTTACATGCATGAACAACACAAGGTATGGTAGAAATAGTCACATTTCATATTCTGTCTCCTCTTATGTCGCTACCATACTTGTTTCATCGTGGGCAACTTGTTGAAAGGAGGGAACACATGACAAGTTTGATGCTTCATGGTGGCCATTATGGAGAACACTCTGAAAAGAAAGGATTCAATAGGGTTGTGGCTAATGAGTGTTTATTTCCATGCATATGGTTAGACAAAAAATCTATGGAGGATGTTATGCATTCACACCACTTGGTAAAGAATGACACGATGCAAAGTAACTTTATCACCAAGGCGCACCAATCATTCAAGCTAGCTTTGGGAAGGCACATGGTAAGGTCCGCACTTCCATTTGTTGTTCAACAATCATTTGATTTGGATTTTCAGTTCCTAGTCAATGCACATACTCATAAAAGATTCCTCCAATTGAAATACAAGTTGTGTGCATTAAATTGGTGTTTGAATTGAAGTGGAATAAGTGTCATTTCTTTGATCAGGGCATTGTAACTCAACTGGGATTGAGAGGTATGACTAAAATCAATAAGACGGCTGATTTGTGGTGTTGTAAGCTTGCCATTATGAGTTTCCATGTTGTTGATTTGGAACAACAGTCACAGTACAAAGTAATTCAGCCCCTTTCATGGATAATCCATGATGAGAAGGATTCTTTGCACCATATATTGCTACACCAATTGCTTCAAGAGGTAAACCAGCCACTTACAGTGTTTGGATATGTTTCATATTGGGGGAGAATGCCTCTCTTACCTTGGTCAAAGTGTGTATGGAAGATTCCTATACTCACTATTTTTAATCCACAATTTCATCCAAAGGAAGTTTCACTTGTTTTATGGTTGACACATGCTAACAACTCTCCATTTCCAATTGAGTTAGTACAACAGTCATTGAGGAGTAGATTTCCACTATGTCACCATGTCAAAGAAGCTAAGAAAGACCCAAGAAAGGAGGATAACAAAGGGCCTATAAAGGAGGGCATGGAAGTTGAGATTGGTGGACTCCTCTTCGCCATCACAAGCATTCCATACCAGCTGGATATCCATGAAGAAAAGGTATGTGGGATGACTGATCTATATGTTGTTGAGTATGATAGAAGCACTATTACTTCCCATATTTGTTTGCCCCCCTTTGTGTTCAAATCTATGCAAGTTGGAGATGTTATGGGAAGGGTTCCAATTCACAATTTTCAGATGTCTTGCAATCCTATGCATACTTTCCATGATTCTTATGACAACAGTGATTGGTATTCAATGAAATATTTTTGGCATGAAGGAACTTGTGTGTTCATGTTGGAAATTAGAGCCAAAAGAGGGGCTCTTGAAAGGGGAACAACTCCGCTAGAATTGGTTTTGTGGAGGCAGCCCAAATCCACCCAAAGGCAACTCCAAATCACTCATGCTAAGGGGGCTAAAGTGCTGCTACAACCAGATAACATTGGTGATTTGTTTTTAGATCAGTTCTACAAATGTGCTAGAAGTATTTACCAAACTTCCTGCATGGTACATAGAAGCATGAGCAATGAAGGAGAAGCAATAGAGGGAACTTCAAGCATGAATGAGAAGATTTTTATGACAACAGTGAGCCCAAGAACCAAATTTGACATTGTTGTCCCTATCACTTTTAGTTTCTTTTGCATACTTTGGGTTGAGAATGAGGAAGGTTGGGTCACAAGAATGATGCTCCCGAGTGTTTCTAATTCATGGACAATCTGTTTGGCAACATGTTCCAAGCACTTTGATGCGGAACCATGAGGAGGAAATGCATAGCTACAACCATGTATGGGGTAGCCATCAAATACATGAATCTTGTGGAGCTTCCACAAGCAAGAATGGGGAGACAACTCACATAATTGCGGGGCCGAAGGGAGTGTTGTTAAACACTCATGTTTTCTTTATTATGTTTGTTTCTTGTGTAGGTACACACATAAAGATCATGGAGCAATTGAGATTCTTTTGGGATCCGGAACTTGCAATTGCTTGGGACAATCAATTTTGGGAAGGGAGGACTGTAATGTCCCTTTTTCCCACTTAGGAGCTAATATTTGGTCTTTTTGCCATTCCTTCTTCATGGCAAAGAAGCAAAAAAAGAGTGAGGAGAACCTTGAGCTTCTATTTGCATTATTTTTCTAATATTTTATATTTTCTTATAGAGTTTTCCCCTCTTGATGAGGTCGGGTCTTGGGTATAATGCTTTTAATAAGGCTTAATCAAAGATTATAAAGGCTCATAAGAGGTCGGCCTTTCCTTTATGAGCCTTACACCTAAAGGAGGATATAAAAAGAAGATTAGAGGCATCATTTGCATCTAGACTTGGCACATTTTATTCTACTTGGGCATTGTGAGCTTGTTGCTCCATTTTCTTGCATTTGGGACGAAAACCCTCATGTGTATTTGCCTAGAAGGACGAAAACTCTTCTAGAAGTTGAGGGAAGGACGAAAACCCTTCTCCTATGCTTGAGATTGGTATTAAACGCTAATTTGGAGAGATACTTCTAGCTTGTTATTCATTTATTAGGGGTGGAGCGACCTACCTTGGGTAGGGTTTTGAACATTTGGTGAAGTATTTTAAAAATCTAGTTTGATAATCTGATTTGTAATATTTTATAATGTCGGAATGTAAAGTTTGGTGATTTTGAGGGTTTTTCTGCCCTAGAACTATTGTTTTCTTGTCGGCTGCAATATTTAGTTCATAATTAATCTCCAACAATGAGTTCTTCAAGATTTCGTGTTTTTGGCTCTTAATATTCCATAAAATACATATAAAATTGTGGCAAGTGGTTCCAAGGTGTTTTTTTTTGGCATATTTCATGGTAGATATAGTCGTTGATTTTGCATTAATCTGTGCGATATAAAATTCAGATCTCGCATTTTGTGTCTATGGTTAAAACCCTTGAAATGGTCATTACACAACTAGTTTCTTGAAACTATTGGGACATTTATTGGTAGTTTCAAGAAACCCTAGGAATACCTGTTGATTTTTATGCATTTTTGGTTTTGTTTTCAAATGAAAATAGTGAAAAAGAAAAAAGAAACCTAAAATCCCTGTTTCACACACTTAAACCCTGTTATTATATTTTGATAAAGGTCATACCAAGACAAAAACAACAGATTTTGAATGACTTTTTAAGAGGATTCTACCAAGGATGAACTGTTTGATATTTTTACTTGTACATTGAAGAAAAATTGTGGAGTTCGGTGCCATTGATGATTGTGATCTTGGTATAGATGCATGACCTAAAAGCAACTATGCGGTTTGACTAAGTAGTGGCATTTGTCTAGGCCTAGGTGTTTGTGTTTTGACTAGTGATTGTTTTTGTTTCATTGTAGCATCTCGATTATTAGGCCTTATTCCATTTTGGACTTATTTGGTATATTACGTTTCATATACCATATCTAGTTTACTAATGCATATTGTTGAATTTTTAATATGAAATTCTTGTATTTATTTTTGATTGTTGTTTGATAGCAAGGAATGGTGTGTAATCTATAATATCTATGAACCATGAAGTATGACTAGTCACTATTTAAATTTTCTCCTTATAAATGAGACTCTTTCATTTCAATTCAATACTTGACTATTGTTAGGTTTTAAGTTCAATTTCTAAGGCTTCTCTAATCGATCTATTGTTTCAAATTTTCAATATTCAAAGTTTGTTTAAGACTAGCTTTGTTGAAACAAATGTGTTATTAACTATGATATGAGTGTTTGGCTAAAGCAAATCTCTTTGGTATGTTCATAGTTTACATCAACAAAATGTTCTTTAAGCCTCGTTCGGATGGAGTGGTTGGTGTGGCCAATATAAGAGGTGCCACAAGAATAGGGTATTCGGTACCTCTCCGTATTAAAAATCGCTATTAATCGCCCGATTATTGTATAGGGTTAGTAAAACGATTTATCTATCTCAAATTTACGATTTTAAAAGTCTTGATAAATCGGCGATAAAAACGTAAAAAATCATGGAAACGCGTTGGTAAAAATGTTGAAAATCGTGTGGCTTAGGTTTAAATGCAAAAATGACCAAATCAAACCATTTTTCTCCTGCGTGATTCGTATTTTCTCCTGCGACCTAGTTTCGTGTCTGGTGAATAGCATTTCGTGGTGGTTTCCAACTAGTTTGTGGCCGCTTAGTAAAAACCAATTTGTGGCCTAGGTACACACATGTATTTGTCATGATATAGTTATACATTATAAATTTGTATATATTATACAATATAAATAAATTCGTATATACTATACAAGATAAATTCATATACAATAGATTTATTTTTGCGTTTTTAAAGATTTTCAATAGTATACACTAATTCGTATACAATATAAAATCTATAGATTAATTCGTTTTGTATACACTAGAATTTATAATAGTAATAAATTTATACATTTAACAATGATATATATTATTGTTATAACAGATCATAATTTATAACATTTAACAATGATATATAACAGTAACAATAATATAATTTATAACAGTTATATAATTCGTAATACTATACAATATACACTATTATAAATTTATAGTTAACTATTACAAACTTATAGTATACAATGTACACTATAAATTTATAATAGTATAATGTATAACGATTTTAAAAATATATAATAGTTAAATTTATAATGTACAGTATAAATTTATAATAGTTAATTGTTACAGACTTATAGTATACAACGTACACTATAAAATTATAATAATATCTTGTATAATGATTCTAAAAGTTATCATTGTCAAAAAATTGAGAGAAATTTCAGGATGATGCATAAATTACAACACAAACACCCTATCTTATTTAGAATCATACGTTTTCAATATAGCTTTGTTGTAATTTTTTCTTCATGCAATAGCAATATTATTCTTAATTTCGTCATACAATTTTATTTCTCTAAGACTTGTAAATCTAAGACAATTGTTTTTTTGTTTTGTAGAATGACTTTGACATCCGATTTATGTTTAACTGTTCTTAGTAAGCTTAACTCAAAAGACCCCTTTTGGAAGCATTGTGAATGAGTAGAAGACAATTGTGTTGTATGCAATTATTGTGAAATGAAGTTCCACATTGCACGGATACTAGGGAATGAAGTGGAATTGTGCAATCAAGCACTTCTTGAGGCTCAAAGAGAGTTTTCTCGCTTTCCTTACACTTATGTAAAGAAAAAGATGAAAAGAAGTGTAATGTCCCAACTCGAGATCTATGGAAAATATGCAAATCAACAACCCTTCAATACATCAATCAACTGTAAATAGCTAAACTTAGTCAAACTACTTGTACTAGTTGAGTAGATGACTCAATAAACCCAAAAATAGGGGTTTAATAGCCTCTATTAACAACTCGTACAAGGCCTCGTGAGGCTCAAAGAGAGTTGTCTTGTTTTGTTACAACTTATGCGAGAGAAAAAAGATGAAAAGAAGTGTAATTTCCCAACTCCGGGATCTATGGAAAATATGCAAATCAACAACCCTTCAATACACCAATCAACTGTAAATAGCTAAACTCAGTCAAACTACTTGTACCAGTTGAGTAGATGACTCAATAAACCCAAAAATAGGGGTTTAATGGCCTCTATCGACAACCCGTACAACTACTTCCTCAACTGAACTTTAAAAATCAGATCTAAGCTTCACTGAATTGAGCATCTAACAAGCAATGGCACTGCTGAAATGACTACTGAAATTACTCACAACATTCAACATTCAACATACTTCAACTCAGATTACTTCTGCTGTTATAGAACTCCAAGATACCATTAAACTCAGCCTTGTTCAACCAGCTACAAACAGTCACCCAAATCTCCTTAAAAGGAATTCAAAATTATTATTAAGCATGCAATAATTTTGATCGCCGTATTCAGAGATATGTAATCATGCATCATAAACCAATTATCAAAATACTTAGGCAATCACTGGATATTTTAGGCACCCACTATGCATTCCAGACATCCCAAAACAAATCACTGTTGCCTAGGAAATGGCAGCATATTTAATTGAATGGAAATCATATGAGGTATTTACCAAACTTGCTCTATTCTAGTTGCTGCCAAGAGGGACTGTAAAAACATCATACAAACATGCAAACAACTAGTCGATCCACTCCAAATAGCACTCCAAATCAGTCTACATGCAACATAGAAGAAGTTGCTGCCATATAGAAGCTATAATCTTACCATACCATGCACATATCAAGTCATACCACCACAACAATGCATTAGATATTCATGAGGAATTTTGCTGGGCAATAGAGATCACATAACACAGATCTAATTGCTAAGAATGCTCCAAAACTAGTCACCAAATATGCCCAGGCTGGTCGCTGCACATTAGAGCAATTAAAACATGCTTTTAGACACCCAAATGGTTACACCATGAAATCACTGGCCAAGGGTAAATAACAGTCTTAATTTATATTAAAATCAGATCCATATAACACCAATAATTAGCATCAATATGCCCTAGATGACTCGTTGCGACCAAGAGCTCCAAACCATGCCACTAACTCAATCGATTCACAACAACAATGCACTATCACAAATATTATGAAAGGGATCACTGATATTAGAAACCAATACACCAAAGTCGACTTGCCAAAAGTACTCCAAAACACTTATTTTTATCACAAACCAGCTGCTACAGTGAATCACTACAGTGAAAACATGCAGATTTCAATGGTAACCTTCATCTAAAAATTCACTAAAGCCAAAGACATGGATCTCACTTGAGATTGCACAAATAACTTCTTCAAATTGATTCTCAATAACCAGCTACAAAGATCTCCCAAGCATGAGAGAGAGAAAGAAAACATCAATGGGCATGCATCCCAACTCCAAGCATGGAGTATCAAAATAATCTCATCATAACATAAGTCTCAAAATGATCCTATCACTCCTTCTATAACCAAGGAGACACAAAATTTGAAATCCATAAGAGGGAAATTATTAAATAAAAATAATTCATCTTTCCTCGTGTGGCGTCTCCTTTTCTAAGGGTGATTTTATCGATAAAAACCACCTAAATATTTATTTATTTAATTTCCTATTTAATTTTATATTTTGGGAATTAAATTAAATAATCTACACAATTACATAATTATTGCTTTCTAATGTCAAATGATAAAAATCACTCACCAGACAATAATATTTAATTATTTAATATAATTTTCCTCTTACTGAACATCCCAAAGTACATTGGGAAAAATAGGCTAAGGGTTTTCTAAAAAATGGGGACATTACAAGAATAGGAAAGCTGATGCATTTGCAACCCTAACAAATAAGAGGGCAACGAGGGAAGATTTTGACATTGAGACATCTTCTACTGCCCAAACTCCACTAGGTCGATATTGGAACATGGCTCATCCATGATAGTAGTTCAACAATGTTTATTGTTTCTCGAAGTAGTCCTAGTTCACAACCTTCACTCGAAGGTAACACTTGGAATAAAGAAATGCACAATGAAGCAAGAATAACCACGGCAAAGTTTTGGTACTACAACAACATTCCTTTTAATGTGGCAAAATGTCCATATTGAGAGAATTTGGTCAATTGCATTGATGTTCTTCTGAGGAAGGGGTTCAAGGCTCCTACTCCCCATGATTTGAGTGACCCATTGTTGGAGGATTCTGTCATACATACCAAAACTCTTGTAGAAGAGCAAAAAAGAAAAAGAAAAAATGGATTCACAATTTTGTCTGATAGGTGGACAGATGTGAAAAACCGCACATTAATTAACTTCTTAGTGGCATCAAGTGGGCATTTGGTCTTCTTGAAATCGATTGATGCTTCCCACCAAGTGAAAACTGCAAGCACTTTGTGTGATATATTAGATGAGGTGGTGAAGGAGGTGGACGTGGAGAATGCCATCCAAGTTGTGACAAACAATGTGGCGGCATATGTAGCAGCAAGGAGACTTCTTGAGGAGAGGCACCCTACACTTTTTTGGACCCTCAGTGCAGCCCATTTCTTGAATCTCTTATTGGAGGTCATAGGGAAAATCTCATGGATGAAAAATGTGGTTGAAGATGCAAGAAATATTACAAAGTTCATCTAAAATCACACTAGGGTGCTAAACTTGATGTGAGAGCACACCAATAGAAAAGAGCTTGTGCGATTAGGGGTCACACGATTCACCACAAACTTCATTACATGGCGAGCATTGCAACTTCATTAACATCCCTTAAGAAAATGTTTGTGAGCACACGATAGTTGGAGTCTCCCTATGCTAGGAAGACCGAAGGGGAAAGGGTCGTGAAGACCATTTTTGATGATATGTTTGCAAAGCAAATGGAAGAAATCATGAAGGTTGATCGGAGATGGAACAAAACATGCTTATCGACATATACATGCAACAACGTACTACCTAAACCCAAAGTTTTTCTATTCCCCATCATTTAAGGTTGATGAGGAGGTTATGGATGGCCTTAATACATGCATAGAGAGGATGATCCCCGACGAAGATATTAGAGATGCAATTGTTGATGAGTTGCAAATTTACAAGAGGTCAATTTGGGGGGATGTTCTTTTCTTTGACTCTATGTGTGAAAAGAAGAAACACTTCTCAACAAGGTAAAAACAAATTAAGTCATTTGTATTTAGTCTCGTTACACGTAGAACTAGATACTAGAAGTCTAGAATTCTTTTATTTATTTAAACATAGTTAACTTACAAAATTATAAATGTCTTATTTGTATATTTGTGGTGAGAAGATTATGGTGCAAAACACCAAATCTTCAAAAACTAGCCATCCACATTTTGTGTCGGCCATGCATTAGCTTCCTCGGATGCGAACGTAATTGGAGCATGTTCGAAAATCGTTCACATAAAGAAGCGCAACAGGTTGACAACACAATGCCTCAATGACGTTGTCTTCGTGCAATACAATCTTCGTCTTTGTGTGAGACAAGTGGAGGGGGCACAAAGTTATGATCTATTGACTTGGCCGACATTGATCCATATGATAATTGAATTGCTGATGATGTGGAGCCTATGTTTACTACGAGGAGATAACAACTTTGGAGAGGGAGAGTGAAGAAGCAATACCATCAGGGACATTAGAAGTTGGTGATGATCTAGATGATATGTTTGTAGATGACTATGTGGGTGTTGCAGAGGAGTATTTACCTTCCACTTCTACGAGGCGTGCTTGATGAAATGGAATGTTATTGATATTCGATAGTGATACTTCAAAAGTCACATGTGACACGACTCTATGAGCATTGTTGTTTGCAAACTTTGTACTCTTTTTTGGTCAAAACTTAATTGAAAATATGCATATGGGCCTATGACATTCTATAGAGTCACTTTTCGCATCATTTAACAATGTTTTTACATTTAATTTAAGTTTATTTTATGAATTTAAATGTTTTTAAAAGTAGCGATAAAGTGACCAATTAATGTCGATAAATTGCCAATTCCCAATTTCCGAGTCAAGATTTGGCTTGCCAATTAATTGCCGATAACGATTTTTTGAACTGTGTTTGGTACACATCCGGTGTTTAAAGAGTTAAGTTTTATCCTTAATAGGATTGACAAAATATTTGATAGTTTGTGGAGAGCTAAATATGGTTTTAAGCTATGTCACCAAGCTATGCCTTATTTTATAGAAAAATTTCAAACTTTTCTCGAACTTCATACTTGTTGAACATGAACTCACACTTTATCCATTATTTTTACGTGGAATTTTGACATGATTTTGCATTGTTCTATAAATATGTGTGTGTATATACATATACCAACCAAAAAGAAAGGACAAGAAGCTCTCTCCACCTTGTCGATCCGACATACTTATGCATTTTTTAAAGAGAAGAATGATAAAAAAATATTCTGTTTGAACTTAAAGGTGTTTTTTTGGAACTTCATCCATTGGAAAATTTGAACCAAAATTTATCCTCATCAAACATGACCTTGAACTCGAACCTCGTGACTTAGGTTTTAAGTTCTTGTGATTTTTTTGGTAATTTCATGAAGATATGGGAAGAGGGTATAGTGAAAAGTATTATTAAAGAAATTAGAAGGTTTTGATAGTGGCTTATGTGTTTTGTTGAAAGATCTTTTAATTTGCTTGTAAGAACCCATGTAAGTTGTCAAAGAAATTGTTGAGATGTATCTCTTGATCAAGGTTATTCTTTGTTAGAAATGCACAAGGCTCATGTTTTAAGGGGTGTTATGAATAAGGGATTTTTGGCTAGAGTGATGGTGGGACTCAACATGGAGGTATCTATCAATCTGTGCATTTTTCTATAAAATTTCTGCATGTTCATGTCTAAGGAAGTTCTTATTTCTCTCTTTTTAGTAAATCTAAGAACACATATTACGACCAATGTTACGTGGGGATGTGTCCCGTGGATTTTGGTGGAAGCACGGATGTCCTAAACATTTCGGGGACTTGGGGACTTGGAGGGGACGTCCCTATTTTTTAAAACAAGTTTTCTTATGTTCTTACTTCAAACAAACTATTATTTTTACCAAAAGCATTGAATTCTAATCTTGAAAGTACTTAAAACACATTAATTACAATTTAAATCCCTAAATTTCATTGAATAAAGTTAAAACATCTAGATGTCTATACTACCTAGAAACGCCCTAGAACCCATTGCACCGGGCTTGGTACGTTGACTGTGCACTGTACATGCAGTACATGTACGACCCACGGTTACATCCGGGTACACTATGGTATTTACCCATAGTCCCTAGTACGTCTCGGGTATGAAAATTCCTGCTGAATGTACCTAGGGCCTATGGGTATATACCACAACATACCCACATGGTTTTTTTAAGCGCAAAAATAAAATAAAACATGAGGGCTTTGATTGGAATTGAACTTTGGAAAGTTCGTGTGAGATTCAATATTGCCATTAGGCTCAAGGGTCAATAGAGATGAAAAGGACTTCATTTGGTTGACTTACTATTTGGGGGCTTTCATGTTTGCTCCTCATGGGTCCTTTATTCTTTAGTCAATCTAGAAGGTGTTGGTTGGATTCTATGTCCTTGAATATGCCCAATGGAAGCACATAAAGACCAGGAACATTTAGGAAATTCACCTTCCGACAGGTGAAGTTCCTCTCGCTTTTGAGAGGGCTAGTTCCTTCGTATGATGGGATTTTTATGTTTTTGGTGCTTTTAAATGGAAAACACAAAAAAACAACAAAATTGGGAAAGGAAAAGAAGGAGAAAAGGGGAAAGAAGTGAAGAATGCAATAATGTAAGCATTTGGCAAGATGGATAAACCTGAGACACAAAGTTATGCAAATCCACCTATCAAGGACTCACAGTTCCTTCTTGGTTGTGCAAGATTACCATACTTACATTGTTCGGAAAATGAGGGAAAGGTATGTGAAAATTGTAAGCAAAAACTACACATAGGGAACTTCTCTATATGACACAAAGGCATGCAATGAGTGTGAAATCTGGGAAGCACAAAGTCTTCATCTCCTTCAGAATATGCTGGTATGGCACAAAGTCCGTGTACCATGATATCCAACACAAAGTCTCGATCCCCGAGCATCAAGTATACTATAAGGAACAACAACATTAATAATCAAACCAAAGCAACATGGTATATTTTATAATTGAGAATCATTAACACAACAATGGAAAATGCATTGTATTTATGAGGGAAAATCATGTACACAAAGTTATGCAAAGCATAATCTAGCATGGGCGGATAAAATAGTTCCCCTAAAAAAATGGCAAGAAGGCTCATGCTCAAAGAAGTAGTTATAAAACTACTTTTAACTTAACTCATTTGTAACCTCAAGTTGACTCAACTTGGGTTTCTACAGATCTTTTACGAATGTGATATTTAATTAATTCAAAATTGAATTAATTAATTACATTTTATAATCCTATTCTTGCAAATTCAATTTGATAAAATATTAAAACATGAACTCTTGATAATACATCAAATTTCCCTAATAATTCTTGTACTATGTGGAATTTGGCTTGTTGAAAGGGATATTTATCTTCATTTTGAATCATTATTTCCCTTTCAAGCTCCCCTATGATAAGCAATATTCGCCATCTAGCTTGGCAGGTGTCCTCTTAAATCGCCGAATAAATGGTCACCAAAATACATCACCTCATTCCCTTTCCATTTTGTTATTCCTAGAAAGGATTTCAAGCATCCACGATACTAAATTTTGTGAGGTTTGAATGCATCAACCTTTGAGAATGTTAAAATATCCTTCTCTTTGTCGTAACACCTTAAACATAAAGTGCATTCTTCCATCGACAAAATAAAATGGTGAATTTTTCAAGTAGAAAGAGTTTCTTTCCCTTCTCTCTTAGAGTTCTCAAGAATTGTAATATTGCTACATTTTTCACTAAATATTTGTCTGGACCAGCAAGAATTGTAATACCGCTGCATTTTTCACTAAATATTTGTCTGGACCAACAAGAATTGTTTTATGTACAAGCCCACTGCAATGAACATGTTTAATTGCACACTTCACGTCCTCGTAAACATAAAATGCATCAAAGTCCAACTTTACATCAACAAAGTGCTAAATAATATCTGATATAAGACATGCCTCACTAAAGTAAAATAGGTCCATCAAACCAATGAGATTTGGTGCATAGTCTTTGCTTATATCCCTGTTCCCATAGATGCCTTCAACTTCTTCCCCGCTCATCTTGCAAGGCAACCATAGTAACATCCATCGGTTTAATACGGTGTTAAAAGTCCAACTTTAATAAACATCCACACTTCTTGTCATAAAACAACCCTCTTAAAGGAAAATTGAGATCATACTTTGAAAATTGTAAACAACTTTCGGATCTCTTTTACAATATACTCCTTTAAGGTCATTAAATTTTGTAAGCTCCATGTGTAATGAACAACTGTATAATCGTAATCAAATCCATACGCTTCAATTTGATCCTGTAATATCCTCTTTTGGGATAAATATAAATATGCACTCTATTAAATCAAATCAACCCTAGAAGGATTAGATCTTTTTAGTTCAACCTCAAATAATCCAATGTCAACATTAATACAACCCAAATGGGGTTGGAGTAAGCCAAGGTAGTGGGTTAGATGGGAGAACGAACGAAAAACTAACACTTTTCATTTTTGATTTTTATAACAAAGAGTTAATAAATAAAATGGCACCTAGAACAACTGAAACTTCAAAAATTAATAACTCCTTCAATACTTGGTATTTTTGCATGAAATAAAATGCACAATAAACTAGAAATTGAGGCCTTTCCAATGCACTATGAATCTGAATTTTCTGATCAATAAAACCACTTCAAAACAGCCCCAGAAATATGATTCCAAGTCGCTAGGGTTAGAATAAATTATATAAATTATTTCCAGCTCTTTCTAACCTTCCAACACACTCAAAATATCAGCCCTTGCTTTGAAATAAAAGCTAATACAAATCAGATTGCAGATCTAGCTTATTCACCCCTAAAACATGCCAAAATATTACCCAATGCAAGTCGCCATAGCTGGAATAAATGCAACAATGAACAACAGTAATAAAAACACCTCAAACCCTTCCAATATCACTTAAAAATGAACAACAACATGTAGATTTAACCCCACAAATAAATGCACCAATATATAAGCCAACTCGTCAATTTTAGAATGAATATATCATGCAACATTCACTCAAAAATAACATAAAAGGCTTCAAAATCTCCAAAGTATGGTAGTGTTGAATAAACACCTTTGTTATGTGATCACATGGACATACATCCCTCTTCAAGCATGAAGATATTTTAATAAAATCATCAACATGCCCTCAAGGGGTCACCACCATCTTCTTATACAACTTTAACATTTCAAATTTCTAAGTTTCCCTCCTCTTTTTGGCGCAAATCTCTATATAGAGAGCTACTTTTAAAATGGTCATCTTTCTTGGAAAGTCACACTCCAATTAAAACATTAATTTCTTCTTTTTAATATTTTAAATGAAAAACATAAGAGGAGAATTAATTATTTAATTTAAAAATAAAAGGAGTAATGACATTTTCCCAATTTTTATCCTTTAATCCATGGGAAGGGTGGATTAAATGTCTCCAATATTTAATTTAATTAATGTCCCAAAAAGGGGACATTACAAATCTTCCCTTCTCAAATTTGCTTTCCCTCAAGAAAATGCAAGCTCTCAACCCAAGAGCCCATGTATCCATGCTATAAAACTTCCAAACATGTTCTCTTGTGTCTGTTAAATGAGAGAGATGATGTAAAAACCACACCTTGCAATGGCTGCCCCATTCTTCCTTGAATTCCCAAGGCTGCCCAAGAAAACCAACTGTTGTCATACCAAACATTGACAAGAAATCTGAAAAGTAATCATGAATTTGACAAGAACAAACAATTTCCAGCTTGGCCCATGCATCAATAATGTTCCACAAAGTGTAAGAGAGCTCTTCAATCATGAACATGAAAGCAATTGAGTAATATAAGTGGCTGTCATAATCAACAACCTTAGGGGCTTTAAATAAACATATGGCAACTTTGGACCAATCCCTTTCAATCTTAGAAAAGGGTAGAATACTCCCCCTTTTTTTTCTTCACTTGATTTTTAGGTTCTTGGGCATGAATCCTCAAGGTATGAGCCACATGAACATGCATTTTCTGTATTAACCAATGGTGCAAAGAAGGTATCCCAAAAAATACGAAAATACATGCCAAATATTTTCTCATTTCACAACAAAAATCAGTCATCATGCCTACTTGAAAATTCATCATGTAGTGGTGCCATACACTAGATGTACTCAAACAATTACCTTGAGGTGGGAGAACTTTTCCTTTCCCAAGAGTGAATGCTTGGAACACCCAAAAGAGTATTCTGGGCTGCGTACTTACCGCTGTCCATAACCCCAACAAATTGTCCAACTCATGACGGGAAATGTGTATCCTACTATCCAATGAAGTGACAACAACCAAACATTCATCATGAGTGATTAGAATAGGCTTAAAAACTGAAAATTACCATTTCTTATGGTTGCCTTCTTGCTTGTGACAAGCATGATGTGGATAACAAGTGGAATAATGGTGCAACTACTATAATATCCATAATTCTTCATGTAGCTCCGAATGTCAATGATGTAGGCACTAAAAACAACTCATAATTGAACCACCAAACTTTAACAATTCGAAAATTCATCCCTGCTATGACATTCCTTATATGTATGGTGACAAACCAAGTGTAGAGCCAACAAAAGATGTTGAAAACAACAATACTAATTTTTTGGCCAACAAACATGAGAAACAACACATAAAAAGAAGATGGTACAACAATGTTACCTTGTGAGACCATTAGCATTTGGAACCACCAAACATGTCCTTTGTCATTCCTCCTCAAGACCCAAACCACAATCTGATTTCTCTTGCTTGGGAAATGAAATACCTCTTTGTAGATTCATTCTCCTTCCTTATGACCCAAAATTGAAACTCACCATGGTATAAGAACAATAGAATATTTAACTTGATCATCTCATAAGTACATGAAAGTAGCAATACAAATAATTTGAAGTTGTTGCTCACTTCTTCATACCATGAAGTAGCATGTGCATGATGATACCCCATTGTTTCTATTCCATCATACATATAAGAAAAGAGAAAATAAAAATATAACTCATGCATCCATAATCCCAAGGAAACTCATACCTTTCATTACGCCAATGGATTCCCCTTATGAGAGGAAGCCATTCGTTTGCAACAACATGATTGGGGCTGCCCATCCTACCTTTGTGCCATGGAACACCTTCATACTCCTTAGATTTTTCGAGCCAAACATCACTTTCTATCTTGGAATCATGCAACCTTATTTGAAATTCATGTGGGCCTTCCTTAAACTTCATCTTTGGGTGAATAAAGACATTTATTTTCTCTCTAATGACTGTTGTTACGTGCAGACCAACAAGCTGAGAATGGTTTAAAGACCAAAAATATTTCTTACCGCATGGGTATAACTTCTACCCATGCCACCCTCATGTTCCCTCTTCAAAACTGATTTTTTTCTACTCATGTCCAACTCAATGTAGTTAGTAGGCATCAATAATCTATCAAGCATCAACAAATTATTACCACTAGATGAATGCTCTATGGTTTCTTCTTTTGGCAACATGAAAGTAGACAAAAATGATGCATTAAAAGAAATGATGCAAGAATTGGTATACCCTTCTATAGTGGTGTCATTGTTCGTGCTTCCTTCCCTCAAATCTGATTTTTTTGTTTTGTCGATTCCTCCATAGGAATCCTCATGAAGAACTATCCTCTCTTTGTCTTCCATCACATGCTTTTTTGCCATCATTTTCCCTTCATCATGCACGCAACCATTAGAAGCCAAAAAACTGTCATCAAGTACCAATAAGTTCATACCTTGTAGATCTGATCCTTCTATCTTCATAGGAGACTTTGCTAACATATATGCCTTCACTTTGCTTGAACATTGATCCAAAACACTTTTGGCTAAAGTATGAGCAATACATGACTCCTCTTGACTCAAACCTTCCCCAAGTATGGATAGCAATTGTTGTGGGGGATCCTCATATTCATTCAACACTAGGGACATGATGGTTTGCATTGCAACCATTATCTTTTGTGAATGATCATCATGTAGGACAACGAAGAATACTTCAAACATGTGGGGAAAAAGATCATCACATTCTAGATCTAACATCAATACACAAGATCTCACCTTAGCCATATTCTCCAAGATCTTAACCCTCTTACCGAAGTAAGGGTTTGTGATGTCCCAAAGCCTTTGAAAACTCCCTATCATGAGTTCAAAAATTTCTCCCATGGTGGTATCACTGTACGGCTGTTCCGGAACTGTTATCCTCATAATTTCACTAATACAAGTGATAACTACAAGCCTCACATCCAGATTTGAATGTCTCAAAAACCTAGGACTAGCCAAATGGATCATCAAAGAATTCATTGCAAAAAAACCTCTTGATAATCCGATTGCTTTACCATGGACAAACAATTTGCAACTTCCTCCAAAATGCTAAGCAACACATCTCTCGAAAGGTGTGGAGGATCAAGCCATTTCCCCAATCTAAAACCTGCATTTTCATTTCTCCTTCACTTGTTAACCCCATGACTCATATACTATGTATCTAGATCTGTAAACACCAACCACCACAAGAGTAGAGGAAAGGTGCTTTGATACCATTGTAATATCTCCTTTTGGGATAAATATAAATATGCACTCTATTAACTCAAATCGACCCTAGAAGGATTATATCTTTTAGTTCGACCTCAAATAACCCAATGTCAGCGTTAATACAATCTAAGTGGGGTTGGAGTAGGCCAAGGTAGTGGGTTAGATGGGAGAACCGACCAAAACCAACCTTTTTCATATCTAATTTTTATAACAACAGCTTAATAAATAAAATGGCACATAGAACAACCGAAACTTTAAAAATTAATAACTCCTTCAATACTTGGTATTTATGTATGAAATAAAATGCACAATAAACTAGAGGTTGAGGCATTTCCAATGCACTATGAATATGAATTTTATGATCAATAAAATCACTTAAAAACAGCCCCGAAAATATGATTCCAAGTCTTTGGTTAGAATAAATTATATAAATTATTTTTGGCTCTTTCTAACCTTCCAACACACTCAAAATATCAGCCCTTGCTCTGAAATAAAAGCTAATACAAATCAGATTGCAGATCTAGCTTATTCACCCCCAAAACATGCCAAAATATTACCCAATGCAAGTCGCCATAGCTGGAATAAATGCAGCAATGAACAACAGTAATAAAAACACCTCAAACCCTTCCAATATCACTTAAAAATGAACAACAACATGTAGATTTAACCCCACAAATAAATGCACCAATATATAAGCCAAGTCGCCAATCTTAGAATGAATATATCATGCAACATTCACTCAAAAATAGCATAGAAGGCTTCAAACTCTCCAAAGTATGGTGGTGTTGAATAAACACCTTTGTTATGTGATCACATGGGCATACATCCCTCTTCAAGCATGAAGATATTTTAATAAAAACATCAACATGCCCCCAAGGGGTCGCCACCATCTTCTTATATCTTTAGAATTTTAAATCTCTAAGTTTCCCTCCTCTTTTTGGTGCAAATCTCTATGTAGGAGAGTTACTTTTAAAATGGTCCTCTTTCCTAGAAAGTCACACTCCAATTAAAACATTAATTTCTTCTTTTTAATATTTTAAATAAAAACATAAGAGGAGAATTAATTATTTAATTTAAAAATAAAAGGAGTAATGACATTTTCCCAATTTTTATCCTTTAATCCATGGGAAGGGTGGATTAAAGGTCTCCAATATTTAATTTAATTAATGTCTCAAAAAAGGGGACATTACAGATCCATCCTTAAGTTATCATTTACATAGATGCCACATGGATCCATTTTGGGCATCGTCCACAAGATTAATTTCAAAACTCCTCTCTAATTATTTTTGAAACCTCACTTTCGTAGCATTTTTCTCTAATGTTAGGTTTTCGCCTCCCACTTCGGTTGCACGGTCCATCAGAGCTTCTTTTATTTGGTCTCAAATGTTAGGAGGGGCGTGGCTATCATTCCCGGGTAGACCATTGGTCCTCGTTTGCCCTCTTCTCCATTCCCTTCTTTTCTTCTCCCGTCTTTCTCTCTCGCTTGCTCCATTGTCCTCGCATGTGGGAGTATTTTGGCTTCGGATTCGTCTCTATTTCCTCTCTTTTTCTTTCTTCTCGTTTTTGGGAACTCGTTTGAGTTTTCCCGCCGCACTTTGTATATGTTTGGATCGCCCACTACTAAAAATCGTGTGACTTTTTGTTGTTTCAATAGACAAAATTTCCCCAGACTCAAAGAACCAACCTTTTGTCTTTTTCAAGAGCAACATTTTCCTCTATCCCAAAGAACAAGAGTTTCCTCTCACACAACATTTAGATTTTCCTCTTTTTAATTTACTCAACAAAATGAGCTCAACATAAGAAAGAATGTTCTACCACCGCCTTTAACATCATATGCGTAGTTTAATTGACAAAATGCGTGGCTGCTCTAAATATGACTTGTTCGTCCCACCTTCAAGTTTGGATTACTTTCAATCCTTGAATTTTTACTTGAAATGGAAAGATTTCCCATCTTCATGAGTTGTGCTCATCTTCACGCGTCGAGAGTTCACATTATTTTCCTTTGAAAAGTGAGGAATTCATTGAAATTTTCCCAAGTTGGAAGATAGTGTCCACTATAAGGCCAAATAGACTCAAGAACACCTTCATCAACAACCAATCTTCCAATAGCATATGTTGATCCTCCATCTAAGAAGTTAGAATGTTGGAATGTGCCCTTTATATTCGACCAAGATAGAGGTTTTTTTATGTGCTCAAAACAAGTATCCACTTTGATCATTTAGATCATTTGGTCATGGCAACCAACCGACCAACAAAATTTTTCCATCATCAACTCAAACCTCGTATTGCTCCATCTTCTTTCTTCTTACATTTATTTTCCACAACAAGATATATGATTTATTCCTAAACACGTCATTCCTTTATGAGAAGACTCCACTTGTTCTCATAAGCGAGGTCATTTCCTTGCACATTAGAGGAACCGATTTTCTCAATTTGGACATTAAGTTGTTCCAACATTTTAATTGATTATTTTACATATTGGATTCCCATGGTTCTTTGTATCTTATCTAAAGAAGCTTGAAGATTATCACATTTCAATATCTCATTTTCCAATAATCGCCCACTACTAAAAATCGTGTGACTTTTTGTTGTTTCAATAGACAAAATTTCCCTCGACTCAAAGAACCAACCTTTTGTCCTTTTTAGTAGCAACATTTTCCTCTATCCCAAAGAACAAGAGTTTCCTCTGTCACAACATTTAAATTTTCCTCTTTTGAATTTACTCAACAAAATGAGCTCAACATAAGAAAGAATGTTCTACCACCACCTTTAACATCATATGCGTAGTTTAATTGACAAAATGCGTGGCTGCTCTAAATATGAATTGTTCGTCCCACCTTCAAGTTTGGATTACTTTCAATCCTTGAATTTTTATCGAAATGGAAAGATTTCCAATCTTCATGAGCTATGCTCATCTTCACGCTGAGGTTCACATTATTTTCCTTTGAAAAGTGATGAATTCTTGAAATTTTCCCACTTGGAAGATAGTGTCCACTTTAAGGCCAAATAGACTCGAGAACACCTTCATCAACAACCAATCTTCCAAAGAAGATATGTTGATCCTCCATCTAAGAAGTTAGAATGTTGGAATGTGCCCTTTATTTTCTCGACCAAGATAGAGGTTTTTTTATGTGCTCAAAACAAGTATCCACTTTGATCATTTAGATCATTTTGTTGTGGCAACTAGCCGACCAACAAAATTTTTCCATCATCAACTAAAACCTCGTATTGCTCCCTCCTCTTTCTTCTTACCTTTATTTTCCACAAAGCAGATATGATTTATTCCTAAACACGTCATTCCTTTATGAAAAGACTCCACTATTCTCATAAAGAAGGTCATTTCCTTGCACATTAGAGGAACCAATTTTCTCAATTTGGACATTAAGTTGTTCCAACATTTTAATTGATTATTTTACATATTGGATTCCCATGGTTCTTTGTACCTTAGGAAACTAGGTTAGTTTGTAAATGAGAGCAACCTTGCCCACATATGGTCATTCGTCTTGATCAAGTTATGAGGCTCTCTAACATGTGAATTTGAAATACAAGCATGTTTGTTAATCACCAAACCAATGGAAAAACTAGTGTATCCTGTCATAGCCCCGTGAATGGCATTTTTGGTGAGAAGAGAATAGTAAACATCGTCCGATGCATTACTTGGAATTGGTTGCACACGTGTAAGTTGGGTTTTGAGCTTATGGGAGAGCCATAAACCAACATGGAGTAAGTGATTTTCTAAAGCATCCCTTCTATCCATATCCCGCATAGATTCAACAAAAATATATTATCTAACACATTCTCGCAAAGCGATCACGGTGCTCTGCGCGAGTGATCTGACGAGCAACTTACTCGGGGTCTTGTCCTTTTTATGCGCATAATTATTCCTAACACATCCGTAAAATCCACCTTCCTAATTACCACATTCTCGTTGCAAGTGTGGCGTACATAGCAATGAATCCCGCTTGATCCTCGTTAATTTGGATTGCTTCATTATAAATTTAGATCCACCGGTTTCATGGTTTCTCAAACAAAACAATTAGTAACATCCTCTCAATTTCCCACCTTAGTGACCCATAAGCTTCACCGGATCCACAACATTCTTAACACTCTCTGCAGAAAATGATTGATGCCTCATCATAACCATTGCCTTCTAATAACCCTCCAACATGCTCCAAGCTTCCGGCTTGATGTTGTTGTCTCAATCGCTCCTTTAATATTTTGGTAAGGCATTTTGTCAAATGATCACGTGCATGCTTTCACCATACACGAATGTGTACATTTTGTTTTGGGACATGATACCAATGGTAGGCATGCCATAATTCCTAATTAATGCTTCTCCATTATCTTGATTAAATTGGTCTTATTATTATATAAATTACTGCATTTCAAATATATTCAACTATTTCCCACTATTTTTCCTTGATTCACACTTTCTTATTATCAGTCTTAAACCACAATCAGGGCGCTCCTATTACTCCATTGAAAAATGTACGAAAATAATTCTCCATAGAACGAAATGAAATCACGCATACCTTGAATGCCAAGTTTGCAGATAACAGGTAGAATACCATAACTCTTTCATGAGTTCCTTTTGAGACAAAATTCACCGACAATCGTTAACTTATAGCTTAGATTTGGCAATTATTTTTTTATTTGGATTTACACCTCCATTGGCCGAGTCGGAAAATCGTAACATCAATGTAACGTGTGGACCATTCCCATGGTTCCTAAGAAAGTGGAAGATCCTGGACCTAGTAATGGATATTCAAGATACCTCCATCATGGCAGATCCCACAACGCCATCAGCTAGCTAGTTAGTGGGATCATTTCAATTAATTGGGAGGCTACTAGGACACCGTGGAGATGGATAGATGCACAGAACTAGCGAGACATTGGTAAAGATGGACATGATGTTGCTAAACTTACTTTGTAGGTACAAGGTGCCTTGGTTCAAGAGCAGAACTAAGCCTATCGATGTTAGGGAGCGCTACAAAGAGGATTACAAGGCTAGATGCACGACTAATGAGAGCATAGGAAGAGGACCTCTAGAGACTCATCTAGGGCGGAGTTTCTAGGTCGCACACCCCAAGAATCTAGCACGTATCCTTTGGTAAAAGCATTTAGAGACCCCCTCGAGAGGGTGAGGATACTTGAGACACCTAGATATTTGATGATGTACCCGTTATCACCAAAAAACAACACCCTCCGATTTGTCATGCCTGTGTGAATGAGCAACTCGGTGTTTTTGGGTAACATTGAATCATATCTCAAGTTATGGGACTTGCATGGGCTTGAGATGATCCTCTAGAGAAGGTTGGTTCCTCTACCTAATCCTAGCACTAAACTACTTCTAAGGAAGGAAATGTGACTATCTACTCCTAATCTAACAATTCCAAGGAACCAAGGAGAGAGAGAGAGAGAGAGCATGAAAATTAAGAAATCCTACACTATAGAGGTGATAACACCAAGAAAAGGGGGTGAAATATCTTGCTGAGGGAGAATACAGAAAGAAAATGGAGTTGAGAGAGGCCAGACCAATGTGACATAGACCCAGATCTTCATTTACCACTAAATATCCATGAAACAAAACATCCTACACCTGCAAATGAGACATACATGCACAAAAACAACAACAAAAAACATAAGGGAAAGGAGATACAAAAAAATAATGCAAGGGTTGAAAGAACACCATGAACACAATTTTATTGCTCTTAGAATATGCACAGTCCATTACATTGTTGAAATAGAGGCACAAATACACTTTCCAAGCCCATGAGAGGGTTTTGCAAATCAATGGTGTTGAGATTTTTATTACAGAGTTTCCCCACATCCTAGAATATCTCCTTCTCAAATGAGAAGTGTTTACAATATATAGAAAATGAATGAGAGAAAGAGAAAGAGTGAAACTCAGATTTATTCTCTCACCAACCAACAACTACCATTAAATGGTTTGAAAATGGCATGGGCACCCTTAAAAATCATCTTACATACGTACTTTAGCTTTTGAAGAAGAAATGGGGTGTCATACTTCATTAATTGCAGTGGTTGGGCTTCGAATCGTGTATTTCGTGGGAGATGTTTTCCACCTTTTTTGCACATATAACCTTAGTAAATTGAAAATATGATTATCATTGAATAGAGAACATTGAGACCTTTACAATGATATAATGTTTGTCAAATTTTGAGTACTGGATCAAAAGTTATATCCATCTCAAGTTTCACGCGAAAATCAAGTATTTTCCTTTGTTTCGTGGATTTTCTAGTTTTCTGCAACATTCCGTAGATTTGGATTTTATGCGGCTTTCCACGGACTTTTCTGCGGCTTCCACGCTCTTTTTCTACAGACTTTTCTACAGCTTTCTGCAGATTTTTTTCAGCTTCCGCGGCTTTTTCTCGCGGCTTTACTGCAGCTTTTTCTGCGACTTCCGCGGACTTTTCTCGTGGCTTCCGTGGCTTTTTCTCGCGGCTTTCTCGTGGCTTTTCGTAGCTTTCGTGGCTTTTTCTATGGAAATTTTTGTGGCTTTCGGCTTTAACTTTTCGCAGCTTTTTCTTGGTTTCGCAGCTTTTTTCACTAACTCCTTAGAATTTTCTTGGATTGGGGAGTTAGGAAAAATGAAGTAGAGTGCCTCAAAGCCACATTTTCCTGATTTTACTCAATTTTCTCAAATTTGGCTGAGAATTGAACTCATTTCCCTCTGAAAACCCTAGGCTCAACCATGAAGCTCATCAACTGCCTAAGTTTGTTTTTCTCCAGTTGTCCATTTTATCAAAGGGGGTACAACTTGATAACAATTGACGACTCACGGGGACATCTGCCTGCTAGATGAAGTGATCAGTGGCCTTAAAGTATCCATTGGGCATGGAGTCAAGCCTGATAAATCAAATTCGATCTGAATCTCTAAAATATGGTCCTTGAGCCACTTGAAACATTACTAGAACTTGAGCTGATCTCACCAAACACTACCTCCAATGGACTGTGCACAAGCAACAAAACACCACAACACACTATGTACAAAAGAGAAAGATCATACATGCCCCAAGTGGAACATGCAGAGTGTGCACAAGCACTTCTTCACCGAAAGCAAACATACCTACTCTACGCTAACCAAAAATAAAGGGAACTCAAACAAATCCTGCAACTGGCAGGGAGTAAGTAGCTTCTCTTTCTCAAAATAGGTAGTCGTGTATATGATTTGGAGCTGAACATGGTTGTTATTATGAGTGAAAACTGAAAAGACACCGAACCTCTACCCAAATAACCAAAGTATCAACATCAATAAAAATACCTCCTCAAGCTGATTGACATTGGACTCCTAGAGGTGCCGATGGTGGCCCTCGGTGCTTTGTATATCATCCTCATGCCCAAATGGACATGACCGGTTTTGTCTTCTCCTTAGCTCCAATGAAGCCAAGTACTTGATTGAGCATGGTCTGATCCGATGGATGTGCCCTTTGCTTTGAAGTTCAGCTCCGAAAATGGAGTCCTCTTTCAATCCTTCTAAGGTGGATGGTGTGGAAGAGATGGGATCTTCGTTCTCTTTTCCTTCCTTCATTTTTCCTTAAAGACCGACTTGCTCTTGGATAGCCTCTTCCTCTAGCATGAAATTTGTCAAATAAAAATCTTCAATTCTCTGCTCTAGAGGACTATTTGGGGCAGCAAGGTCTTCTTGATAGCTCTCCTCTGTCATGGATTCATCAATCAAATTAGACCCTTCAAATGAAAGCAAAAAATCTTCAATAATGCTTTCTTCATCAAGTGACTTCAACTTTGATTTGATCTCTTCCAGTTGCTCCTCTTTAATAGGACTTAGAGCTGATTGTTCTTCCTTCATCTTGATTGATTGTGTAGTTTGGATTAGATCAACATCCTCTTTAGAAAAAGTACCATTATGGACACTAGCATTCAGAGCATACAAACTACTGATCTTCTTGTTCCACTATTGCTACAAAATCAGCCTTAGCCACCACTGGCTCTTCAACTTTGACCTCCTCTGTTGGCTTAACCATCAAGGGGATTTTTTTAATCCCAAATCTGAGAGCCAAGCTTACCAAGCTTTTGATCATTTCTTTTTCTTGGCTCTTTTTCTTGCTGTTCTCCTTGACTAGTTTTTGGAATTTCTTCTCGATATGGAACTCGAAGGCAAGAGGAGGAGTAGATGGGGATTCAACCGGTTTTGTAATTGCTTGTAATGGTGGGGGAGAAAGAACTTCTTGTTTTTTTGAAGGGAATGACTATTTGGAAGAGAAAAGGGTGGAGAAATTGAGATGATATGGAAGATTAGAAGATGGAGTAGGGAGATCAACACTTGGGGCAACAAGTGAGAAACTAGACTCATGACATTGCTGCAATGATATTGATTTAGAAAGAGGAAAAGAAAAGCTATGAGGTGGTGTACTTACCCATTGACAAGGTTGTCTTGTATCCAACTCATAATCCTTAATATCCTAGTCTACTGTGCAAGTTGAGGCAACATTTCAACCATGAAATCAAGCTTCTCCTGCGAGCTTTAATGTCTTGGAAAAGGGCCTTCCCATGGACAAGGTGCCCTGCAACCAATCCTGAATGCTTTCATTTGTGTTGTAGCCCTGATTGAACCATGTTAGCCTCCATCCTTTCAATCTTCTCTAGCAAATCATCATTTTCCGTTTGAGTGTTATCATCATATGCACACCATTGCTCTTGATAAGCTCCACAACAAAACTAGTTTTGACACTGCTCATATGGGTAAGAATAATGGTTCTCAATCGATCATAATGCTTTGATATGGAGTAGTTTTGAAACTCATTGAGGTGGATCGCACCACCGTTGCTGCAAGTGTGAATTCCAAGATGGGAATGAATCCATGATTGCACAACTTCATAGAATGGAAGAGAATAAAAGAGATGGAAGAAAAATGGATAAAAATGGATGGGGAGAAGGTCTGCAAATTTAGAGACATGGGTTGTTTGGACCAAATGGAGTTGCTAGTTGTGCTTAGAATGTGCCTCTAAAGGCTGAAATTTCATCAAGAACACAACAAACTTGACGAAATGAAGTGGTAAGGTGCTTCAAACCTGTCCCACCGGTGTGCCAAAACTGTTATCACCAAAAACAACACCCCTCGATTTGTCATGCCTATGTGAATGAGAAACCAATGTTTTTGGGTAACATTGAATCATCTCTCAAGTTGTGGGACTTGTGGGCTTGAGATGATCCTCCAAAGAAGGTTGGTTCCTCTACCTAATCCTAGCACTAAACTACTTCTAAGGAAGGAAATGCGACTATATACTCCTAATCTAACAATTCCAAGGAACCAAGGAGAGAGAGAGAACATGGAAATTAAGAAATCCTACACTACAAAGGTGATAACACCAAGAAAAAGGGGGTGAAATATCTTGCTGAGGGAGAATACAAAAAGAAAATGGAGTTGAGAGAGGCCAGACCAATGTGACATAGACCCAAATCTTCATTTACCACTAAATCTCCATGAAACACAACATCCTACACTTGCAAATGAGACATACATGCACATAAAAACAACAAAATAGAAGGGCAAGGAGATACAACAAAACAATGCAAGGGTTGAAAGAACACCATGAACACAATTTTATTGCTCTTAGAATATGCACAGTCCATTACATTGTTGAAATAGAGGCACAAATACACTTTTTAGGCCCATGAGAGGGTTTACAACTCAATGGTGTTGAGAAACAAATTTTATAGAGTTTCCCCACATCCCAAAATATCCCCTTCTCAAATGAGAAGCGTTTACAATATATAGAAAATGAGTGAAAGAAAGAGAGAGTGAAACTCAGATTTCTTCTCTCACCAACCAACAACTACCATTAAATGGTCTGAAAGTGAAGTGGGTACCCTTACAAATCATCTTACATACATACTTTAGCTTCTGGAAGAAGAAATGGGGTGTCATACTTCATTAATTGCGGTGGTTGGGCCTGAACTGTGTATTTCTGTGTTGGAGACATTTTCCACCTTTTTGCACATCTAACCTCAATAAATTGAGAAATATGATTATCATTACATAGAGAACATTGAGACCTTTCTAATGATATAAAGTTTGTCAAATTTCGAGCACTAGATCAAAAGTTATGCCCATCCAAAGTTTTGGGCGAAAACTATCGCTTTTCTTTGTTCCGTGAATTCTATATTTTTCCACAACATTCTCGCGGGATTCGCCTTTCTGCATGGATTTCCGGACTTTTCTATGGCTTTCGCGGCTTTTTCTGCGGCTTTCCACGAACCTTTATGTGGCTTTCGCGGCTTTTTCTCATTGACTTTTCTCGGCTTTCCACGGCTTTTTTGCGGCATTTCAGCGGCTTCCATGGAATTTTTTTGCGTATTTCTGCGGACTTTTCTACGGCATTCTGTGGCTTTTCTATGGCTTCCACGGCTTTTTTTGCGGCTTCCGCAGACTTTTCTGTGGCTTTTTCTCATGGACTTTTTTACAACTTTTTCACAAACTCCTTAGAATTTTCTTGGATTGGGGAGTTGGGAAAAATGAAGTAGGTGCCTCAAAGCCACATTTTCCTTATTTTACTCAATTTTCTCAAATTTGGCCAAGAATTGAACTCCTTTCCTTTGAAAACTCCAAGCTCAACCATGAAGCTCATGTTAATTGTCCAAGTTTGTTTTTCTCCAGCTTGTCCATTTTACGAAAGTGGTTAAAATTGATAACAATACCTTGATGGATCATGATTGCATTTTTGTTGATGTATAAAAATTGATTCGATATATATATATATATATATATATATATATATATATATATATATATATATATATATATATATATATGATTATTTTTATGATTATGGTGTTGATAAATGATGCTTTACCTATCACTTTCCTTTATTTTCTCATGCATGTATGTTGTAATACTCATGGTACTTAGGAAGAACGATGGTGATATTTTAGGTGCAAAATCTAGTAATAAGGAAAATAAATCCAAGCAAGGTTAAGGACCTAAGTGAGGATGCATGAGATTGCGGTGATTCATGAGGAAAGGCTAGGGTGAATCTAAGCCAACATTGGTGGAATCAAGACCGCTAAATTCCAATGGTAGGAGTTATTAGCGAAAAAGAGACATGATGATGAATCCAAGCGGGGTGAAGAGCCCAAACAAGAGTAGGAGTATTTTGAAGATGTGCATAAAACCCAAGGGGGGTTGAGAGCCCAAGTGGATGCAAGAGTTCAGGCCAAAAATGAAATCAAGGCATTTAGTGGAGAGTAAGCTTACCCACGAGGAGCGAATTGATGTAGAGTGTCGGTGATGATATCATCTAATTGGTTCATAATGTGAGTTTGGGCACGATTCATGAGGTCCTCAATGGAATGCTACGTAATAGATATCTATTGATGGACTTTAGATTTTGTGCTTGAATAAAGTGTCGCAATTTGGTCTTCCAATTGAGCAAGTATGACATACCAAATGTCTTGAGATTGGTTCAAGGATTAGGGCGAGGTGGAGGCCCATATGTAGGTTGTGGTCTAGATGGTCTAGGGGAAGGTGGGGGATTCGAGAGCAGCTTCGATATATGCTTATTTCCACATGAATAGGACTCGGGAACCTTCCGCGCATAACCTGACAATTTACATTAGTATGCGAGAAGTAACCATGGTGTAAACAATATAATGGGGATGAGGCATAAGGTCGAGTGGAATTTTGAGCTTGATCTCATCTAACCTTAGCTTCAATATTTTTCATGTGCTTTCTATAGGCTTTACAATCAAATACATCATGCCCTGGAGCCTCATGCCATGCACAATATGGATCTTCCCCATAAGGCTAATGAGCCATAAGGGAAAGAGGTAGGAAGCATGTAAATGACCGGTATGGGTCAAGCATGGATGATGTCGATACATATGACACATTGTCATCCATAAGATCATCTAATTCGTAGTCAAATCTAGATATACGCTCCCCTTATTTTAGATGAGGAGGTATATTATGTGATTTAATGGTGGAGTCATGGGGAGGGAGCGATGTTGGTGGAGGTGTCTAAGGCTTGTACACCAGCTTTTCAGAAGGGGATCAACCCAATGTGAAGAGTCTTCCTTTATAAGAATGACATTCACATCACATGCGAGTGTTCTTTGGCAATATTAGACTTCTCTATCCCGAGTTTTGGCATAACTGGCGAAATGGGGATCATCCAAAGCGTAACCATCATTATAGTCAAGAGTAGAGATATCTATCAAAAAAGAGTCAATTGTGGTTTCGTAGTCACTTTTGCTAACCCTTTAATTCCTAGGCGTGTTGGCACATCACCTAGCCTAAACTGGGAGCTCACCTAAGGCACGTGAAGGCGCCTGACTCTCTTCTATGTGTGTTTTTTCATGAATGTTACCATGAATAACATAACAATGTACATACATAAATGCATACATCTTATGATAGAGATAAAGAAACTAGATATGAGCTTAAATGATCCATATTATGACTATGAAGATTAAACAAAACATACAGGAACCATATCTGAACCATGAACATAATAAAGAACATAAACACTTAGATCCATTAAGCATAGATATTTAGAACAATCCATCAGATATATTGATTCACAATTGTTTACAATAGCTAGATTACATCAAGAGGGTCATAACAGACCGAATACATCAAGAAATAACATCCTAAACCTACAAAATGACTCTACTCAAAGAGTTCTTAGCCATGCTCTCTCTTATGCATCTAAAGTCCCTCTTGTGTCTCTTGCCTCGCATCACACATTTTTTGCATCCTCTGTTTTAGATCCAAACACATTCTTAAATAGAGTGGGAGCTCTCCTTTACCACCTCAACATCACTCAAGAGCAAACCACATGCCAAATGTCATCATACCCCGCCATACTCGAGTACCCTAATCATGTAAGTGTCAACTAAACCATAACCAAATCTACTTTACAAGTCTTAGTCCCACCATGATAACTAAATTCTAGAATATTATTTCCTTGGGCTGTAAGTCTCCATATGTTAGTCTTATCCACAATCAGATCTGGTCACATTTCCACGTTTCCCTTATCGTAACTCTAACCGTGGTCTAAAATGTGACTAATTCTCAAACCCTTTTCTACTCCCATGTGCAAACCTCCACATGACCCAAGTCCAACTCTAGCCCTTCATTCCAAAACTAGTTAACTATTCAAGTTGTCTGCACGTAACCTAGTAATCCCTGCGTGCGCTTCCTCATGTGCCTTCTTCCTACATTGTTTTCCCCACGCGCTGATCCTTTGCTATGGGACTTAGTCATTTTTCTGGGATCAACATTATCCCACACTAAATGTGTTGTCCGTCCTTGAAACAATCTGATCTCCAACAAAGAATAAAGAATGGAAGAATAAAATAACCTATATCCGGCTTATGCCAAAGAACAAAAGAATTTTGCTACTATTGCAAAAGGATTGAGAAATTTTTATTCAAGGATGCTTCAATCTCATTCCAAGCATCCACCTCACTTCTATGCATATTTAAATAAATCCCCTATCAATGCATTGACCTCATAGAATGTCATCTCTCGAACCCTTAGTCTTTAATGTGTTAACAATATTCTCCATTTTCTTGCTAAGGTCGGTCAGCGCATCCATCCTATGTGTCACCTAGGATATAATTCCTTTACTTTATTCTTAATAGAGGTCCTTAAAATTTCAATTGCCTTGGATTTCTTCTCAACCTCCATCAGATATTGTCACGTTTCCACCCGATTTCCTCTCGTTTCGCCTATAACTCCTTCAAATCTTCCTCATGTGTAGCAACCAACAAACTTTCCACCTCGTCTCTATTTTCACATTTTCATAGACAACTTTGGCCATGTGAGCCATAGTTTTCACTGAAGCAAGAAGCTTAGTGTACCGAGTTATGGTCTCCTCAATTTTTAATCTCTCTTGCTCTTTCTGCCACGCCATAAATTCTTCCGCTGACTCCAATGCAAGTGGTTTCTTCTCCATCATGATGATGCACATCAAATCCTCTAGGTAGTGGAAGGCTGACTCATACTTCTGTGTAGGGGGCTAAATCTAGGTGTGCTAAAATAATGGAGTCTGAGATAACCTCCTATTTCTTGTAAGCTTCACGCACCTTCCCCTTCTCTTCTCTCAACTCATTCCTCACTACGCAATTATAAACTCCTTTCTCCTTTATCTCCTTGTCTCTCTCTATAATATCCTTGTTCTTTTCATCCAACTCCTTCTCCAATGATTTAATCCTATTATTCCTCCCGAATAACCTTGATTCGATCTCCACCAACATCTTGTTTAGCGTGTTACACACCTACTCAACAATCATCTGTTGATAATCTACAAGAGGATTTACCTCCGTAGAGCTCAATGTGTCTAGCAATGCACCTGTATTGACTTAAAATTCCGACTCATGAACATGGAACTCAAAATCCCATGACAACATCTTCCTTGTGGTGGGTATGCACCATATTTATCAAATGATGACCAACAGAAGAGGTGGTATGTAGGCACTGTGCTTTGGAAACGCATGCGTAGGACCTTGTTTGGATCATTATCATAAGTCACTATGGGTCCTTGTGATGTCATGCGCCCTTGCCACCTATGCGTGCTATCTTTGGGAAACCGATTACTAAACTTGTCCCCCTCCCATGCTTTCATACTTCTCTTTCTCCATTTCTCCCGTGCTACACTCCACCTCGTGCTCTACCAAGTCCTTGATGATACCTGCCACCTCCTTCTCCACCGTGTCCTCTAACTATTCACCGAGATATGTGGGGTCTCATGCACCTTCATCCCCACTTCTTCTTCACTTCTTTCTCCCTCTCAAGTGCCCTCTCGAAGATTCATTCTACTCTTCATCAGATTCATGTACATTATACATAGGGGTTCTTCTTTGACTCATGCTCCTTGTCCTCCTCTCCAGTCTCATCACCCTTCACACTCTTCATTCTCTCGATTCTAAACTCTGAACTCTACTACCCTCTTCTTCTTCTTCACCGGAGATTTCTCCTTCACTGGGGACTTCTCCATCACTCGGAGACTTTTTCCTACGAGCATAATTCCTCGTGCACGTGCCCGACTCTTGTGCCACTATGGTATGAACCACACGCGCGCTTGGTGTCCTACTTGTTGGAGTTTCCTCCTATCTCTCTTCTTTATCACTATCTTCTTCCTTCCTCGATAGGGTCTTTAGGGATGGAGACATCATCCTCAACATATGCACCTTTCTCAAACTTAGGCCTTAGGTGTATGTACACCCTTTTCATTGTTGTGCTATAAGTGGTAATGTTACATACCTTAGCATATGTATGTAATGAGAGACATAATTCTCTACATACGCTCACTTTCGAGGATAGATAAGTGTCCTACACAACGCACTCTACTCATGATCTACTTCACTTAGATAAAACCTCAATGTATTAGCCTCCTCAAACCTCGTTAACCATGCTCTAAAAATACTACATTGTGAAGGAAAAAGGTAATTTACACAATGGGATCTTGGTGCCATCAGTCAATGTGAACTTGCCAATGCACACCAAACCTCATCCTTCACAAATTACTTAATCTAGAATCCTCCACTCTTCTCCAAATGCATCACGCATCCACTTCTTATACCACTTATCAAAGTGCACCTTTATATGCATGCATCATACTTTCACAAGTATATGCTTCAAACCTCTTAGTTGGGGAGGGGTTCTCATCAGGGTACTCCCAAATGTTGTTATTCGGCCCATCGGGAACTCCAATATCTAGAAAACAAAATGGTAAGAAGAATATTACCATACGTAATTTTATCTCCATCTCATGTGACATCAATGATATCCTCTACAATGAAGGACGATATTTTGTAGATGGTCCCCTTTGAAACCTTCCTGCAAATGTTCAACCATCTCTTGTTCACTTGTGTCCATCGTTCTTGTCCATTCAACTTGGTGAACATGCGCGTGGCCATATTTATGATTGGGTCATTGATCTTGTCAATATCAAAGGTGCATCCGCCCTTCTTGTATTCATATGCCTTAGTTGTTTCCTTGAAAACATCATTGTTTCCCAAGTCATCATCCAACGACTCTCCTATGCAGATAAGTCTAGTGTACTTGGAGATCAATTGTGGAGTTATGCACATCCTCCTTCCTAAAGTAAAAGTAATCTTCATGCATGTGCAACATAAGCCACTGGTATAATCTCTTAGGATTTCCAAAAATGGTAACTCATAGAGTTATAAAATCCCAACCTTCTCCAATGTCCTCTTCACGAGTCATCATACACACTGGTCTGTCATCTTCTGCTTTTTTCTCAGTAGGGTGAACAAGCTCTATTGTCATATATTTCTTAGTTTTATTTGTTCTATGGTTATAACCACTTATAACCATTTTGCATTTGAGATATAACCAATCCATCCCCATTAATACCCCATATGGGTATTGCGTGATCTCTGCATACCATTCTTTGTTGAAACTTAGCAATGCGATTGGTTTTCCTTTCCCATGCCCTTCTTTTTGGGTGAAACATTTGATCCTTTCCTTGGTTCCATTTCCTTGTCGGGTCCTTGTTAATCCTTCCTTGTATCTTGCTTTCTTATTGCTCAATCTCTTGGCTCCAATCCTTCTGCATAAATTATTCAAACCCGTGCCCTAGTTTCTCAAACCCTAACTAGAAAAACCTTTCTTCTATAAGAAAATGTTAAAACCCATAGAAATCCTTCTAAACAACCACTTCTATGCACACCCATGTACTCCGTTCCAATCTGGTTCTCAAATCTTTCACTTCACACGTGATTTTCACAAATTTCTTGCAAGGATGCCCTAGTTCACAAGAGCTCTTTTACAAGTAAATGCAAGGTGAAAATAACTTACCCCGAATCCCTATTTATAGTTTTCCACTTTTTATCGCATTAATTTCCATGCCACCTACCACCGTACTACCGCATTAAATTCAGATTTTCTAGTGTGTTCCTTCTCTTTGTTTTTCGAGCGTTTCCTTCGTGCGCCCACTCACGCATAACCTCCTCAACCTTCTAGCGCATAAAACTACATCAACTACATACTCCCTTACGCGTGCTCTTAATGCCGAAGTACATCTACCTATTTATTATACCTAGTTCTTCTGCTTCCATCGCCTACCTCATGTTTCTCCATGTTCATCACTATACGTGGATTTCATAAAACTATTTCTTGACACCATTTTATCTCCAACCATTATCACCTATGCTATGCACATTCCTCTGATACCACGTGCTTTTGTTTTTTTCTCTCGGGCCACCAAAAACATCACTCCAAATACGTGCCTCTTACTACACTCTCCACCCCACACTAAAAGTATGCGCGGTCCTCTACGTATGAAACCTCTTAGAATGTAATTAGCTAATGGCGTGCCAATACACAACATAACACAAGAATAAAAAGAAAAATCATAACAACGATGAAAGGAAACACATAAAGGAAAATGCATTAGAGGAACCTATTCTAAGTGGCAACATTGCCTTATTACAAACACCAAGAATACTTATTTATAGTAGGGCTTTAACCTATTCCTGTTAAATAAACTGAGAAACCGTGTGCCATCGAAATATTCTAACTGGAAAGCACCTGAGTCAAGTATATAGGTCATGACATACGGTCCCAACCAATGCACTTGAACTTCCTGGTGGTGGTGCAAAAATTGGAATCATACATAAGAACCATCTGTCCAACCTCCAACTTCTTATTTTTAATTTGTCTATCATGCTAGGCCTTCTATCTTTCTTTCTCTATCTTCTGGCTCCATCGAGCTGTGGCGTGCCTCTCATCCAAATGCATCATTTTTTCTATTCACTCTTCAATTTCTTGCTCATTAGCCAATCCTCTTACACATACAATACATAGGGATGATAACATAAGTTCAACCGGTAAAACATCTTCACTGAAAAACACCAACTAAAAGGGTGTTTCTTTATTTAGTCTCTTATAGGTTTTTCTATAAGACCAAAGAACAAAAAGACTTTATCATCCTAATCCTTCCTTCCAACATCACGATATCTTTGTCAATGTGTGGCTCAAAATATTTTAAAAGCTTCAACATTTCCATTAGCTTGTGGGTGATAGGGTGTAGTCTTATGATGGGCTACCATAAATTTTTCCAATAATATCCTAATAGTCTCATTCAAGAAATGAGTACCTCTATCACTTGTTAAACTCAATGGACATCCATACCTTCTTATGATATTCTCCCAAAGGAACCTTGCTGCAATGATAGTCACGGTGCATCCTTAATAGGTGCTACTTCCATCCATCAGTAAGATAGTTTGTACAAGTAATGATGTAGCGTGACCCTATCCTACGCACTGGGGGAAAATAGGTCCCACAAAGTCAATTTCCCATTTTTAAAAGGGTTATGCACTTGCTATAGGACTCAAAAAATTTCATCTCTATGTCCAGGCTTCCCAAGGCACTGAAATGATCACAACCCCTGACATATTCTTGGAAATCCTTATATAATGTCTCCCACCACAAACCAACCATCAGAATCTTACGTGCGGTGGCTCGCCCTGCATAGTGTCCACCAACAATACCTCCATGAGATTCCTCCATAATATCCACGTGCTCATACTCTAGTACACACTCATGCAAAATCTCATCTCGATCAAGTTTGTATAGATCTCCACCTATCAACATATAAGGCGCAACGTGAATGACAAGATGTTTCATTTCTATACTCTTACTTTCCATCCGTTAGCACCACATGTTCATAAAAAGATAACAATATCATCAAAATCGAGGGTGTGCATTGTAATCGGAATAATTGTGCATCCGACATTGTCTCTTCAATACTCTACGCATCCTCACCGCATTAATTCTAGAAAGATGGTTAGGTCTTGACTTACACTTTCCTAGTTTTACTATAAATGACAAGTAAAACTCTTGAAATAATAGGATCCAACGACATGTGCGCCTTGCAAAATAAGATTTTTACCAAATACTTAAGTGTCATATGATCTATGTAAAAGATAAATGAAGTAGCCAACAAGTATTGCCTAAAATTATGTAGTGCATAAATAATAGACAACGGTTCGCGCTCCATTGTTGTGTAATTCTGCTCAGTGGGAGTTAATTTATTGCTTGTAAAACATAAAGGGTGATAACCCCTTCTCCACGATGTGCTACCACTACTCCAATTTCCATCCCTAACGCATCCACATGTATGTGAAAGGGGCTTGTCCCAAGAGGGAAAGCACAAAATGGGTGCAGTAGTAAGATTCTCCTTCAATGTATCAAAAGCCACTTGTTGTACCTCATCCCAATGAAATATTCCTTTATGCCTCAATAGTTCTTCCAAGGGCATGATCTGGCATAACCTTTGATGAATTTTCTATAGTAACCCGTATGCCCCAAAATCCACGCATTGTGCTTTGATTGGTAGGATCCTCAAAACCCAAAATAACAACTTTCAAGGTCTACCAATAAGCCTTGCTAAAATAATATGACCTAACAATGTGCTAAAAGGAGTAGAAAAGACACATTTCTTAATGTTTAGAGAGATACTTAATTACACTGCATCTTTCAAACATCAATATCAAGTTATCGTAATGATCTTTTACTAATCCATACATCGACCAATCATCCAGGTAGACTTGTAGAAACTTATGAATAAATTCTTGGAATGCTTGTACCACAATTCATGAAAATACAATAGGCTCATTCTTAAGCCCAAATGGCATGACCATATAAGAAAAAAATGCCCATTCTGTGGTGAAAGTAGTCCTCTCCTAGTCTTATTTTGAAATCCTCACCTGGTAAAAGCCTAAGAAACCATATGTAAATGAGTAGATTTCACGCTCTACTACATCTTCCAAGACTTATCCTCAAGTAAAGGCGTTAGAAAAGGATCTATAACACATGCAACATTCAAATCTCTATAGTCTACATAGATCCTTATCCTCCCATCCTTCTTGATACTAATCACCATTGGGATAACCCATTCAAATTCTTTAATGGCTTCAATGATCCTAGATTCCAGCATCTTGTCAATTTCTTCTTTTACCTTCACGCACAAATTAGGATTCATCCGATAAGGCCTCTTCCTAATCGGGCATGCACCTTCCTTTAACTTAATCCACATATCTCCCAATGAGTGATGAAATCCTTTTAACTCATGATACCCGGCCTAGAAGAAATCCTGGAAGTCACGTAGTAGCTCAATTATCTTTGAAACCTCTTGGTCTATCTAGTAATCACTAATGATTACTTCTTTCGGTTCTTCTTCTGTACCAATGTTGACCTTCTTCATTTTCAACGGTTCATGGTAAGAGCATGCCTTCTCATCCGCACTATCCAAAATGTCATGCATACCTCTATATGATCAACATATAAGTTCTTTATTTCTTCATCTTCTATCAAGTACACCATTTTTCCTTTTTCCCTTTCTAGGAAGGTGCTCAAACTACACTTCATCTATTTCTTCCTCTTTAACACGTGCCTCCAAATTAGGTTCCCCTAGCAAATCTAGGATGAGGTCCTCATCCTTGGCACTATATCCTAGAGTAAGGCACTTGACTACCTACAAATATTCATTCACTAATGGTTTAGAAGATAAATAATCAAAATTTGCATAATACCTTCATCAACTCCTACCAATTTCCTGTTTGATGATGTAACTCTGAATGGACATACCAAGTGCGTGGATAACCCTGTAAAGTGGAATAGAACTTATGCACCCAAAGTGAAGGGGGTAAAGCTTCTAGGCCTTCCATCCAGGATTTCTCACATTCCTGAACGTGGTACAAGGATGATTCCTTCCCATGATAGTCACATATCTTTGAAGGTGCATTGTTCTGGAGAAATCTAAAATAGAACACAATTTTTACCTCATGCCACTCTATAAGATTATCCCGATGAGTCATCCACCAACGTGTTGTTATCCCACGCAAGGTATAAACAAGCATATTCATCCTTTCTTCTTCACAGGCCCACTTGAGTTCCATAGCATGCGTAAAATAAGACATCGTGGTTTCCTTCTCATATGTAACTTGGTAACTGTCTTCCTCTTAGACGCCTAACCAAATGAGCCTTTACAACACAAGTCACAAATCCCTTTAATTCTCTTCAAATTAACTCATAATTCCCATGTACCCAATTATCACATGCAATGCTAGTCATATCACTCAAGGAATGAGCATCATCCCACTAAATGAATCCTCTTGATTGCTCAATAATCTCTTGTTCCCGATGGTGCACACATAAATTCTATTGATGTCTTCTTCCCCAAAGGCTCGACATAAGGCACAAACCTTCATCATTAGTGGAATAATAACACACTCTTATTCTCAAAGTTGATGTATCCCTTGTTGAAATGCAAATCAACATTATTCACATAACACCAAGGGCATCCAAGTAAGGTTGGAAAACTATCTTCCTCGACAAGTGCTAAGACTTCAAAATCCCCAGTGAACTTGGCCCCTTGAATGGTTATGGAAGAATCCTTCAAGACTCTGATAGGTGTAACTTTAGTTCTATTTTCCATGTACAACACATTTGAATATGGCTACAATGGTGGTCTCCCCATCTGATTCCACGCATCCAAAGTAAGAACATTAACCTCTGCACTTGTGTCAATTAGTATGTTTCTCAGAAGCCATCCATCAACTACTACATTCAATGTGATCTCCTTGTCATAATCAAGACTATGAGGGGGAAAATTAGCATGCAATATCTACCTCTCACACTCACATCTAGTGCACAGTACCTTTCCTCTCAATCATTCTCCTAACAAGGGAATGATATTTTCCTAGCACAACATCTTACATACCTATTTGAAATCATCAACATCCTTATGAGGGATCTCAACATTATTCTCCTATTCTAACTTCCATGACTGATATTTCAAGCACTAGATCTCCCCTTGCAAAATCCTAATCACCTCCATAGTCTCCTAGTAAACCTCCTTCTGATAAGTTGGATCAAGGTACTTTCCATGCAATACTTATTCTCTTGTAATGAGAGGCCTCTAATTTGGTATTTCTATGGTACATGTAACTTCAATGCATGTAGTTACTAATACAGCTCCAACTCAGGGTTAGACACTACCATAGGCATGAACAGAGGTTCAACGCGCTTCACACTAACCATTCCCACGCCCTTGTCCTTCTTATGATTCTAGCTCATGTGATCATACAAGTCAGGGAACTCCTCATACTTATGTTTCTTTCCACACCATGAGCATTTCAGTAAAATCTAGGCACTCGTACTTGTAGTGATCTCATAGACCCACAATTGAAACAAGTTCCATGGGGAAATTCACTCCTTCCTTTGTGAACCACCACAACCACCGAATCCTTTGCAAAATATTGTTCCCCTTCCTCCGCCATCTTCATGCCCTTCATGCTGACGCCCCTAATTCTTAGAATTGTTTGTAATTCTAGCCTATCGCACACCATCAATTGCACCGTATCATGAATCTGGTCTATGAACCGATAGTCCTTCATGTCATGAGTAGTAGATGTACAAATCTTACAATAGCAGGACACATTCTTACAGAGCACATGTTGTAACAAAGGGAATCTACTTGGATCATGATCCCGTGATAAATTTCACAGTCTAATGACATGGTGCACATCGAATTTTGAGGGAAACTATCCTTGGTGTGTCCTTCTACTTCACAATCTGTACACCAAAGTCCGCTACAAGTCTCATGCGCTGAATTTGTAGAAAAATTCTCAAGTTGCTTCACCATGGAAGAATTATGTGCCTCTAAAAGGTACTTACCCTAGTATCAATGCTCCCCATAGCCTCAGTGTGCAAAGTAGCCTCCAAGGCCTCACGTGGATCCATGAAAGTCTTATGTGAAAGTTCTCATCTAAAAGGTGTTATCAGGCCTCCAACAAACCACTGATCATGCTGAGAGGGATGGATATCATAATATAACTTTGAAAAGAGAGTCTTGAAACACGAATCATACTCTTGCACACTTTCTTCCATACCCAGTTGAATCTCTTGAGCGTATTGATGGTGTTTTTATCAAATTTAGGAATATGAAATTCCACCAAGAAGGCATCACGCATCACTATATAATCCACTACCGTCTGATGTGGGTCATATTTTTGGTACCAGCTATGTGCACGCCCTTACAACATAGTTACGAACTAGATTTACTTCGCTTTGGGGTAGTGATCCCCTTAGTGCGCCATAACAATTCACACTTGTGTACATGCTCCATAACATCCTCAACACCTTTATAATTAGGAAAATGAAGAGACATCTTATAAAACACCTTATGATGGGGTTATGGTCCTTGTCCACTAGATCCGAACCTTGATTCCCTCTTGTGTTTCCTCCACCACCAGATCCACTAACTCTACTAACTCCTGACCCTCAAGATCCACCAAATCCTCCTCCTGTAGTAGGCACAGGGCCTAAAGTAGTGCTAATTTATGTTCCCACCATTCTACTAAACTAGGCTCCAATAGTCTGTGATGTTGAACTACTTCCAGACGTGATACCCACATTCTGTGAACCCACACCTTGTCCAAATGATGTGCCTGATGGGATAACACCAAACACAAGAAATGTTTACATGGCCATAAATGAATTCAATGAGAAATGATATCTACTACACGATACGCTTGCTTACTAATACTAACACCAACTAGACTAGCAATACTTGTCTCAGGAATGAAAAACTAAGTTCAAGGGCTTGGTCACTAGGTGGGTTCAAATGCGATCCTACGGTTTGTCTCTTTCTCCATCTGATGAGATCTCATCAGAAGCTGAGGGGGTTCTCCTCCCATATTTTCCAATACGGGTAATAGACAGATCGCTTAGGTTCCACATCCTCTGCGTGAACCTCAAATCCTTCCCATGACGATACCTCCAAAAAATCCATCATTCCCTGTAATATCACAATATCTCACCAATTCCCTCTCTTGAGCTTCATTATACTTGAGCCAACTCTCTTCTCTCTCCTTTTTTGCCATAGGATCCGCCTTCTCACCACACCCACTTTTGCTTCCGCACCTAGTAGGATTTTAGCTAGCCATAGGAAATTCTTATAAACTCATAGTGATGATCAAGATCTTGATGGCTAATGGTATAACACATAAGAAATATCCTATCGGTTCTCGCAAGAAATCAAACTCAACTACTTTTGGGAAAGAATAAGTAGAAAGTGCATACTCCAACGTGTAGCTAGTCAACACACCACTCCACCAACGATCGATAACATGAGTCCAGATCAGATCGCCATCATAAAGTCGATGATAATATTCTTGGGTCCAAAAATGATGTCGATAATACCAATTTCTCCTCAATGCATATGTCAACAACCATTCATACAATTCTATTGGAAAACAATAAAAGAACGTTTCATAGAGCTCATGATATAGATTGTCCTCTACCCATGTACGTGCATCAAACTTAGATCCAATGTTGAATCTTTGTGCAAATTCATCCTCTGTGTTCTTAATCCATGTCTCCACACTGCCCAAGGTCAAGAGTTCTTCCATCATCCACCATTTTTGCAACAACTTCAAAAGAGGTCATGACAACAAACCAAGATGTAGTCACTTTTCCTAACCCTTTAATTCCCATGCGTGCATAACATATCACCCACCCTAAAATAGGAGCTCACCCATAAGGCACGCGAAGGTGCTAAGCCCTCTTCTAGGTGAGATTTTTCAAGAATGTTACCATAAATAACAAAACAATGTAAAGACATAAATAAATACATTTTATGATAGAGATAAAGAAACTAGATCTCAGCTTAATGGATCCATATTATGACTGAATATTAAACATAACATACATGAACCTTAGATCTGAACCATTAACATAATAAATAACATATTCGAACAACACCATCAGATATATTGATTCACAATTGGTTACAATAACCAAATTACATCAAGAGGGTCATAAAAGATTGAATACATCAAGAAATAACATCCTAAACCTACAAAATGACTCTACTCAAATATTTCTTAGCCATGATCTCTCCTATGCATCTAAAGTCCCTCTTGCGTCTCTTGCCTCGTGCATCACACATCTTCTTTACATCCTCTATTTTAGATCCAAACACATTCTTAAATAGAGTGGGAGATCTCCTTTACCGCCTCAACATCACTCAAGAGAAAACCACATGCCAAATGTCATCATACCCCACCATACTCGAGTACCCTAAACATGTAAGTGCCAACTAAACCATAACCAACTCTTAATCCCATCATGATAACAATATCCTAGAATATTCTTTCCTTTGGATGTAGTATCCATATGTTAGTATTATCCACTAATTATATCTAGTCGCATCTCCATGTGTCCCTTATCGCAACTCTAACTGTGGTCCAAAATGTGACTAAGTCTCAAACCCTTTTCTTCTCCTATGCACAAACCTCCGCATGCTCCAAGTCTAACTCTAGCGATTCATTCCAAAACTAGTTAACTGCTCAAGTTGTATTCCCGTAGCTTAGTAATCCCTACGCACGCTTCCTCGTGCACCTTATTCCTACACTATTTTCCCCACACGTTGATCCTCTTCTCTAGGACTTAGTCATTTTTCTGGGCTCAATAGTTTCTAATTGAACCGCTTGGAAGTGTACGTGAGATGGTGGTGGGAATGGATGACTCCTTCCCGCAAGGTCACAAGTTAAGAGGAAGTTGTGAGATGACAAGATTTGGTAGATCATAAGTATTAATCCTAATAGTAATCTTATCGGGTTCATCATTGTTGGAATCTAAAATATTGGGAGGCGTGTGCACGACCAATTTAGGGTGACCCGTATTTCAACGAAGAGATCAATGAGATAGTTAAAATGCTGGTATTCGTAAAATGGAATGGGAGATAATTATTTAAGGGTTGGGAATTTATAACTCCATTTTTGTAGAGTATAATAATTTCAAGGTTTGGGTCGCCTTGTACTTTATAAATTTCCTCTTGATGTGCAAACTTGACACTTTGGCATGTAGAAAAGGCGACCACACGAATACGGTGGGTCCAAGGTCAACCAAGAAGGATGTTGTAGGATAGTGGGAAGTTGAAGAACATGACCTTCACACATACAGTCATAGGAGGAATAGTGATAGATAGCCAAATGCAACCCATGGGAGGCATCTTTTGATGATCATACAATTGAAAAGTATTACGTGTGGTTTTGAGATTGTCTATTGAGTATCTAATGGATTTAATAAAATCTAAAGAGGCCACATATGTGCCATAACCTTCATTAATGAGGGCATGCTTGATCGTGTTTTCACCAATTTGTACAGAGATAAAGAGTGGAGGATTGTGTTCCCAAAGAAAAGTTCATTTGGAATCATGGTAGCTATAGGAAAAAAATACAAGTTTGAACATCAGTGGTACGATCCTTAAAAATGGAGAGTTCCTCACACTGATGACAGATACTTTCCTCTCGAACTGCAGTGCGGTGTAGGGGACTACCCCAAATTAGGAGGGAAGGTAATGTTCATATCAAACAAAGCCATCATAAGGCACTCACCATTTTGAAGCAACATGCACATGAGATCTAAAAATGGAATTGGTTCAGAATTTGAGACAGTGCTTCCAAAGGATCCCACTCGTCATGGATGTACTTGAGCAACGGGATGAGAACACTTATGATCTTTAGAAAGAAGTTAAGAATGAGGAGTGATTAGAGATACTTCAAAAACATTATTTGTTTATGCTCAATGCCATTGGCCCAGCTGAAGGTGTATGTGGTTGGAGAAGCATTTCCGAAGCCTTTGGCCCTATAGCAGCTTTTATTATAGGGGGCTGATGGCATCTTTAGGAGATGAGGCTTTGTCTTTGGGAGTATGATTTTGAGAGACACAAGGGTAGATAACTCTGTGAGTTTGAGGCTTAATTGATGGAGGGTATTCAGGTTCTATATATGCAATCAAGTGCTTCAAATAATTTATAACCACTATGTTCTTAGGAGGATATTCGGATCAACCACATTTGTTGTGGATTTTTTTGATTTTTTAGAGCTTTCACTTGAATTATGATTAGGCATAGGATAAGAGAAAACCTTAAGTTATTCATTACCTTGATTGATGACATTATGATGATTCTTTTTCATTTGAGCATATCAAGCCTTGAATGCTTTAGTAAAACGATATCTAGAGATGACTTCATGATCTAATTGAGGGCCTAAAAATAAAGTGATGGAAGTCATGTGAAGGGCACAAAAATTCTCATGAGAATGGCCCCAATTGGCATGCCACCAACAAAACTTGTTTTCATCATGCCATTGTGGGATAGGTCAAGAAGGATCAAGGATCTAACTAAATGGTTTAAGCATATGATTTTCGCAACTCATCCTTGGATAATAAATGATAGTAAGTATGTTATATTTTACTACTATTGGATTTTGAATCAATATTAAATACATTCTTATTTACGAAGCCATAAGAGGAAGAGTATTTGAGATCCAGTCATCCGTGGCACTCTTGCTCTTTGAGTTTTGAAGGATTTATATCTGTTTAGTTTCTTGATTATTAGGAGGAGCCTTTTCAAATTCCCTCATGAGGTAATATTTTCATTTGGCTTGCTTAAAACCTTCATCAAGGGAAGTAGTAAAAAAGGACCAAACCTTATATTGAAGGTGAGGTTCTGGGGCTAGAAAGAAAGAGTTAGAATAAACTATCATTCAATATATTGTGTTCTACCTTAGTACATAAGGTCTTCTAAAGTTTGATTAAGGATTGAAATGATTCATTCTCATGTTGTTTGCAATTAATGAAAGCATTAATGTTATTTTTAGGTAAATAATGATATTGTAATTCATTAACTAAGGTCGTCAATAGAGATTCTAGCTCCATTATGGAGTTAGGGGGTAAACTGTGATACTACAACTAAGCATCTCATGTAAGAGTCTTAGCTAAGATTTTAGTGGAAACATAAGAATTAACTTTGATCCATTCTTTATAAAGGTTTCCAAAAGATTTTGTGCAAGGTAGAGTTGGTTGATCCATCATATGAAATAAAAGGGAAATTCCTCCAATATCCATGCTAGCAATGTAGGGCGCTAGAGGATCTTGTTGGACTGCCTGCAAAACCTTGTTGTGAATGGGAGGTTGGGAAATACCCTATTAGGTATGTTAGGAAAGGGAAAGGGAATCACACCTCCAAAGCCCAAATTAGGATGGTTAACCATTTGGACCATATTGGATTACATTTGAAGGAGTTAGGCCGTGGTGATAGTTTTTGTTGACTCATCTCATCTATGAGTTAGAGGATAGATTAGTGGGATCAAAGCTAGAGGAATTTTCAGATGAGCTTGCCATACTAGCCTTCCCACTATCCAAACTATTGTCAAGTTTCTCAGATAAAAAGTCAAGGAGGTGTTTATGAACTAATGAATCATGTTCCAATTTGTATTGAGGAAAATTATCAAGGAATTTTTGAATTTTAGGTGGAAGGTCGAGGTGTCTTCAATCTGAATCTCTTCCTCTTCATCACCTAAGACATTTTTGTTTCAGGTGTTATATTTTTCCTATTAAATCCTCTCACACAATAGTCTTAGTAGAAAGGAAAACATGATTATGGGTGATTAATTTCTAAAATGACTGTTCACTAGAGTTGGAGAGCCCTAGGCTAAGACATTCCATGTTGGAATTGTAGACACTAAAATTAGGTCACACTCCTCTTGCATCTCTCGACATATAAACACCCTTCATCACATTAACCTAGCCATGACCCCCTTCACCTCACTAGTATTAATTTAATTAATTCAACTAAATTGACTCATTATCCTCAATGTATTTATTATTTAAATATCTTATTTAAATAATACCTACACATACAGTTCACTTAGACACCTCACCAAGCCAACTCAACCTAAGACCTACTCTTAGCAAGTTACCATAACTAACTAAGACTTACCCAAACCCTAAAAATCAATGCCTACATTCCCTCTAACCACATTCCCACATGCTCACAAGAAGCTCCCAGTCTAATCCGCGGATAACCACACAAGATTCGAGGAAATCAGGAGGATCTCCCTAAGTTTGGTAAATCTAGGAAATCCCGCCTTAATCGACATCGGTTGCCCCTAACCGCACGCCGCTTAAGCCGATTGCTGTTAGTTACCCATTTTTAACTCCTAAACTATCTTATTCTCAAGGTTGGAAAACATTGGGAGAAAATTTGACGAGAAAGAATGAGATCTCAAAAGATAACATATCTTTAGAGAGTTAATTCCAGCAAGAACTCACATCCAAAGAAGGAGATTGAGCATCTTCTCCTGCACAACCATCCCAACCATATTCGGATCTATCTAAGAAAAGAGGAGTGTGCATGCAACCCATGCGAAGCTTTCTTTCAATCGGTGATCACTTGTAGCCTTCAAACCTATCATCAACACCTCCATCCTTCACACACATACTTTCAGAAAAGAAATCCATGTATAACATCATACTTTCCTGGTTATTTCATCTCATCATTATTTTATCATCTCTTATTTATCTTGCTCCTTATTGACCATCTCCAAAATTTTCACGTCCATGACCCATCAAAACCTCACAAAATCCTACTCCAGGTCACCCATTATCTCGTTAAACAATCCAAAATCATTTGTGCAATCACAAAGAGGACCAAAACCCCGCTTCGTGACATTCCTAGATCTCATAAGAATCTGCACCGGTTATACCTAACCGAGGTTGGTCACCCCGACCGATGCCGGTCTATGTGTCTACCCACACACCTTAAACAAAGACCTATCCACTCCATTTTACCTCACCCTCTCTCACCCGTGACCTACCCGAGACCTTTATCGACCTACAAAACCCGAACCAACCATTTGACTGTAGATTCTATTCTAGCTTAGCCTGTTAGATTAGATTTATTTCTTATTGTGTTTTAAGTGAGATACCGAAATCATTTTAAACTAACAATATGATTTACTTTATTTTCTGCATTAATTTTTTTAAAACAGTGGACTGACAACCATCTAGGAAGTATCATACTTCCCGGATCTAGCTTACGCTAGGCAGTTCACTGCCCATATTGTTTAATGCTTTCTGGTGGTCTTGTTTTCATTACAGGTAGTTCCTCCTAGCCAAAAGGAAGCTCTCACGGTCAGCTGTGGATTCGAAGTCATACACGTGTAACAACCCATCAACCGACATTTGAATAGGTATTCCTCCTACGCCTGTTACCCTATTTGTTACGCTGTTTCATCTATTATTCATTCCGGTACTTACCCCTATTTCATTGCCTTCTTCTCCACCACCTTACAAGATAGCCCCATACACTTTGAAATGTTACACCCATTATACACCCAAAACCAACCTTCTCACGCTATAGAGGCATCTAATCATCACAACCCACCAATGACCTAATTAGATTGATGATGGATAAGATGCAAACACTGGAGGCATCAATTTTTGGCTCCCACAACATTCTCACTTACGATGAGATTTGCAACGAGCCTATTCACCCATCCATTACCATCCGTTCATACCCTATGCATTGGGAGATGCCTAAATTCAGCTGCTTCAATAGTAAGGAAGACCCACAACAACATTTGCGCTCGTTTAAACATGGATGTTATTTGATTGCTCATGATGATGCCTTACTTTTGAGAACTTTTCCCATGTCCCTCACTAGACCAACATTAGATTGGTATAGTGGGTTACCCAAACACTCCATATTTTCATTCAATCAGGTAGCCCAATATTTCTTGGATCATTTTTCTATCAACATCGCCAAGAAAGTTACCATGACCGATCTATATTCCACATGTTAGTACGAGGATGAATCTATTGCAGATTTTGTCGCTCACTGGCGCAGCCTGATCAATCAAATTACCTTTCAACTGCCACAAACTAAACTCATTGAACTCTTCACATGAGCTTGCGCTGACATATCTCCCCAACCTTACAGTCCAAACTTTCGTAAACATTCGATGAGGAGTTCACTATGGCATGAAAGTTAGAAATTCGTAGTTGAAGAGAAGAATATCCAATTACGAAATAAGAATTCAACATTCAAGTCGATGAAACCTCTTATTCTTCTAAACCAACAACTAATTATTCAAAGGCTAAAGGTACCGCTAACGTAGTGGTACTCAAGGCCGACCCAACTCATCCATCCAATCAAGCCACACCCGCATCCAATCTATCACCCATATAGGCTTTTCGATTCAGGCAAGAACAATGAAAATATACCCCAATTGGGGAACCTTATTCTTTTGTTTTAGAAAAGCTGATCAAAGCTAGTACCATCACCCTTCCACCCATAAAACCACACACTGGTTTTGACCCTTCTCACCCCATGCCCACATGGTCTAAGGAACAAGATTTCTGTAACTATCACCGAGTGAAGGGTCATAGTGACGGAAATGCGCATCACTTTTAAGAATATTGTCCAAGAAATGCTCCGAGAAGGAAAGTTGATCGTGGATAATCCCAACGCCACCCTTAATCAAAATATACAAATCTTTAAAAATCATTTCCCAATCATGCCCCTTAATCCAATCAAACATGTGAGACATCCACTTATGATACCCATACTCATGAGGTTCATGCGATCTTTAACGAGGTACTTGTTGCATCTCAATAACCTCACATCCCTTCCATAGAGGAAATCCTAGCCCAAAATCCTCCTTCCATGTTTGAACCAACCATCACTGTTCCTTCACCGATAGAAGAACACCCTTCATCTCCTGCATCACCTATAGAGGAGTCTCCTGTGGACATTGAGACCATCTCACCCCTAGCTCCTCCACTTAGCGAACCTTTACCTACCGTACCTCCTCCACCCATAGAGGAGCACCCATTACCTCCTCCACCCACGAGGAGCACCTATCCATTCCTTCGCTTATTGAGGAACTCCCATCATCTCTTCCACTCATAATAGACCCGGGGATACCTTTGCCCTCGGGCAAGCATTCTCCATTTGCTACCCAACATCCAAGACATACTTTCAAATCTCTTACCCACGTAAGTCAAGTGCCAATTCCCTGTCTCTAAGGTGCATTTTACGGAATTCCCATTAGGTCCTCACCAATTTCACCCACCGACGTGCCATTCTCACGTTTGGCTGTTCACTTAGAATATGTGGATAGAGCTTTGCTATGGGGTGCCTCTTACTCCTTGTCTCAACACAGATGCAGATCCCTCGATGACAACTCCACTATCTACCCAAGAACATTTCCACCCATCAAACCACATACAACCACTACTATTGAACCCCTTTTATGATACCCGTTAGCACTCACATCACACCCTTACCCATAAACCGACCTATGCCTAAACCCAAACCTTTACCCACAACATTTACCTCCACTAAACCTTTTACCACTTTAGGGGTCACCTAGATCACCATCCTTACTCATCCACCTATTAAACTAGATTTGGCTACATCCTCCAACGTTAAAAACACACCTACTCGTACACCCAAACTAAAGAAACAAACTCATCAACCTCATACACCTATTGCACCAATCACACCCGCACTTGTCCCATCTCGCCTTAAGACCTCAACCACCCAATAGGGTCAATCACCCTCATCCATTCATAACGCAATAACACAACCACCCTTTCTGCCTCACAAATCTCTAACCTACCCCATCCCACAACATGATCCATACCCACACATGTAGTCTCTTTATGACCAATACTTCGATACGTTCACCATTTCTTCACTACCTACTACACTTCCTTCGTTCTCCCTTGCACCCCAAGCACGACTGCGCGCCATCTACCTTCATAGCGCCCCCATTATCCCCATGGGTAACTTTCCCTCTTCCTCCATATACTTTTCCTTCTAGACTTCGTATGCCCACATCACCTTTACCCATGAACATGCACCCCAAAAACAAAACCCCACTACCCCACAACAAAGTAGTCAAAACAAAACCTCACCTTCCTACGCTTTCATCTACTATACTGCTACCTAAAGGAACCCGAACAATACCTCAAACCATCTGGAACCTAAACCCATAGCTCAACCCCTTCCTACAATTCCAAAAACAATTCCCAGACACAACCAACCACATCCACACCCAAACCTATATTCACTTCCCATTGTGATCCACTAGCAGGGGTCCTATGCCAAGATTTTAACCAACCTCCTCGAGACTTCGTTATCACATTACCACCACTCGACCTTACGACCCCTCAAACCCAAGCCAAAGGGGTTTGATGATACCAAAATTTGCACATACCATCATGTGCCAGGGGAATGATGTGGAGAGCTGCAAGACTTTGAAAACCGTCCTTATCCAATTGTGTCCACCCAAAACCAACTTTGACGATGATGACATTTTGGATGAGGACTCGCTTCACCTACACCCATTCCCACATTACCCACTCAACAACCACAACCTCCACCCTCACACTCCTAAACACACACAAAAAATTTGAAATTAACATGGTTCGCATCGAGAACTTTCCATGCCACCACCTAAGTGTCGCTGCTCCCATCTCGATCTCATAGGGATTTTCTCCTCCCGTAGGTTTTTTCCCTTCATGTCATTATACCACTTACCCTACACCCTCTCCATTTGACAAATTCCCTCAAGTCAACATTGTACATGTTACTACACATGTGTGAAAGGTAAAGAAAAGGCGGTGACCCACCAACCATTCCTATACCCAACATACCATCTACACCCATACCTAAGATAACTATCCGCGGCCCCACATACCCCATTTCTAATGGCATCACACATCGCACCATGCTCAAACAACTACACCAATCTCCACTCAAAATTTCCTTATATGACCTCATCCAAACCTTGGAATCCCATCGTCAAGCCCTCATGGAGGTTCTTCAATCTATCGAGGTTTTACCCAATGACCCTACACCCGTAGCCTCCATTATCACACCCCACAATGTAGCTTCCCTCACCAAATTACCACCTTCATCTTCACCTCACCTTGTTCACCAAATGGCCTCTCTTAGCTTCTCAAAGGAGGAGATTCGCGCCATACCAAAACGAGGACCCGGACTCACCCTCTTCATCTCTTTCCACATTGATGACATACGGGTGCACGCCGTGTGACGATTGATGGAGGCGCTAGTATTAACATTATTTCATCCCATGCATTTACTCAAATGCGCATACCTAACAATTACATGCACAAACATCCGGTCATGTTGCATTCATTCAACGACGCTATCACGTCCACACTAGGCACTGTCATCCTTCACGTTCGTGTGGGTCCCCACACTTCCTGCATTGTTTTATGTTTTGGAGGGCAAATTATAATATAACTTGTTGCTTGGTAGACCCGGATCTGTGTCATGGGTTGCGTTCTTTTCCACTTTGCATCGTTGTGTAAAGTTTTAACACGAAGGACATACTTATACCATTCCAGCTGACCCATCACCTTTCAAAACATGCAACATGCTTTACCGACCCAATGATGTGCTCATACCTATAAAGCCGTCTACTTCCATAACCAATACCACTTCACCTACACCTATACCCACACCTACCAGTTACCGCTACTTTTTACCGCACATACCTCCTCCACGCCTACCGCCGCTATAGCCTCCACGATGACCCATTAGCTTCCCAATCCGTTAACACCACCTCCGCATCGACCTTTGACACATCGTCCATACTAGCTTCCCACATGCTAACCAATGATCCTTGAAGGTGTTTTTAATGTCTCACTGGGGAGTACCGCCTATATAGTGTCAACACCTTCCTTACTCCACATGAGTATGGAAGTCTTCACCAACACCCTTCGCTATGATCACCGTATTAGAGAACACCTCCTTTGTGGCCCTCCTCATCTTCGTACTAGTCTCCCTATGGGGGCCTTGATACTACTACCTACACACCTGAACCACCATCACAACCCCGCCCATTTTCCGCTGACTTCCAATCACTTACAAATCTCCGTTTCGCCCACACCTTCCTACATTAGGAAGTCTTTGTGTGTGGAAGGGTTTTCGTTTTGGCTTCTATGAGCAAGGTCGGCATACCATTATTCCATGTACCACCCGCAAGCATAATGATCGTAGTGGTATCGACTTCCCTGAGCCTCCTACCAAACAGGCCCGCATTGAACTCATTGCACACCCTAGCCCTTCTCCACCTTCATCACCGCTTAAAACCTATGTTGTGACCAACACCGACCCTTTACACATCATGTACGCTAAACCTTATCAAAATCAGTGCACCGCACAATGGCTTATGCTTTTAGCTGATCTTGACCTCAAATTCATTCACCAAAAGTCCATTAAGGGCCAGGCTATCGCCGACCAATTGGCTGACGCACCTATTGCCAGGGACCAACCCTCGAACTTTGATTTCCCTGACGAATCCATTGCTAACCTCTCTTTGGATGACGACCCTTACCAAATGACCTTATTCTTCGATGGTTCCAAATGTCAGCATGGGGGTAGTGTAGGCATTATCCTCATTCCTCTTGATGGTGAACCCATGCCCTTATCATTTAAACTTGACTTCGAATGCACCAACAATATCATTGAATATGAAGCACTCGTATTGGGTCTCATGATTGCCTATGCCTTAGACATTAAGTCCATTAATATCTTTGGTGATTCTCAACTGGTAGTAAACCAAGTCAATGGTGTTTATTAGTGTCATAATGAAATACTTCAAGAATACAAATGTTACGTCGGCATCATGTTGACTACCTTTGACCACTATAAAATTCAAACCGTTCCGCGATCCACCAATAAATTCACGGATACCATGGCTTGCCTCGCTTCTCAAATACCAGCTTTTCCCCGACGATTTATCTGGACATATTTGTTACCATAAAACACATACCGAGAGGCCTTATAAATCTTGTTGTATTAACCTCGTCAAATCTACCTCACTGAACACACAAGATCTTTGGTATAAGCAGCTTGCGGACTACCTTTCCCTTTCTATATTGCCTCCTAATCTCACACGTAATGGATAACGTGCCTTTCTCAAAAAGGCCTCTCGTTATGTCATCATGGGTGGCCTTCTCTATAAATGAGGCTTTGATGGTATTCTCTTACGATGCCTCACCAGCTTTGAAATCCCCTATACCATTAAAGAAGTTCATGATGGCATATGTGGAGGTCACTTCAGTGGCCTTGTTGTTGCTAAGTGTATTCTTCGCCTAGGCTATTATTGGCCAACCCTTAATCATGATTGTTGCAACTATGTCAAATGCTTTGTATGAAATGTCAACAACATTCCAACCTTCATCATACACCCAGTCATGCCTTATAGGTCACTTGTGACCTTTGGCGCTTCTCTCAATGGGGTTTGGATCTTGTCAGAGAAATCAATCCTCATTCTTACCAATGCCATCAATGGATCATAACCGCTACCGAATACTACAAAAAATGGGTAGAAGCCATATCACTTATCTCCACGAAATCCAAGAAAATATGTGAGTTTATTAACCATCACATCATTTGTCGCTTTGGTGTCTATCATTGAATCATCACCGATAATGGAAAACAATTCAAAAACAAACACCGCAAAAAATTTGTGACGCTTTCGACATTCGACTTAGTTTCTCCTCACCTTATTACCCACGAACCAACGACCAAGCCGAATCCACTAACAAAACCCTCAACAAAATTCTTATGAAAGTGGTTGAAGATACTTGGGAAGGATTGGCATACACACATTCCTTTTTCTCTATGGGCATATCGTACTAGTATTCGTGACAACTGCCACCGATGGCTACACCCTTTTCATTGGTCTATAGTACAGAGGCTGTTCGCCTCTTGAAGTCCGATCCCCTCACTTTGTATTTATCTCCATGTCATGCTTACTGATGATGCCTTTCGTTAGGATTAGCTTAAGACAATCGGTTATTAGGACGAACGTCGTCTTAATGCTCTAAATCACCTTCAAGTTTATCAACAACATATCAAACGTGCTTATGACAAACGTGTTCATGAACGAACCTTCCAACTTGGTGACCTTGTTTTGAAATAAAATCAACACGTAACCAAAGCAGAGAAAAGAAAATAGGGAAAATTTTCTCCTAATTGGCTTGGACCATACATTGTGACTCATACCTATGGAGCAGGTGCCTATCATTTGTCCTCGCTTGAGGGTAAACCCAAACTTGAGCCCCTTAACACATTACATCTTCAACCATTCTACTTTGTTGACATCTAGTCCTACATCACTATTTTATCTAGTTCATGCTCATCCCTTGAGCACCATTTACCTTTTCCATACCTCATCTCCAATGATTAAACAAGGATCATGTGATTACCCATCACCCTTTTGCCTTATCTTACATATGTGCACCATAGCTCTACGCATGGCATGATTCTCATGGATATTTTTCGTCTTGTTTTAGATGAGATCCCACGATGTGCTCATTCACCCTTGCCTTCTCAACAGATCCAAATGCTTCATAATAGTCTCGCCCATGACTTACAAGCCAAAAAAACAAAAAAGATGATGAATCCCTTAGAAGGACATCTTCCAAAATGTGGATCACTCCTTGAGTCAAAATTCCAATATAATGATGAATCCCTCAAAAGGACATCTTTTGCCCTCAATTGTTGCTATAAGTAGATCGCCCTCGAAGGACAACTATAAAAAGCTCACAACTCTCTAAATAGTTTTTCCAAAAAGAAGACTATTGTTTCTTAAAATCAAAATTCGTAAGCTTCCCGCATCAATCACTTCACGAAGACCTCAAGGAGACATATATTCCTCTTGTATAGACTTCCTACATTGATAAAAGTAAAAAAAAAAAAAGAAAAAGAAAAAGAAAAAGAATATGCTTTTTCGTCATGGACTTGCCTATTGTGATCTTGGCTCTATCACCCAGGCATTCTACTTCCCATTTTATGACCCAATTATCAGCACCTCTCTACCCGTTGTCTTTTCACTTCATACCTCAAGGGACCTACTTAACCTACGACATTTGGTGATCATGTGACTCTTCATCACTCTTAGAATTATCAATCATGTAATGTCTTTAGGGTCTTACGTTCATTAGCCTATCTATAGATGTATTTTATACGTTTTGATCCTTGCCAATCGGGTGGCTTTCTTGCCCCCTCTTATCTTTTCTCTTCTTCATTACCTTTTGATCTTCTTATACAGGACTTAGTCCTCGACGCTTACCTTTTGGGGTCATCCTCCCCTTTCACCATAGTCACTCTCACCTGCAACATTTTTTACTATCATCTACCCCCACTTATTCAACCCAAACCCACAACATGACCACAAACCTACCAACTCATTTTCATCTTCTTCCCTAGCTTATGGGAGAACTACATCGGTCTAAGGTCCCTTTTCACTGGGACTATGTAGGTAGCATTTCCAGGGCATGGGGCCCTGGAAGGTTAGCTCGACCACTCTTTACCCTAACCATTTTCCTCACCCTTACCTGATTTCCTATTCATCTCAAAAACCTCGACATTTAAACCATATACCACATAACTTTTACCACTTATATCATTTCACATTTTCATACATAACCAACATTTTTCACTTTTTACACTATCTCATGCATTTACATTGCCATTTGTTACCAAAATACCGAAATGAACATCCATGCCTAAACCGACTGACTCGATCCATGCCTATCATCCGACTCGATCCATGCTTAAACCGACTCGAATCAATCCATGCCTAAACCAACTCGACCTCGATCCATGCCTAAACCAACTTGACTCGATCCATCCCTAAACCAACTTTGATTCGATCCATGCCCATCACCTCGACTCGATCCATGCCTAAACCGACTTGACTCTATCATACCTAGCTCATCTATTTTCCATCCATATCATAGGTAAAGTAAAAATCATACAAATCACAACAAAGATCACTCTAATATTATCTATCTCCTCATATATACATGTGTGTATCAATACAATGTACACCCGTATCACATAAATGTGTATCTCAATAAACATGCTGTCTCATCATGGCTATCATCTCAAAAATGTCGGCACACAGGCCGATATACTATAACTAATCATCATCGCTCACAGGATGGTATCCAATACAAAAATGTCTTCGTCTCGCAGCAGTGGTATCATGTCCAAAAATAAATACAATATCTCTTCGGCGAGTAAGCCGGTATCATACATAAAAAAATAACTTGGCATGCAGGCCAGTCCACAACAAATCACTGTGTCTCTCCCGACCCCTACTGCGCACCTATTTTGGGTCGACACACTGCCTCACCTCCCCGCCGATGGCCGCTCACCTAGAGTTGGCCTCTACACACTAGTGACCTCACCACGACCCTGTCCTTGGGCTCGTTGGCCCCTTGTACTCTCCACACTATGAGTGCGGGATCTAGTCCTCTCACTAGAGGCCTGCTGTGCTCTGTACTCGGCATAGGAGGGCACATCTAGCCCGAAAGCTAACAAATGATCATGGTAATACCGTGCCTCTCCTAGGGCATCTCTGAACCTAGCCATGGGCACTATCTGTGGTGGTGCCATGGGTCCCACTACCTGCGTAGGTACTTGTATAATGGGACCCTGTCCTTGAACCTACACTGAGCACTGTATTGGTGCTAGAGCCTGAGTTGGCCCTGGAATCTTTGCTTGTGCCTGTAGGCCGGGCTCTGCATAATAGTAATATGTGCTGTCTTTGCTGCGACATCTAGCCATGTAGACCCGTAACTGCCTGCCCTGCGCTGTGGCTAATCGCCTCAAAGCATGAACTCCGCACTGTAGGGCTCTACACCGCCTCCATCTTCACCTACCTCTTCTCCATCTCCATCTCCCCCTACCTCTTCCTACGTAGGTACCTATCCCTACCCTTCCTGATCTTGTAGTGTTTGCTTTATCTCTGGCTGTAATATGGCAACCTCGTGCCTCTGTACCTATCACCGCATGTGCCTGTACCCATTTGCAACCCCAACATAATCAATATGAGTATCTACAGCTGCTCCTCCCATCCAGTCGGCATTGTGGGTTGTGGTGGAGACATAGGTCTCTCCACATCATCTCTTCAGTACTGAGGGAATGGAGGCAGTACACCCTAGACCAATCCAAACTGACGTCTAACCCACTCTACGGGTATCCACTCATGCTCTCCCACTCTCCTCCCCTCTATCCATAGATATATCTGTAGCCCAGCTAGCTCCGTGGCCATCTATCTGTATGAAGGGAAGCCCACATATAGTCTCCAAATGACGTCCACCTAGACAACCCCTCCAACAACCTCCTGTAATAAGCTACATCATGCGTAGCTCTAGCACCTCGAGCCTCTCCCATGGCTCGGTACCCACCACTTGTACCCCACTCTCAAAACTCTCCGTGGGAATGCATCTGCTGGGCATCCCCACTGGTTGAACACAAACAATGTGCTCATACACCCAACAATGTAGTAATACGATACAACAGATGCTAAACCTCCACAGTCACCCGTAGGCCCATAGCTCTCTATACACCTATGTCAACAATGCAGGTGCCCATGCGAATCATGTCCGATGTATCATCATGTCATGGAGGACTCCCATCAATGACCTCGAGAACCTCCCACCCTCTGCATCCGGCAGTGCGAAGACACTACCTCCATCATAAGTACCACTAACCTCATCTCCTCTTGATGAGCTCTATACATTGCTCCATAGCTCATGCTTGTGCTTTATGGAATGTCAGTCTGTTGCACCTCACTAAAAACGGGTGCAGTAACTCCTCGTCGACGCCTCGAAGAGATAGAATACACACCTGAGCCCCAATATGGGAAACAACAAGATCTTGTATACGTCCTCTAGGGTGATCGTCATCTCACCCGTCGGCAAATGGAAGGTATTGGTCGCCGAGTCCCATCTATCGATGAGGGAAACCATAAGAATCACCTCCCGAACTACATGCCGGTAGCGCCTCACCCCTATCAATCCCACCTCTACCACATGCTGCCACTCTAGGCGTCGTGCTCGCCCATACTCTCAATAACAAGGGTGGCACCCGGGCTCTCATCCGTAGCTCGTCTCTTGCCTACATCCCACAAAAATAATGTATTAGTCCACCTTCCCATCTTACCTTATTTTTAACCCATCTACCCGAACCTATCTACCCAATCCCTCAACCACACCTACCCAAACCCATCTGCCTTACCTATCTACCCTCACCCTCACCCACACCTACCCGAACCCATTTTCCTTAGCTATCTACCCTCACCCTCACCCACACCTACCCAAACCCATTCACCCGACACTACCTACCCTACCCTCACCTGTGACCCACCCTCACCCTTTACCCACCTACCCTACTTTCTCACCCTACCCCCTCCCCTCTCACCCACCTTCTTTCCCACCCTACCCTTACTCTCTTCCCTTTTTTATCCCAATTTCCACTTATGAATAACCGACCTCGATTTCCCCTGACCGACCACGGTCTACCTTTAACCGCAAGCCGGTCACTACCCACCGACGTCGGCCACAAGTCGACCGACGTTGGTCACTGTCGCACCACCCACCCCAACTTTCCAACCCTAATTTTTCCCTTCCTCGACATTCTACCCACCCAAATCCCTCTTTACACCCTTAATTGTTCCTACATTACCCTTTTGCCCCACCCCTTACCATCCACTATTACCTTTTCCCTCTCTTTTTCCCATTTTGAAATTCTTTCCCCAAACCCCCATTTTTTTATATTTTCTACATCTTACATCAAATTCACTCAAAATCAAAACCAAAGATTCCAATCTACCTGATCTCGCTTCTGCCATCGTGGTGGCACCTCCAGTCTCCGTCTGCCTCCTCTCTCAAGCCCTCTCGACCTCTCGCCATCCTCAATAGACCTCCAACTCTCTCAACCAATCCTTAGCCACATGAATCGTGCCACCTGATCTCGTGGCCCCACCTCTCACTCACCCACTATCACCTATGTGGCTCGCCACCCAAGCTCTCTGCTATACTCTTTTGTCCTCTTCCTCCTTTTCTCTCTTCTTGTCCTTTTCTCCTTTTCCAAATGCACCAATGAATTTTTCAAACGCGGGTTTTCCACTTTTTATACCCTACCCGACCCAACTGACATCAATTAACCATTGACCGCTACCGGTCTTCTACCCTAGACTACCACCTTCGCTTTCCCATACATCGTCATCGGTTCATACCGATTGATGTCAGTTACCCTACATACTCATTAGCCTCACATTGACCTCATTTACCTCATCTCCCTTTTATTTTTCCCTCCATACACCTACCTGAACCACTTTACCTTCCCCTCTGCCCCTCCACCCTCTTTAACCTCCTCACATATGCTTTTGACGCCTTATTATTTTACCCCTACCTTGGGCTTACCCATGCCGTGATCTTGATATTTGGACTTGGACCATCAAGCTAGTGACCATTGACCTCATGTGTTCACTATAGCTCTTGCGACGGCACATTACTGTGTTGTTGACCTAATGACCTTACCTAGCCTATTGCTGTGATGCTTTATCCCGACCCTACCTTTGGTGTATCGGAACATACCTACATGTTCCTACACGTAACCTACGTTGTGTTTCCCCGACCTTTTATTATACCTTGGATACCGATTCACTTCACCCTTGTTAGGATAAATCTATCAACCTTAGTGATGTAGAGTTTGCCTACTTTTCAACTCCGGTAGCATGATGTAGTGTATACATGTGCGTATGCTTGACTCGCTGCTACCTTTGGCCCCGACCCATTACCTAAGATCACCCGAGTAGAACTTTCGCCCTCTTCCCCTACACCCATTTACATTTTCCTCACATTTACCTTTTATCAAACCACTCACCGCTTCAGCTGGTTGCCTTGTCAGTTCCTGGTTTGAGGGGGATCACCTTCACCCGCACATGGGGCAACCACATCTTATTTTTGTTCGCATCACTTACAATTATAAGCTACGCAACAAAAAGGGGCAAAATGTAGACACTAAAATTATGTCACACTCCCCTTGCATCCCTCGACATATAAACACCCTTCATCACATTAACCTAGCCATGACCCCCTTCACCTCACTAGTATTAATTTAATTAAATTAACTCATTATCCTCACTATATTTATTATTTAAATATCTTATTTAAATAATACCTACACATATAGTTCACTTAGACACCTCACCAAGCCAACTCAACCTAAGACCTACTCTTAGCAAGTTACCATAACTAACTAAGGCTTACCCAAACCCTAAAAATCAATGCCTACATTCCCTCTAACCACATTCCCGCATGTTCACAAGAAGCTCCCGGTCCTAATCTGGATAACCACACAAGATCTGAGGAAATTAGGAGGATCTCCCTAAGTTTGGTAAACCTAGGAAATCCCGCCTTGACCGATGTCAATTACCCCTAACTCACACCGGCTAAGCCGGACTGCTGTTGGTTACCACTTTTAACTCCTAAACTACCTTATTCTCAAGGTTGGTAAACATAGGGAGAAAATTTGATGAGCAAGAACGAGATCTCAAAAGATAACGCATCTTCATAGAGTCAATTCCAGCAAGAAATCACATCCAAAGAAGGAGATTGAACATCTTCTCCCGCATGACCATCCCACCACATTCGAGATCTATCTAAGCAAAGAGGAGTGTGCATGCGCAGCCAATGCAGTAAGATTTCTTTCAATCGGTGATCACTTGCAGCCTTCAAACCCATCATCGACCTCTATCCTTCACACACAGACTTTCGTAAAAGAAATCCAAGTATAACATCATACTTTCTGGTTATTTCATCTCATCATTATTTTATCATCTCTTATTTATCTTGCTCCAACAAAGGTGTGCAGGGCTTAGCCCCTCTTTGAGACAGCAAAGCGAAACTGGTTTATTGCTATTTCTACTAGCAGGAACCTATGCAAGTCTCACAGATTCTGCCTTCGGGGTTGGGATCTCATCCCAGTAGAGTGTTCCAGGCTGCGAAAAGAAAGGAATGAAAGAGGGAGAAGAGAAAGAACAGATCCGAAGGGAGAAAAGAAATGAATTCCAAAGCAGAAAGGTCAGAAGATTTATGTTTTTAGTTTGGTAGTAAACAGAGCCAAACCTACTTGCATAAATAAACAAAGCAATACTGATAAACAAATGACGGAAAAGTAGATATGAATCCAACAGATTAAACACATACAGATCTAACGTAAGAAAGATCTAATGTATAACACAGCTATTGAGCACAAAGTCTGAATAATTGTATTACTGTTTTTTTCTGTTACAAGAAAGCTCAAAGTCTTTCTCTCCTCACTTCTATTTCTATCTAAAAATGTTCACCTGAATACAACAAGTATTCTCATATTTATAGAAGATGAGGGAGAGAGAAGGCAAAATGGAGCCAACCACTTATTTACAAAGATATTTACAAAATATCTAAAAGTCATGTTGACTTTGACAACTTGGTGGATGACATCATCCCATGATGCAACATGGATGATGTCATCATTTGTGCCAACACATTTTAGACATTTCGAAAAGAAAGTCGGAGAATAGAGAGAAGAAGAAGAAGAAGAAGAAGAAGAAGAAGAAGAAGCTACTCATCATCATCATCCTGCGGCCGAAAAGGGGTTGCTTGCTTCGATGCCGCTTGTGTGATGATATGTGGAATCGAGCGCGTATTCCAAAACTTGCTGATCATTGGCCCAAATTGATCCTGTGATGGATCCTTGTGCCGTTCACTGATTGCTTCGCAAGTCTCCCGCTCGTCTATGAGCTTTTCCGGGAGTTTGGAATAATCTTTCTCCGCCTCGATAAGGAACCCGATGAAGTCCCTACAGGCCAAGAGGTTGTTGATAGATTCAGTGTCGAATGTGACCTCTGGCCCTGTCCCTTGAGAAGCTATCTCTTTGAAGATCCGGATAGTGTCATCAGCTGATCTCAAGGTAAGGGAAGGAGTGAGCAACCCTGGATTCATGGCGAGGACAATTTTCTCCATTTGATGCATCGCATCCAGGGCCTCTTCCTTTACCTTGTCTATCTTTTCTAAAACAAATTCCAGCTGATCTATCCGATAGTCCGAGTGGACATAGTTTTGCTGAGGGCCCTCGATGACCGAAGACTCCGAACTTGACTGCATCTTCGACCGAACAAATAACATTTGTCGGAAGGTCTCGTGGCCGGAGTCTAGCATGTTCTAACTCTTCGATATCGGACTCGCTAATGCTTGGAGTTCCTTATTCGCCTTCTCGATGTTTAGGTATAAACCGATATACTCGCGATTACTCTTTCACTATCCTCGAGGATCCGCTCCTCCAAGCGTAAACAAACATACCCTGCTCGCCGATCTTTGAATACTCATTGATCTTCTCCTGACTGAGCAGCTCAGGAGTCTCGGCGGCAGTTGTGGGAGGTGCACTTCCCATCTTCTGTAAGGCTTGAAGCAGGTACTTGTTCTGCTCCTTCAGCAGCCTTTTCTCCTCTTTCGCTTCCCCGAAGCTTTTTCAGAGTGCATCAACCGCGGAAGAGCTTCCCCGAGAGACTTTCTGAGGATGTCCCCATTGTGACTTGGGTCACGGTGAAATCTGTCGGAGACAGATCTTCTTTCTCTTTGAGGGGGTTGGGGTACGCTATTTCCATGACTCTCTCACCTGCAGCGCTCTTTGAGAAGCGTGTAACCGGCTTGTGCTTCTTTGCTCCTTTAGCCGGAATGACCGAAAAGTCCATCGGAGATGGGGACTTTCCTCTTTGTGGCTCAGCTCACCGCCGAGAGATCCAAGCTGGTCCTATAGAAGAAGGACCAGAGACAGAGGGGGAGGCAGCAACGGTAGAAGAGGGGAAAAACGTGGAGACACGCGGCGGCGGCATGGAAAGAATAGCCGAAGAAATGTCCACGGGAGGAAGGGGAACCGCAATCGCAGTAAGACATAGGAAGGGAAGGGAGCTCGAGATGAGGGAAGAAATAGAGGAAGACAAATCAGCGAGGGAGGAGAAGATAGATGAAGATGCAGGGGAAAGGGTAGAAGAAGGGGTAGAGGACACGACCAAAGGGGTGGTCGCTTGAGTCACTCGAGGAGGGGAAGGAAGAGAAGAAGAAGGGATAGAAGGGACCTCTGAAGTCAGAAGCGACGCCAACATCCTGGGTGGATGGGCGTATAGGACTATCCTCTCACATTCCTCATCAAGAGTTATGACTTGTTCTGGATCTGAAGGAAGAGGACTTTCGAGGGGCTTCCTCCTGAATGGTGCTGGGTTCACCTTCTGCACCTTTGCCTTTCAGCTGCTTCTTTGACCTTGAGGTGCGTTGCCCAAAGGGGAAGTTGTGAAATCTACCCTGAGGTAGATTAGTCCGCTCATGCGCACCAATGCTCTGTTCTCCGCATAGTCTCCTCGACCCTCTCCTCAATTGTTCGAGGAGACTTATTCCTGCCAATGGCCGGAAGGGCCAATTGTCCCCATCTCGTGTCATTATACACCTTATCTACTTCATCTTCCGTAGTCCGAAGCCTTCTGGGACAATGGCCACTCCGTATTGGATGATTTCCGCCAATGCTAAGCGAGAGTGATCCTTTCTTCGAGTTCCACCTCATGGAGAACGCCAATGTAAATATCCTCAATTTGAGGGACATGGATCGGATCGAAGCCGCTTTTGCAGCAGCAGCTTCTTGGGTCGAAGGTAGGCCTGGGCCGGGAAGTCATGCTTCAAGTTGAGTAGCTCCACTCTGCGAACATTTCCTTCGCCTTATGGTGGGTGGAGCATGTGTATCGGCCCACTTTGAGGGGGAAAGGAGTTCCACCCTTCTTTCTTTTCGAGGCACTTCTCATGGTATGTGACCACTGCCTCGACAGCTTCTAGTAGAATCACTTAGGCCCAAGATACCTTGGTAGCTCGGTTGGCTCTCCCAAAAAGTCAGCAGCCCTCGATAGGTGAACGTGGGAAATTGGGTGAACAGGGCCCCCATTTCTCTCGTGGATCGCTACTATGTGTTGGTCGTCCGGCTATGAGTCATGTTTGGCCTCGTAGTGCAGATGATGACATGATGATAAGAATGCATCGTTAACTTTTGCGAAATGTTGATGCTATTCTCCACCTCACCTCCGGATAGTAATCAAATATCTTGGCCTCGAGGCCATACTCCACTTCGGTTCAGCCCCGATAATCCCTCGCCGACGCCGCAAAGATAGACTACATAGGAGTTCATATGGAACACTCCCGTTGTGGGGCGAATCGTCAGAGCTGCCGATATGGTGCTCGCTTATTATTTCCCCCTAAAGAAAAGTGCTGATCGGGCAAATTCTTATTCATTGTCTCCAGTGTGTACCGCAAAGATCCACTTATGGAAATAGTGGGCATCCAAAGCCCGAAGACTCTACGTCAGAAGGTGATAGTATCACCGAGTTCCTCTCGAGAAATCACTTCGTGGATAGTCCGAGGCCACCGGTCACCACCTTCTTATTCTTTAGGTAGACCTCATTCATCAACCGCATGCACCGGTCTTCGTTGTCTTCCTGTGCCTTGATGCATTCTCGTTGGCTAACACCACGTAGTTCCGGTGGTGAGGGATGCCAAGTATTAACTCAAAGTGACGGCAAAGTGAGGTTTATGACCGCCTCGCCTTATCAAGCTTTCGACACATCTTGTGTCTTTGTTGTAATATCGCGCAATCACCATCATGAATTCGTTGTTGATAAATAAAGGCGACGGGGATTCCTCCGGGCGGTGCGCAGTGGCACCGCTATTAACTTGTCCATCCATGGACTTCTTGAACTTTTTGAGTCCTAACCTGTAACTCATCCATGTCAATGTGACCCAATTCAGAGTCTCTGACATCCATACTGCACTCAGCCTGTGATTCGGGCATCCTGACCCTCTGATATTTGTATTTCATCTCTTCTTCTGTCAGCTTAGCCTTTCCTCTTGGTTTGGTGGGCTTCTTGCTTGACGTAGACATGTGTTCTTTCGAACTCAGTTGCTGATCTGCACGAAGAAGAAGTGAGACCCAATCCAAAAAGGTTGAATTAGTCATTTGATCTTCCATTGGAAAGCTAGCAGAAGAAAGAGTTAGAGATTTTAAGGCTCAGGGCGCAGGAAAAATGCAACTGGCAGGCCAAATAGATAAGGCGCACAGAAAAGGAATGTTGCAGAGGTTATACTGGCGCCAAAGGCGCATGGCGCATGGATGAAGCAGGTTGCATTTTATAGCAGGGCGCACAGGAAATGCGTGTTACATTGGGGTTCGGTGCGCCTTTTGGCGCATGGGAAGATTGTGTAACATTAACAAATGGTGCGCCAAAGGCTTTGGCGCGGCGCATGAAGGTTTTACACAACATCATGTTACTACAATGGAGGGTGCGCCCGCACCTTTCTAACTTTATACTCGCGCGAATAAGGCTTGTGTTGCATGAAAGCTGGGTGCGCCCTTTGGCGCATGAAAGCGGGATGTAACATGGAAAGAAGGTGCACCAAAGGGTTTTAAGGAAGCGCGGGATTTATACTTGTAGCATGCAAAAAGGGCGCGCTTTGAGGGCGCATGAATTCAAACTGCAGCAGGACGGAAGGGTTGCGCCATAGGCGCGGGTATTGATTATGCAACAGGGGTGGTAGATGCGCCGAGGGGCGCAACTGTCTTAAGTGCAACAAGACGCGCCAGTGCGCCATGGAACTACACTAACTGCTCAAATCTCTCATTCTTTTCTTCCACTTCAAAAGTTACTTGGTCATATAAGGTTTTTTACAAAAAGGTTTTGCAGACCAAGCCCTTTCAAAACAGCTCCCCTTCCAGCAGATCTGGAAAGAGGGAGGGAGAGGAGGAGGAAAAGAAGAAAACGTGATGGAATAGCACAGGGGGGAAAAACTAGCTTAATCATATTCCATTTAAAACTGGCCAGCAAACCAAAACCCCGACCAAGAACACAGACCAAGCACACAGACCAAGCACACAATGAAAAAGAGGGAGAACCTCTTACCTCGAATATATATCAAAAATTGGAGAGCGGGTCCACAGGGCGATGATAACGACAGAGCAGAGCTGACAAGTCCAGAGCGATCACGTGCTTTGACAAAAAGGAATGAAAATGACATTGGGCGCGCACTGATATTTATAGAAAAACTTGTCATCAATGCGCCAACCACTTTTGAAATGGCGCATGAAAACTCATCGTGCCGATTGGGGAAAGTGTGCGCCCTTTGGCGCACGGAAGTATTTGACAACAGAAGAATGAGTGCGCCTTTGGCGCACCATATGCATTGTCGACACGAAGTTATGTGCGCCCTTTGGCGCACCAAAACTTGGTGTTGCAGAGAGATTATGCGCCCTTTGGCGCACCAAAAAGTGATTCAACATCCTTTGGCGCACCGAAAGACGTGTTAACATGGAAAACCATGCGCCAAAGGCTTTTAAGGGGGCGCACCAAAACTTCGTGTTACAAGGCAAATCCATGCGCCCAGCCAAAAAAGGCTCAAAAAGACTAAGTTCAAAACTAGATTTCCCGGGAAGGGATTTTACAATGTTTCGAACGCAAGGGATCCCTAACGAGGGATCGAAACAAAAGTTTCGGTATGGTTATCGGTAAAATTGCCCTTGTCAATTTTACGGGATAACAAACTGCTCTTTCGGGACTACTCCCGAGCGAACTCGGGGTAGAGAATCCCATCATCACATGTGCCTATCCATTGGGTAATGAGTCAAAAACAAGGGGGACCGGAGGGAGAACGAAAGAAACACAAACAAACCGAAAGCAAACACACGACGAAAGCAAACACACAACTAAAATAAACCGTACAAAGAAGAGAGCAAGCTCTACTTCCTGAAGATCTTGAGATGTTGCCCGCTATAGGGAAGCGGAGCTCACCCATCCGATATGAGAGATAGAAACTATTCTCTCCATTGAGTTGCTTGATTTTGAAGGGCCCTCTCCACAGGGAATCAAACTTTCCGTGCATGCCCTTTGGCTCTCTTCGTTTGTCCCATAAGAGGACGAGATCTCCCACTTGAAAATTTCTCTGCTTGGCCTTCTTGTCAAAAAGCCTCTTTACTTGATTCTGATGTTCAGTGATCCTGTCGACCACTCTTACTCTCTTTTCTTCAAGTTCCGCCAGATACATAATTCTCTTTTCTAGAGAACTCTGAAAAGTTTCATCTTCGATCACTCGCTGCGCAGAGCAGAAGTTCAAAGCAGAAATGGGAAGTTCGCATCGTGCCATATAACACTTGAAAAGGTGACATGCCGAGAGATCTCTTGGGGGTAATGCGGTCCGCCCACAAAGCGTCGTACAAAGACTTGTGCCACATCCGCTGATTCTCATCTACTAATTTCCGTATGATGGTCACCAAGTTCTTATTACTGGATTCCGCCTGACCATTTCCCTGAGGGTAATAATCCGAGGCATGTGCTAAAGTTATCCCATATTCATAGCAAAAACTAATAACTTCCCGCGAGGAGAAGTTAGAAGCATTATCAGCAACGATTTTGTTTGGAACGCCGAACCTGACAATGATATTTTCTTTGATAAAACTGCAAACCACCTCAGAAGTGGCATGCTTGACAGGTATGGCTTCCACCCACTTGGTGAAGTAATCCGTTGCTGTAAGGACATAGCTATGTCCAACACTCGATTGAGGATTGAGTGCGCCAATAAAATCAATTCCCCATTGCCTGAATGGTTCATTGATGATGACCGGCCTTAGGGGAAGGGCAGCCAACTTGGGCTTGCCGACAAATTGCTGACAGGGTTCACACTTTGCCACCCAGGTAGCCGCATCTTGAAAGAGCGTTGGCCAATAGTACCTGGCTCGAATGATCTTGTGTGCTGTCACGGAAGAAGAAAAATGGCCTCCACAGTGAATTGTGAAAACTTTCCAGCAGCTTTTACTTGCCGGGCTTGTCAACACATCGCAGAAGACACCGCCTATCCCGCGCTTATATAAACCATCATCCCGATGACATATTTAGCTGCTCCCGAGCTTTATAGTGCGCTTCTCCTTCGCAGCTTAGGTGCATTGGGCATTCGCCGTAGGTAAGGAAGAAAGCAATGTGAGTACCACTCATCACTAGTCACAACAAATAAACTAGAGGCAGAGAATCGTGCTCCTTGTGAGGGCTTTGCTCTTCATCTGCACAATCTTCTTTTCCTTTAGGACCTTCTAAATTTTCATTTTCAGCCATTAATCGACATGTGCCTTTGCCCTCACCACTTGGTAGGTTTAATATCCAGGTCATATTCCTGGACCTTTGCGATCCAATTCCCTCTCAAACTTCCTAACTCCTGCTGAGTTAGAATTGATTTTACCGCCGTGTCAGGGACCAGCACCACCGTATGCGAGTTTAGAATGTAATACCTAAAATTCTTCACTGCTTTGACAACGGCAAAGGCATGCTTTTCCAATTGAGTCATCTTCAACTCGTGAGGCTTGAGGGGAGAACTCATGAATGCAATCGGGGATTCAATGTCTTCTGAATTCTTTTGCATTAAGATTGCAGACACAGTATGTTCCGATGCGTAGCTATACATGATGAAGTCCTTGGAGAAGTCGGGACATACCAGGACTGGTGCATGGGCAACAGAAGTTTTTATTTCTTCAAATGACTTTTTCCCTTCCTCACTCCATCTGAAAGTTGGTGACCCTTTCATCATGTTCGATATGTGGCGAGTCTTTTCGGCAAAGTCAGGAACAAAACGCCTAAGAAAGTTCACCTTTCCGAAGAAAGAATGAACACCAGTCTTGCTTGTAGAGGCGAGTAAGGCTCAATAGCCTTAACCCTTTCAATATCTATCCTCGTTCCTTCTTTGCTAACCACATGCCCTAGCAACTTCCCTTCCGTAACTCCAAAAACAGACTTTTTGGGATTTAGGGAAATTCCATGTTCTCGGCACCTGGCCAATACTTGCTCCAAGTGATCACAATGATCACTTCGTTGTTTAGAGAACACGGTTAAGTCATCTAGATAAACTACAATGACTTTTCCCATCATACCTTTAAATGCAAAGTCCATGGCCCGTTGAAAAGTAGCACCTGCATTAGTTAGGCCAAAAGGCATCCTGCTGTAGGCAAATGTACCCCAGGGAGTAGTGAATGCTGTTTTGAATTGATCTTCAGGCGAGACTTCAACTGATCAGAGCCTCAAAACCATCAAGCATGACAAGATTTCGATCCAGCCATCGCTTGCGTAACTTGATCCATTATCTAAGAGGGTAGTTATCTTTCAGTGAAGCTTGATTCAAATTTCGAAAGTCTACGCATATGCGTATCTCGCCGTTTTTCTTGCGCACTGGCACAATATTCGCCACCCAAGTGCTGTGATGGATAGGGAAGATGATTCTTGCATCCAGCATCTTCTGAATTTCTGCCTGGATGGTGCCCGAAATCTTCGGATTATAGTGCCTTTGCTTCTGGCGAAAGGCTTTGACATCTTCTTTCAGCGGTATGTCATGCTGAACGCCCTTTGCTTGAAGGACTTTAGATCGGCATAGACCATGCCAACACATCTATATATTTCTTCAAAGAATCTTGACAAATTTCCGCTTTCTTTCAAAGTGCAACATTTGCCAATGTTTACAAATTGTGGATGTGCCTCAGAACCTATATTGACTGGTTCTGTTTCTGGGGATGAGTCAGGAACATCTTGCTTCTTCTTTTTCATAAAACGGTCGTGCCTGTCAAACAAGCGCTCCAGAGAAACCAGGCCCTTCGGAATTTTATTTCCTTTGAGCTGACATATGCCGTCCTGCTTCTCCTCTGATTCATGGTTTTGACTGTTGATTGATTCACGGCATGTAGAGGTGGATCCTTCAAAATACAACTCATCAAAATGTTCTGATTTTTCTAGAAAGGCAATGAGGTGATTATCATCGTTGAATACCTGCCAATGCTGAGAGTTGTCCGCACGCCGGGAAAACCACTTCAATGGTGTATTTGTTCGCTTTTCAAACCCGGTGTGGAGCATGAGAGATGCTTAAACGCCAATGAATCGCCATATCATTTTGAGCTCTTGAATTGCCCCTATCGAAAAGGCATCAAATTCTTCAATGCTGTCCCATACAAGCTACTTAGTGTGCTCGAGCCTCTCATTTTTCACTTGGTAAATCCTTTTGACCTGATTTACAACTAGCTCAAGATCACCTTGACTTTCAAATTTTTAATTCCTCTTTCCTTTGCATGCTTGCATACCGAGCAACAGAGATTCATACTCAGCAGATTGTTAGTGTTGAAAACTGCAATTTGAAAGAAAGAGGAATTACCTCCTCTTCGGGAGATATTAGCACGATTCCGCGCCACACCCACTAGTCGCAAGAATCGCCATCAAATCGCAAGGTCCAGATCTCATTAAGATCCTTTTCGAACAAAAATGCCCTCTCGCACTCCGCCTCTGGATAAGAAGTAGTTCCCATCCCCGATGATTCAAAAAGGATTTGGGCTTTGGGGTCCTCAGAGCTAGTAACCAAGTACTTCTTTTGCGATTCTGGTTCTAAAGTCTGCATCACACCTTTGACGGGTATTCTAGCTTTAGACCAGTCCATGTGAATTTCTCCACCAACTTCGCTGCAGAAACTCCTTCCCAGCAGAATTCCATAGGCTGCTGGAATGTCAGCAACGAGAACGGTCATCTTTACCCTCTTTTCAGGGAATGCTGCGAACGCAAATTGCGCGTCTTTGATTTGACCAATCAATGGCACTTGCTTGGTTTCCAATGAATAACATCTGCCGAAAGGTTTGGTAAGAGTGAGGCCTAAAGCATGGGCGACTTTCGCCGGCATGACATTATCAGAAGCTCCGGAATCAATTATACAGTTGCTCAACTTATGGCCGTTGATTAGGAGAGAGAGATAGAAAGGTTCTATCTTACCTGATGCAGATGTTGAAGCAACATTTATGTGGGATTCAGGGGGAGTGGAAAGGATTCCTTTTGGGGAAACCTGTTTAGACGTAACAGCTTGACTCTGAATATATTTAGTTAATCTTACAAGTCGTTCGGGGTTTGATCAAGGTACTCACTTCGCACATTTGGATCTTGGTCTTCTTAGCGTGATCTATAATATCAAACGCGCCAAGGGTCATGGCGTGTTGGTGAGGGAATGAGTCCTTCACTTCGCGATGGTGGAACAGGGTTACTGATCTTGATAGGAATATGAGGGGGCTGATTCGGAGGAGAGATGGGCGGAAAGGACTTCTTTGGAAAAGACTTAGCAGGGAGTTGAGTAGGAAGGGGATTACCTCTTTTAACAATGGTTGGAGGCGCGTTTGACACGACCTTCTCTTTCTGCACATGGGCAGCAACTTCTGCTTCTTTTCCTTGCGAGCGGGTAAAACAGCATATGATTGTCCGCTTGCATAGCCTTGAGTACTCTCTTCTTCATCAGATTCATCCTCATCAAATTCCATGTATCCAATAGTAGAGTCGCCAGTCGGCTCACCGACATCTTGATCATCTTCGTCTTGAGGCGAAGATTCTTCATAGGATCGCTCTTCCTCTTCAATTTCGCCAAAGCATTGACCGGAGGAGCTTCAAGCGCCAACCGTGGAGCAGTTGCAGGTAGACGCGGTCTTTGTGAAACATTGTTGGGAACAAAACTCCTTCGTGGAACGTCTCGGTATGAGGAACTAGGAGCCTGGGCCAACTGCTTTTTCAATGCGAGCAGATCATTCGCCATCTTTTGGAATGCCGGATCGCATTTAAGTGGCAAAGCGAGGGATCCAAGATTTGACTTTGATGATTCCTTTTTAACTCGCCGATATTATCAAATTGTCTTCTATCCGAATGGCAGCACCTCGAGCGAGTGTCGTGGTAGTAGCTACTCGCTTCTTGAAGGAGCAAGAAGCTAACTTTTGAGCTCATGGCGTTCACGAAGAAACACTTTTGATTCTCCTGTGTTGAAGCATGGCAAAGAGGGACACGGTTGATTAATGCATCGAACCGGCGACAAAATCGCGCATAGTCTCATTGGCCTCTTTCTTCAGGTGGGTGATCCGTGATAGCAACGCAAATGCATCTTCTGAAGGCTTGTATCTGTCTTCAAAAGCTTCCCGCAAGGTTGCCCAACTGGTGATAGATGCGGCCGGCAAATGCTGAAACCATTCAGCTGCGGGCCCTTGTAGAGTCTCCAGAAAAAGGCGAACCGACACATCTTCGTGAGTCACGTCCAAAATACTGCATGACATAATGAAAGCAGATATGTGGGAATCCATGCTTTGATTTCCGCTCCCGTCGAATTTGGGAAAATTCTTTCTGTTTCCGTGAGGGAGCGCGTGAACTGGATGTGGTAATGCGAGAGGACCCATAGCATTTCCCCATGGTACCGCCATTTGAAAGGCTGGAAAAAGCACACGAGCTGGGAGGGTGGTTCCACTGAGCAGCAAGGCACTACAAAGGGATGTAGATGTTCCTTGCAAAAGACTTTTTCTTCGTGGAGGTGAGACACTCCTGGATGACCGCTAAATGAGCTTAGCTTACCGAAAACGTGCCGTGTTATGCTGAAATTGTGCCTTTGAAGCAGATCGAAAGTAGGATCAACTTCTCCACGGGCTCTCCTGCTGCGCGTAAAAGGTTCACTCACAACAGACCTTCCAGATCTGCGATATTATGGCGCAGATTTAAACTTTATTTTTGGGTGTACTTGCTGATTTTCTGGTTTTTCTGACAAAAACCAGCAACGATGCACTTTTCAAGATATTTAAAACTATCCTCTTCGAAAAACCGATTGCGGTTAATGACAAATAATAGCGAGGATAAGATGGCAGGGAAGAATAGCAGGCTGATTTTCAGATCTGATTTTTAATTTTTCAGAGGGTTTTGAACTTTTTGGAAAATAGTCAAAAATTCAGATCTACGAAAAAATGTTAATTTTGATAAAAACTCAGCGAACTAAAGATCTGTAACTAGGCCCGATCTACGGATCTCAGAAGAAAATTTTCAGTTTTAGGCACTTTTGCAAATTTTTTGGATTTTCAACAAAAAGTGCAGATTTGCAAACAGGCAGAGATTTTCTTATATTTTTCTGATTTTATATTATACCACCACCATAGATCTGACAGATCTATCGTTCCCAACCGAGTCGCCAAAAACTGTTGGTCCGAAAATCATTACGTGGATGATCTATGGATGACGAGCCAACAAAGCAGTGTGGCTTAGCCCTCTTTGAGACAAAGAAAGCGAAACTCGGTTTATTGCTATTTCTACTAGCAGAACCTATGCAAGTCTCACATGATTCTCGCTTTCGGGGTTGGGATCTCATCCCAATAGAGTGTTCCAGGCTGCAAAAAGAAAGGAATGAAAGAGGGAGAAGAGAAAGAACAGATCCGAAGGGAGAAAAGAAATGAATTCCAAAGCAGAAAGGTCAGAAGATTTATGTTTTTAGTTTGGTAGTAAACAGAGCCAAACCTACTTGCATAAATAAACAAAGCAATACTGATAAACAAATGACGGAAAAGTAGATATGAATCCAACAGATTAAACACATACAGATCTAACGTAAGAAAGATCTAATGTATAACACAGCTATTGAGCACAAAGTCTGAATAATTGTATTACTGTTCTTTTCTGTTACAAGAAAGCTCAAAGTCTTTCTCTCCTCACTTCTATTTCTATCTAAAAATGTTCACCCGAATACAACAAGTATTCTCATATTTATAGAAGATGAGGGAGAGAGAAGGCAAAATGGAGCCAACCACTTATTTACAAAGATATTTACAAAATATCTAAAAGTCATGTTGACTTTGACAACTTGGTGGATGACATCATCCCATGATGCAACATGGATGATGTCATCATTTGTGCCAACACATTTTAGACATTTCGAAAAGAAAGTCGAGAATAGAGAGAAGAAGAAGAAGAAGAAGAAGAAGAAGAAGAAGCTACTCATCATCATCATCCTGCGGCCGAAAAGGGGTTTCCTGCTTCGATGTCATCGCCAGTGATGATATGTGGAACTCGAGCGCGTATTCCAAAAACTTGCTGATCATCGGCCCAAATTGATCCTGTGATGGATCCTTGTGCCGTTCACTGATTGCTTCGCAAGTCTCCCGCTCGTCTATGAGCTTTTCCGGGAGTTTGGAATAATCTTTCTCCGCCTCGATAAGGAACCCGATGAAGTCCCTACAGGCCAGTAGGTTGTTGATAGATTCAGTGTCGAATGTGACCTCTGGCCCTGTCCCTTGAGAAGCTATCTCCTTGAAGATCCGGATAGTGTCATCAGCTGATCTCAAGGTAAGGGAAGGAGTGAGCAACCCTGGAGTCATGGCGAGGACAATTTTCTCCATTTGATGCATCGCATCCAGGGCCTCTTCCTTTACCTTGTCTATCTTTTCTAAAACAAATTCCAGCTGATCTATCTGATAGTCCAAAGTGGACATAGTTTTGTTGAGGGCCCTTGGATGACCGAAGACTCCGAACTTGACTGATCTTCGACCAATAAAATAACATTTGTTGGAATGTCTCGTGCTGGAGTCTAGCATGTTCTAACTCTTCTGATATCGGACCCGCTAATGCTTGGAGTTCCTTATTCGCCTTCTCGATGTTTAGGTATAAACTGATATACTCGGCGATTACTCTTTCACTATCCTTGAGGATTTGGCTCCTCCAAGCAGAAACAACCATACCCTGCTCGCCGATCTTTGAATACTCATTGATCTTCTCCCCGACCGAGCAACTCAGAGTCTCGGCGGCAGCAGGGAGGTGCACTTCCCATCTTCTGTAAGGCTTGAAGCAGGTACTTATTCTGCTCCTTCAGCAGCCTTTTCTCCTCTTTCATTTCCCGAAGCTTTTTGCAGAGTGCATCAACTCATGGAAAGAGCTTCCCCGGAGACTTTCTCGAGGATGTCCCCATCAGACTTGGGTCACGGTGAAATCTGTCGAGAGACAGATCTTCTTTCTCTTTGAGGGGGTTGGGGTACGCTATTTCCATGACTCTCTCACCGCAGCAGCGCTTTTTGAGAAGCGTGTAACCGGCTTGTGCTTCTTTTTGCTCCTTTAGCTGAATGATCAAAAGTCCATCGAGCGATGGGGACTTTCCTCTTTGTTGGCTCACCGAGAGATCCAAGCTGGTCCTATAGAAGAAGGACCAGAGATGAGAGGGGGAGGCAAAGAACGGTAGAAGAGGGGAAAAACGTGGAGACACGCGGCGGCGGCATGGAAAGAATAGCCGAAGAAATGTCCACGGGAGGAAGGGGAACCGCAACTGCAGAAGACATAGGAAGGGAAGGGAGCTCGGAGATGAGGGAAGAAATAGAGGAAGACAAATCAGCGAGGGAGGAGAAGATAGATGAAGAAGCAGGGGAAAGGGTAGAAGAAGGGGCAGAGGACACGACCAAAGGGGTGGTCGCTTGAGTCACTCGAGGAGGGGAAGGAAGAGAAGAAGAAGGGATAGAAGGGACCTCTGAAGTTGTAGCGACGCCAACATCCTGGGTGGATGGGCGTATAGGACTATCCTCTGTCAATTCCTCATCAAGAGTTATGACTTGTTCAGGCTCTGAAGGAAGAGGACTTTCGAGGGGCTTCCTCCTGAATGGTGCTAGGTTCACCTTCTGCACCTTTGCCTTTCAGCTGCTTCTTTGACCTTGGAGGTGCGTTGCCCAAAGGGGAAGTTGTGAAATCTACCCCGAGGTAGATTAGTCCGTTCATGCGGCACCAATGCTCTGTTCTCCGCATAGTCTCCTTGACCCTCTCCTCAATTGTTCGAGGAGACTTATTCCTGCCAATGGCCGGAAGGGCCAATTGTCCCCATCTCGTGTCATTATACACCTTATCTACTTCATCTTCCGTAGTCCGAAGCCTTCGGGACAATGGCCACTCCGTATTGATGATTTCCGCCAATGCTAAGCGAGAGTGATCCTTTCTTCGAGTTCCACCTCATGGAGAACGCCAATGTAAATATCCTCAATTTGAGGGACATGGATCGGATCGAGCCGCTTTTGGCAGCAGCTTCTGGGTCGAAGGTAGGCCTGGCCGAGAAGTCATGCTTCAAGTTGAGTAGCTCCACTCTCCGCGAACATTTCCTTCGCCTTATGGTGGGTGGAGCATGTGTATCGCCCACTTTGAGGGGGAAAGGAGTTCCACCCTTCTTTCTTTTCGAGGCACTTCTCATGGTATGTGACCACTGCTTGATAGCTTAGTAGAATCACTTAGGCCCAAGATACCTTGGTAGCCTCGGTTGGCTCTCCCAAAAAGTTGGCAGCCCTCGATAGGTGAACGTGGAAATTGGGTGAACAGGGCCCCCATTTCTCTCGTGATCGCCACTATGTGCTTGGTCGTCCGGCTATGAGTCATGTTTGGCCTCGTGAGGAGATGACATGATATGAAGAATGCATCGTTAACTTTTGCAAATGTTGATGCTATTCTCCACCTCACCTCTCTGATAGTAATCAAATATCTTGGCCTCGAGGCCATACTCCACTTCGGTTCAGCCCCGGATAATCCTTGCCGACGCAAAGCAAAGATAGACTACATAGGAGTTCATATGGAACACTCCTGTTGTGGCGAACTGTTGTAGCTGCTCAGATATGGTGCTGCTTATTATTTCCCCCCAGCAAAAGCGCTGATCGGGCAAATTCTTATTCATTGTCTCCAGGTACCGCAGCATCCACTTATGGAAATAGTGGGCATCTGAAAGCCCGAAGACTCTGCTCAGGAAGGTGATAGTATCACTGAGTTCCTCTGAGAAATCACTTCGGTGGATAGTCTGAGGCCACCGGGTCACCACCTTCTTATTCTTTAGGTAGACCTCATTCATCAACTGCATGCACTGGTCTTCGTTGTCTTCCCAGGCCTTGATGCATTCTCGTTGGCTAACAGCCACGTAGTTCCGGTGGTGAGGGATGCCAAGTATTAACTCAAAGTGACGGGCAGTGAGGTTTATGACTGCCTCGCCCTTACTGTTCTCGACACATCTTGTGTCTTTGTTGTAACATTGCGCAATCACCATCATGAATTCGTTGTTGATGCAAATACCGACGGGGATTCCTCCGGCGAAGTGCAGGGCACTGCCTATTAACTTGTCCATCCATGGACTTCTTGTAACTTTTTGAGTCCTAACCCAGAACTCATCCATGTCAATGTGACCCAATTCAGAGTCTCTGACATCCATACTGCACTCAGCCTGTGATTCGGGCATCCTGACCCTCTGATATTTGTATTTCATCTCTTCTTCTGTCAGCTTAGCCTTTCCTCTTGGTTTGGTGGGCTTCTTGCTTGACGTAGACATGTGTTCTTTCGAACTCAGTTGCTGATCTGCACGAAGAAGAAGTGAGACCCAATCCAAAAAGGTTGAATTAGTCATTTGATCTTCCATTGGAAAGCTAGCGTAAGAAAAAGAGTTAGAGATTTTAAGGCTCATGGCGCGGGAAAAATGCAACTGGCAGGCCAAATAGATAAGGCGCACAGAAAAGGAATGTTGCAGAGGTTATACTGGCGCCAAAGGCGCATGGCGCATGGATGAAGCAGGTTGCATTTTATAGCAGGGCGCACAGGAAATGCGTGTTACATTGGGGTTCGGTGCGCCTTTTGGCGCATGGGAAGATTGTGTAACATTAACAAATGGTGCGCCAAAGGCTTTGGCGCGGCGCATGAAGGTTTTACACAACATCATGTTACTGCAATGGAGGGTGCGCCCGCGCCTTTCTAACTTTATACTCGCGCGAATAAGGCTTGTGTTGCATGAAAGCTGGGTGCGCCCTTTGGCGCATGAAAGCGGGATGTAACATGGAAAGAAGGTGCGCCAAAGGGTTTTAAGGAAGCGCGGGATTTATACTTGTAGCATGCAAAAAGGGCGCGCTTTGAGGGCGCATGAATTCTAACTGCAGCAGGACGGAAGGGTTGCGCCATAGGCGCGGGTATTGATTATGCAACAGGGGTGGTAGATGCGCCGAGGGGCGCAACTGTCTTAAGTGCAACAAGACGCGCCAGTGCGCCATGGAACTACACTAACTGCTCAAATCTCTCATTCTTTTCTTCCACTTCAAAAGTTACTTGGTCATATAAGGTTTTTTACAAAAAGGTTTTGCAGACCAAGCCCTTTCAAAACAGCTCCCCTTCCAGCAGATCTGGAAAGAGGGAGGGAGAGGAGGAGGAAAAGAAAACGTGATGGAATAGCTCAGGGGGGAAAAACTAGCTTAATCATATTCCATTTAAAACTGGCCAGCAAACCAAAACCCCGACCAAGAACACAGACCAAGCACACAATGAAAAAGAGGGAGAACCTCTTACCTCGAATATATATCAAAAATTGGAGAGCGGGTCCACAGGGCGATGATAACGACAGAGCAGAGCTGACAAGTCCAGAGCGATCACGTGCTTTGACAAAAAGGAATGAAAATGACATTGGGCGCGCACTGATATTTATAGAAAAACTTGTCATCAATGCGCCAACCACTTTTGAAATGGCGCATGAAAACTGCTGTCGACAGGGGAAAGTGTGCGCCCTTTGGCGCACGGAAGTATTTGACAACAGAAGAATGAGTGCGCCTTTGGCGCACCATATGCATTGTCGACACGAAGTTATGTGCGCCCTTTGGCGCACCAAAACTTGGTGTTGTGAGATTATGCATTTCGCACACCAAAAGTGATTCAACATCCTTTGCGCACCGAAAGACGTGTTAACATGGAAAACCATGCGCCAAAGGCTTTTAAGGGGGCGCACCAAAACTTGGTGTTACAAGGCAAATCCATGCGCCCAGCCAAAAAAGGCTCAAAAAGACTAAGTTCGAAAACTAGATTTCCCGGGAAGGGATTTTACAATGTTTCGAACGCAAGGGATCCCTAACGAGGATCAAAAGGATCTTTATACCAACACCATCACCCGCGAGCGAAGGTGTTGGATTTGATTTTAAATTTTCACCGATGTAATCACCCGTGGGTAATGTAGTCGGCCATAGATGAAAATGGAAAGGGAAGTGTGTAAGGTTCCATGAAAAGTAAGAATAATTCAAGGTGGAATAAACGGGGTCATAAGAGAGTTAGATGTCGAATAATGAGGGACAAAATAAGAAGATAATAACAAAATAAAGACATAAATGGGACCAAAAGTTGTTCTCTCTCCATGTATCATCCCTAACCCAATAGTTACATGAATAACCATACCCCTATCCGGAATGAGCCCCTTAAGGCACCCATTCCAAAGATAGATGCATTAACGACCTCTAACATGAAAAGAGAAATTGTTAGTAATAGGTATGAAAATAGAAAGCATAAAAATTTAGGTGTATACACTTTTCTTTCCATATCCAAAAATATTTTTCTAGTAATTATTGTGTTATGTATACATAAAGTGTGTGATTATTTATGTCTTTGAAGTCCTATTAGTGTGCACAAACCTTAGATAATATATATAGGTGAAGTAGTTCACTTGTATGTTTATTAATTATTGTGTAAGAACGTGTTTTGGAAGGAAACTCATGGGAAAAATATAAGAGTCATACTACAACAACATGTCTTTCCAAGGAAATCTAGGGACTCTTGCTATGAACAACCGTGCGCATGGTAGAACTTGGAATGATAAATTAATTTACATACACCACGCATACAATAGATCTATCCATAGTTCTATGAGACTTATTACATTCCATACATGTTTTTGGTTCCAACCAATGAAGTTTCTAGACATCTCCTATCACATGGTAGCAAGAACTTAGTCGAGCACACAAGAAAGGGATGCGGAAAAATTGTATACATTTATGAAAGACATACAATAAATTCATAAGTAGGTTTAAAGGATTCTCTTATGCTCCCAATAATAGTAATAACAATATCATGACATGCATCACACACCAAATGCCCTTTGATCTAGAAATAAATTTTGGTTGCATCTTATGAATGAATGCTTCAAGGGTGTATACCAAAAGATCAAAAATATACATTATAGTAATTTCCATTCTCCATGTAATTTATGATAGTTCCCTTGTTCTTAATATTCTATTGTACTTAGGCATGCACCTACCATTCAATGTGAAGCTCTTTAAGCCTTTACTTCCCTCTACTTTTAGACCAACAATTACACATTGTTTTGATTGAAATATTGGAGAAAAACTCCTATAGATAAGAATAAAATGACCAAAATGACAGATACATGCACCCAATTTGGCATACATCAATTTATCAAAGGAATTATGGTTAGAAAATATGTTTATTAAGATACATATTATGACCTTTAAAAAAATTATCGTATGTTTCTATTGCTAACAAAAGATGCAACATGGACCATTGGTTCTTAAAAAAGTGTGAATTATTCATGTATAGCCTCACAAATTTCCTCACCATATACCATAACCAAGTAAGCTTATATAACACCAAAATTAGGGTTAATCTAATCAGGGTGTTAAATAATTCTATATTTATGAAATAATATTAGATTGAAATCAGCAATAGAAAACATGCATATTCTAAATCCTTTTTGTGTTAAATACATAAAATTGGACTAGCAAAAATGAGATAAAAATGTAAAACTAGGGTTTAGAGAGGATTGTACCAATTTTTGGACTGAGATGAGCTAGATGTGTTAGGGAAATGTGTAGGTAAAATGTACAAACTATCATCAAGATGTGAAAATATGAGAGTATGCTTTATTAATCTAGATGAAGTCACTTTTCTTGGATGAAGTTTCTTCTAAGAATTTGTCTTCATTAGTTAGATTCATTTCTTCGCGACTGTGGGTGAATGTATATTTTACCACTATGTTCCTCTAAGTGTGTATCTCCATCACATATGGTTGGATTTGAATGATAACACTTGTGGATCTAATTTGGGATTCTTTCTTCTCCTCCTCCTTTTCCTTTGACCTAAAAAATGGGTTAGTTTTATTTGGGTTGTACAACCCTTACCACTTCTACATAACAATACTTTTAAAAAGGTATAAAATGATCATAGTTCCCATCCTATGAATGTGTGCAAGATATATATCACAACAAGTTATGGAAATGAAGAGCTTATTAGGAACTCTAAGATTTGATAATGATATTTGGATTTTGTTGTAGTGTTGTAAATGACCTAGGGTAGTTTTCAAATGTGTGCAAACTTAGAGCTAGTTGAATATTCTTGAGGGAATGATTTTGGAATGATTGTTTAGATATCTTAAGCAACCTAATTATTTGAAGTGTGAGTTCCTTTGAATGGGTTAGATGAATGTGACTATATAGGTGATTGTTACCGATAAGTTTTTTCTTCTCAAATGACACATGAAAGACTAGGGTAACTTGTGTATTTCAAAATGTGACTAGTAGAGTTTGTAGAACAAAGTTATCAACCTTGGAAAAATTCATTCAATTAATTTTTTTCTACAAAAACATTTTATCCTAACATAGTGCACAATGAAATCTACATGTGTTGGATATAGTGGTCAAATATCCTAATATGTGTCTTTAATTCTAAGAATGCAATTTTAACTAGTTAATGAAAAATAATAGGTGTGATCTAGTGGCCAATAGTATTTATTAAAGCACGTGTAGGAAATTGTCTATTAGTTGCACAATGAGCTATGAGTTGAGTGTAATTCCAATGATTAATTTCCAAATTCTAGTTGAGTGTATTTACATTTGGCTCCATTTTAATCTATTAGTTGAAAATGGTAGGATTAAAGTATAATTGAAACAAAATATACTATAAAGCCAAGGCTTGCACGATATTGGAATGTGTGTGTTCCTTTTCCCTTTTTCTCGTATAGTCTTACATGCCACATGAAAAATTTATGTTAAAGTTTGATCAAGATGCTAATATAAAATCAATAAATAAACCAAATTAAAAATTAAAATCATGAAAAAATGTACATTTGATTGCCCCAAATGTCAAATGTGGGCATGGAGTGATCGAAAATGTGAAAAATACATGAAATATATACACCTGATTTCCCTTGGTGCTGTATGTGAGAGTAGAATAACCAAATACAAATAATAACACACCAAATGTGCACATTGAGTGAGTTTTTAAAATGATTTTTCAATAATAGGGTATTATGACTGAAGTTTGTAAGCCATCCAAAAAGTTAGGATTTCTTAGTGAATTCATGTGTACCATCTATGAGAATTAGGTTTGGTTAGATAAGTGTTTAAATAATGTGTAGATTTCATGATGTAGTAGTTATGTTCATATCATTATATGGTGCCATCTGAAGCAATATATATAAAATCTACATGAATGTGTTTAAAAACCACATGAAATGCACAACTTTTGAGATAAGGGATGTTGCAAAGGATAACTTAGGTAAAAAGAGAATGTTCTATTCATGTAAAAGAGAAAAAACTTGATAAATGATATAAACCAAAAATAGTGTATCAACTATTGTGGTAAAATACACATATGTCATAAGATAAGGAATACATTAGCACAAGTAATGTGTAGCATTTGAGAGATAACATAATGTGATATCCAAAAATGTGTATGAACATATGAGTAAACATATTTTGATAACATTTGTGATATATTTATAAAATCAAGCACAAAAAATTTGTATAATTCGAAGATAATAGTAATTCAAATTGAATAATGTTTATGCATATTCAAAAGTGAATGAAACATATCATGAATGTGTTTCAAATTTTTTAGAAAGATAATATAGTATTGAATTGGATGAGTAGCATGAAAACAACACTCCAATTAACACCTAATGAATCCATAGTCACCTAATGCATGAGATTAATCAACATAACATGCCATGCACATCGACACGAGACATGATTGACAAGATGTGAAAAAGTTGACTAGTGTTAGTGGTGCTGGTTATTATCTTGTGTGTGCAAGAATTTGTATGCAACAAGAAATTATATAAATCAAGTGTATAACAAGTAAGTAATATTCATCATGTAATATGCAAAGAAAAACATTATGTTGTAAGAATTTATAATTATTGCGTATTAAGTAATGTGTGAAACCACCAATATGCATTGATAAATGTGTAACAAACATTGTCATAATACTGTAATCTAGAAAATAGTGTGCATAAAACGATGTGTAATAAGAAATGTTATAACATATCAATATTTGTGAGGAAATGTGTAGTAATAAGTGTTCTAAATCATAGTGTATAGTCATCCAAAGTATTAAGAGCAATGTGTAATAACTAGAGATTTACCGATCAAGTTACTAACAAACCAAGGTGTAAGAAGTGATATAAATCAACAAGAATCATAATGTAAATCAACCATATGGACTATTATCATGAAAAAATATCACCTTAATTTGATCATGGAAGATCTTTACTTTTAGATTATATGGGATTGTCTCCAAGTGCGAGACCTTGCAGTATTGAGACAAACCTCTAGAGAAGGATGGTTTATGTATGTATCCTAATGCTAACACTACTCATACAACTTCAAAATACATCTAAATAAGCCTAAACTCATCATTCACAAGGATAGAGTTAGAGAGGTGCATGAAAATGAAATCCTAAGCTAAAAAGAGGTGATGAAACTAAGAAAAGAGGGATAAAAACTCTCCATGAGGGAAAAAGTGAGAGGGAAGTGCATGAGGAGAGGTCAAGATATTGTGACACACACCAAAATTTGTAAAATTGTTCCATTCATCACACAAAATAAAAAAATGGAAAAACCTACAAGAGAAACAAATGAGAAACATATGAAAGAAGGAATGAGAGGAAAGAATGCAAACAAAATACAAGTATAGGGAATAAACATAGCCACAAACACTAGATTTTATTGCTTGAAGTATGCATAGACCATTACATCAAGGAAGAAGGCACAAAACACATTTTATAAGTCCAAAATGGAGGTCTCAGTAACCCATATCTATATGGAAAATCATTTTGGCATGATGCCCCTACAAATTGAGAGAGTCTAACATTTTATAAATGAGAGATTTGCCAATAATATAGAGAAAGGGAGAGAAATAAGGGGGAAGAGAGGGAAATTTACCACTTTGAATCCAATCACCAACAAGATGACATAAATGATTACAAAAACACATAGGCACTGATAGATCCATCCCTCCACATAACTTGTGTAGTCATTATTTTACCCACAATACCTATTTCTAACCCCAAGGACACCGACCTATCACCCATCATACGTTAGGAGCTCACGCGAGGTGCACACATGAGCTGAGCCCCTCCTATTTGTGAGATTTGCAAGAGAGTTCGCCATTAATGGAGGATTATTTACAAAAATAGAGTACATGCATTTAATTTAAAAATGTAGAAGATATAACTAATAGATCTATACATCAATGCATCAAAAAAGCTAAATAAATATTGTATGAAGCACAAGGAACAAGATGAAAAGACAAATAACATGAGGGTTTACACCCATAAGCAAGATTTATAGATTAGATCCATGTATATTGATGTAAAAGATTTTCTGGTAGCCACACTACATTCAAAAGGGCCATCTTAGACCATATACATCAAGTGACAGAGCTCCAACCCCGCAAACCCATATGATCAGAGATCCTAACTATGCTTTCCCCATTATAGTCCTTGTTACAGACCCTAATACCCATACACATGCTTAATGTTATCCCTTACAACCCTCTAGCATCAGGAACTATAAACCCTAGCATCATGAGCTCTAAACACTTAGCATTTCCTAACATTTCGTAACACCTCGTTACCTCCCTTTTCTCAACACTCTTGTACCTTCTAGAACCTTTGCACTACCTTCTCCCCCTCTCTCATCTCTCTTTCTTCTCTCCTTTCTCTCCCTTTTTGTTCCCGTCCCAAGAACTTTTTAAAATAGGATCATCATCCACCGCCGTGACTTATCTCTTGAAGATCACGTGCAAGTGTCAATGTGGTCTTCCATTGGAAAATGCTTATCATATTTTCAAAACTTTCCACTAACTGTAATGATGCCTCTCCGAGAATATTCCCTATGTGGAATATGATTTTCTTGGACTCAAGCTTCCAGGGATGACACCTTATCAACTTACCATGCCTAGTTGGGTCATCACATTTTTCCTCAAGTGACTCCATGATGCCAAATATGGCTAAGTCCTTTAAACCCTTATTTTGCCTCCCTTTTGTGCCATGGTTTCACTTAAACATTTTTTTCCCGTGTACTTTTCCCTAGGCACCCTTATATTTACCGATCCCGCACTCGCGCGCTTTATTGGTACTTAGCTAATATTTAGGGTCCAACATCACCCCACACTACGTGTGTTCTCTATCCTTAGAAACATTCTACTCCTTCAAAGAATAAAGAATAGTGGAATTGAAATAATCTAAATAAATAATGGAAGAATGAAAGAATATGCTATTGTTGCATGAGGAGTGGGAACTCCTTTACGGATGCCTCAATCTTCTCCCAAGAATCCACTTCTCCCTATGCCTGCTGAAGTAGGTCACCCACCAATGTGCTTACTTCATCAAAAATTAGTTCATCGCTCTTATTTTTAGCGTATCTATAATGATTTCCAGCTGCTTTCTAAGATCGCCTAGCGCATCCATCCTGCGAGTGATTTGGGGGTATAGTTCCTTTAGCTTATTATTAACCAAATATCGCAAGGTTTCGATTTATTTCAACTTATTTTCAAATTTGGCCAAGATTTTATCGCGATCCACCCTATTTCCTTTGTTCTTTTCCTGAAATTCTTTCAGATCCACCTCATGTGTAGCAACCAATATGCTTGCTACCATATCTCTATCAGTGCAGTTGTCATACACGAATTTGGCCATCTACGCGGTGGTCTTTACTATGGCAAGGATCTCGAGTACCGAGTCACTGTCTCCCAATATTTATATTTTCTTCCTCCTTATGGCATGTCATCGCCTCCTCTGTTGACTCTAATGCGAGTGGCCACCTTTCCATGGTGAGGATGCGGGTCAAGTATTCCAAGAAGTGCATGGTTGACTCATATTTCTACTCAAGCGGGGCCAAGTTTGAGTTTTTAAGATAATGGCATCTGAAATGGCCTCTATATTCTTGTGGACTTCATGCACCTTCACCTTTTCATCCCTCAGTTCATGCCTTAATTATGCACTGATAAATTCCTTTTGTTTTATCTCTTTGTCCCGCTCAATGATATCCTCATTATTTTTCTCAAGATCTTCCTCCAAGACCCTTATTCTATCATTTCGATGAAGAGTATTGCTTTCACCTCCACCGATAATTTTTTGAGCGCATTGCAAACTTGCTCATTTGATAATTGCTAGGCATTTACAAGAGGTTTTACTCCCTTGGAATTTGGTATCTTCATCAATGCATCACGATTTACCTCGAACTTGGGTTCATCAACGTGGGACTCAAAATCCCAGGATAACATTTTCCTCGTGCATGGGTACGTACCCTCTTCATCAAAAGAAGACCAAGTAAGGAGTTGGTTTATGGGCATTGTACTTTGGAAGCATGCACAACATATTTCTTAGATCATTAATATAATTCATATCATGTCCCTGCGCCCACTACATCGTGCCCTTTCCACCTATGTGCACTTTGCCGTTGGGTAGATTATTGCTAAATTAGGGTCTCTACCCATGCTCCCATACTCCTTTCCTACACTGGTTCTCTCCTCATCTTCCTTCAATACTTCTTCAATGATTTTCTCTACTTCATGATCCACCAACTATTGGATAATACCTGCCACCTCCCTCTCTATATTGTTATGCATTCGCTCCTCATTTGGGGTTGGGGTCGTATGATCTTTCTGTCTACTTCCTCACTCCCCCTTGTCATGAGCACATTCCTCATCCTCATCCATCTCCTCATTTTATTATTTATCTGATTCATGTACATCATACACAAGATGATTATGAGCCTCACTGCACTCTTCATCATCTTCATCACCCTTGTCAGCCTCCATACTTTATATTTCTCTTGAGTTTGACCCTTTTGTCACCCTTTTCTTCTTCCTTACTGGTGACTCCAATTTAGGGAATTATATTTTTTGTCTCTCTCAGGAGACTCTTTCCTTACTAGAGATTCTTCCTTTTGTGACGACTCTTTTCTAATGGGAGACCTCTTTCGGTGGATGTAAGTACTTGTGCCCGCACCCAACTCCTGTGCCCCTACTATCTGTATTGTCTACATGCTTGGTGCCTTTTTCTCAGGAGCCTCCCCTCTTTCTCTTTTCCTTGGCACAACATTTTTCCTCATGGTGGGGTCCTTAGGAATGGAGACATCATCTTTAACATAAGCACCTTTTTCATACTTAGGCCTTAGGCGCAAATACACCCTCATTGCTATCCTCCTTGCAACAAGAAATGTTACTGGTTTCAACATGTGCACGTCATGGGAGACATACTTCTCCACATAGGTGTGCTTCTTGGGGTATATTAACTTCCTATGCAACTTGCAGTAATCTTGATCTACTACACTTAGATCAAACTTGAGTTTCTTTGCCTCTTTGAATCGATTGACCCGACCTGGAAGTAATGCATCGTGAAGGAGAAAGGAAACTTACACCGAGGAATATTCGTGCTATCTACCAAATTAAATATTTCGATACAAAAATTTTGGTATACGACGAACTCAACCTCTCCTTGTACTAATGATTGAAACTACTTGAATATTCTCCATTCAGCCCTAAATGCGTGATGCATCCTCTTATACCATTTTTCCAGGTGCACCTTATGAGCAGCCGTCATGGTGTCACAAGTATACTATTCAAACCTCTTGGTGGGGGAGGGGTTCTCATCTGGGTATTCCTAAAAAAATTATCCCTTCCATTGGGCACTCTAATATCTAAAAAGAAAATGGTGAGGAGGACATTACCAAACATGATATTCTCTCCATCACGTGCAATGTTTATAATATCCTCTGTAATAAAAGATGAGAGGTTATAGATGGTCCCCTCTAAGATCTTGCGGCATACATTCAACCATGTATTTTTGATATGTGTCCATCTTTCTTTCCCATTCAACTTTGTGACCAAGCGCGCAACCATCCTCATCACAGGGTCGGTAATTACAGAAATGTCAAAGTAGCATGAACCCTTCTTGTATTCATAAGCTTCAATGGTCTTCTTAATGGCTTCTTTGTCTCCCAAATCATCATCCAATGATTCTCCTTTGCAAATAAGGCTAGTGAACTTAGAAATCATCTGGGGTTATGCACATCCTCGACCTATGAAATAGAAGTGGTCTTCATGCACACGTGACATCAACCATTGGTATAGTCACTCAAGATTTCCGAAATAGGGCAACTCATAGAGTTGCAACAACCCATCCTTCTCCATTTTCACCTTCACTTTGTTGTCATAGATAGGCATTCCATCTGGTGTCCTCTTCTCTATAGGGCGAACCAGTTCTAGTGTCATCTCATTCTTTGTGGTGCTCGTTCAATGGTTGTAATCACTTACAACCATATTTATGACATGAGACACCCATTCCTTACCAAGTAATATGCCATCTAGGTACTACATTTATGCGTACCATTCTTCATTGAAACTGGTAGAAATGGCTTGTTTTCCCTTTCCCTTGCCCTTCTTCGGTGAAACATTTTCTACTTTCCTTAGTGCCATTCCTTCGTCGGGTCCTTAAAACTTCTTCCTCTCTCCTAGTCCTGGCTCTTCTCAACTTTGCGGCTCCACTTTGCAAATGTTCCTCTAAAACCCATGCCCTAGCTATGCAACCCTAACTTGGAAAAACCCTTTTCCACAAGACAACGTAACACCCACATGATATTTCCACACATCTTTATCTTTTTACACCCGCATAATCCTTTCCACTCTCATTTGCTAATAAAACTAGTTATGCACACAAATATTCACAAGTATTCCCAAACCTTTTCCCCATGGATGTCCTAGTTCACGAGAACTCTTTGATAACTTAAAATGCAAGGTAAATAATAATGCACCTCCGATCTTCTATTTATAACTTCTACTTTTCTCCATGATAAATGCCATGCCACCTACCAACATACTTTCACAATAAAGGTGGATTTTTCCAACACCAATCTTCAGCGCTTTTCCTCCACGCTCAATCCTACATGCAAAAGTTTTAAAACCTTTAGGTGCATAAAAACCCCTTCTTGACCAAATATCCTTACGTGCACACTTACAATGCTAAAGGCATTCTTCGTTTGTTTCCTAATCCTGGTTCTTAACATCGCCTACCTCATGGTGTTCCTACTCTTTTCATTCCTGTACATGGTTTTTAAAAATCCTTTTGACACCATCCTTCCCTCATGTTCACCTCTTCTATGCACGATCTTCCAATCCTGCGATTTTGAATTTTCAACACAGGCTATCAACCATAGCTTCTAGTACTTGTCACATCACTCCACCCCACACAAAAATGGATGCACAGTCCTCTACGCATATAATTTTTTTGAAATAGTAAGTGGCTACCAAAGTGCATAGATGCGCAAAAAAAAAACAAGAAAGGGAAACACAAAGAAAGGAAACTACATCAAATAAAATCCTAGGTTAACTGGAAATACTGCCTTATTTACAAACACAAAGAAGACTTATTTATAGTAGGGCTTCAACCTAATCCCATTGAAATGTCCTAGAAACCATGTTCCATCTAGTTCTTGTTATTGGAAAGCGCCTGAATCAAGTATATATGACATAATGTACGGGCCCATCCAATGGATTTTAAATTTCCCGTGATGACACAAAAATTGGAATCATACAAGAGAACCATCTTCCCAACCTCAAACTGCTTGTTCTTGATGTGTCTATTATGTAATACCTTCTGGATTTTTCTATTTTATGACTCCAACGAGAAATATCTTTCCTCTCATCTAACTGCATCAACTTTTCAATCCTCTCCTCAAGCACTTGTTCATCATCTAACCCTCCTACGCATGCTATACACAACGATGGTAACATGAATTCAATAGGTAACAAAAATTCCACACCAAACACAAATTGAAAAGGTGTGGCCTTATTTAGTCTCTTATAAGTAGTTCGATATGACCATAACACAACATAACTTTTTCATCCCAATCCTTTCTTCCCACATCAAAAATCTTGGTTAACGTGTGATTAAAAATTTTGTTAAATGCCTCAGCAGTCCCATTAGCTTGTGGGTGATAAGGGGTAGTCTTGTGATGGGCTACCATGAATTCTATCAAAAATATTCTCTGTCTAATTTAAAAAATGAGCACCCCTTTCACTTGTTAATCTTAGTGGGCATCCATACCTACTGATTATATTTTCCCACAAGAACACAAGCTCTTTCATCGCCATGTGTAATCACTTTTAGGTGCCATTGTGCCCACCTTGTAAGCTAATATGTGCATGTAATGATATAGTTCGAACATTTCCTTCGCGTGGCGGTGAAATAGGTCATAGAAAATCAATTGCCCACTTCTCGAATGGTTCAGTGCTAGATATCAGCTTCAAGGGCATTTTATCTCTTCTTCTGGCTTGCCAATGTGCTAAAAATGATCACAGGCCTTGCAAAACTTGATACAATCCTAGTAAATTCTTTCCCACCAGATACCTACTAGTAAAATCTTCCACACGGTGGCATTTCTTGCATAATGTCTCTTAAAATTCCACCATATGCTTCTTCCATGATTGCGGTGCATTTATGCTCTAACATGTACCAACACAAGATCTCATCACGACCTAACTTGTATAAGTATCCACCAATTAACATGTAGGTTGTAATGTGTATAACTAACTATTTTCTCTCTAAAGTCTTCATTCCTTCCAATGCCATACCTATTTTGAGAAACACAACAATATCCTCTAATTTAGAGGGTGTGCACCACAATCTAAATAGTTGTGCATTTGGCATTATATTCTCAATTCTCGTGCATCCTCCCTTGAGTTGATCCTTGATAGATGGTCGCCCCAAATTACTCTTACCTGATTTACATATAACCGTAAACTCAAACTCCTGGAACAATAGGACCCACCTGTATATGCACCCTGGTAAAATGGTTTTTTTTTACCAAGTAATTCAATGCCATGTGGTCCATGTAGAATATAAAGGGTGTTTCTAATAGATACTACCTAAATTTTTGCAGCGCGTAGATCATCGACAATGCCTCGCTCGGTAGTAGTATAGTTTTTCTCTGCTAGTGTCAACTTCCTACTTGTAAAACAAAGAGGGTGATCAATAGTCCCCTCACCAGGTTGTGCCAACATTGCTCCAATTTCCATCCCTGAGGCATCAACATGTACATGGAATGGCTTATCCCAGGAAGGAAAGTGTAATATGGGTGTAATGATAATCCTATTCTTCAATGTATCAAATGTCATCTGTTGTGCTTCTCCCCAATGAAATGTACTTCATGCTTTAGCAATCCCTCTAATGGCATGAAAATCTTGGCATATCCCTTAATAAATTTTTGGTAGTACCCTGTATGCCCAAGGAATCCATGCACCGTGCCCCGATTGGTATGTTCCCCCAATTCCATAATAACGAAAAATTTGGTAGGATCCACCAAAGAAGCCTTACTTACATATAATATGTCCCAACAGGGTTCTAAAAGGAGTAACGAAAACACATTTCTTAATGTTGAGAGATATACTCAAATTTCAGCATCTCTCAAACATCAACCGTAGATTTTCGCAATGGTCTTTTACTAGTCCATAAACCATCCAATCATCAAGGTAGATTTGAAGAAACTTATGGATGAAGTATTAAGGGCATCGGTGCATTCTTTAGTCTAAAGGGCATGATCATGTAGGAAAAAATTCCCCATTAAGTGGTGAAAGTTGTATTTTCCTGGTCCTCCTTTGTAATTCTAACCTAATGATATCCTATAAATCCATCTGTGAAAGAATAGAAATCACGTCTGGATACTCCTTCAAGGATCTCCTTGGTGAATGGGGTTGGAAAAGGGTCGATGACACATACCGCATTAAAATCCCTATGATCAATGCAAATCCTTATCCTCCCATCCTTCTTAATGTTGATGACCATTGAACTTATCCATTATGATTCTTCAACAACCTCAATGATGTCTGATGCAAACATGTTGTCAATCTCCTCCTTGACCCCTGACATGTAGATATAGATTGATTTAGTACAGTCTCTTCCGAATTGGGCACGAACCTTCCTTTAACTTGATCTTCATTTATTTCAAGGAGTGATGAACGCTTTAAGCTCATGGTACTGCTTCGGAAAGAAATACTAAAATTCGTGCAATAGATGAATAATCTTTGAAACCTCTTTTTCTTTCCAAGTAATCTCCAATAGTAGCTTCCTTAGGTTCCACCTCCAAACCAATGTTAACCTTCTTATTTTTAGGGTTTCATGGTAGGCATGCACTTTCTCATCAACACTATCCATAACCTCATGCATACCCACAATATGGTTAACATCCAAGTTCTCCACTTCTTCACCATTGATCACATAGACCAAATTTCCTTTCTCTTTTTCCATGCAAGCACACTCAAGTTGTATTTCCTTTGACTCTTCCTCATCGAAGCATGCTTCCAAGTCAGGTTCACCCAAAAAAATCCAAGATACTATATCCTCTCGCCATGACACTATCTCCTATAGTTAGGTTCTTAACAAATTGTAGCGCCTCATTCACCGATTGTTTAGTATTCCAATACTCGAAAGCTTGAAGGAGATCAACCATGATCTCCTGCTAGTTTCCTATCTCGACGGTGCAGCTCGAGTGAATGTACCATGTGCACATGTAGCCTTGTAAGGTGAAGTAAAGCTTATACACCCATAAATATGGAGGTAATGCTTCCACGCCTTCCATCCAGGCCCTCACACATGCCTGGACATGAAACGAGGAGGGTTACTTCCCATGATAATATTGTATAATAGTAGGTGCATTGCTTCAAAGAAACTTAATAAAGATTGTTATTCTTACCTTGCGCCACTCTAGAAGGTTATTGCGATGGGTCACCCACCAACATGTTGCGGTCCCAAGAAAGGTATAACTAAGCACACTTTTCCTTTTGACCTCACATATCCACTAGGTCTCCATTGCTCATAGGAAAAAATAAGGTTTGGCTCCCCCAGTGTAACTTGACAATAGTTTTCCTCCTAGGCACTGACCGAGTGTACCTTTATTACTCTCATCACAGAGCCTCTTAAATTCCTTCCGACTAACTCATATGTCCCGTGCATCTAATTGTCACATACCACACTAGTTGTATCACTTATAAATTGAGCATATTCCCATTGAATAACGACTTCTTTTATTGGTTATACAACCTCAAGGTCCCTGATAGTGCGCACATAAATTTTATCTAGGTCTTCTTCTCCCAAGGGATCGAGATCGGGTGCTAACTTCCCATCCATCAAAGGAATGATAACACGTTCCTCCTTGTTCTAACAACTTATATACCCCTTATTAAAATGTAAGTCAACATTTTTCTTATAGCACCAAAGGCACCCAAGTAACAATGGAAAGTTGTTAACCTCAGCAAGTGCCAAGAATTTGAAGTCTCCAATGAATTTTTCCCCTTGGATAGTGATAGAAGCATCCTTTAAAACACCAATGGGCATTGTATTTGTCTTGTTAGCCATATACAACACATTTGAAGATGGTTATAATGGGGGCCTTCCCATTTTATTCCATGCATCTAGGGTGAGAACATTAACTTTCGCACTTTGTGTCAATCAAAATATTACTTAGGATCCATCCATCAATAACTACATTCAAGGTAATCTCCTTATCATAGTCAAGGCTATGAGGAGGTAGATTAGAATGCAAAACATACCTCTCGCACTCTCCTCTAGTGCTTGGTACTTTATCTCTCAACCATTATCCTAACAGAGGGATGATATTTTCTTAGTGCAATATCTTACACACCTATTTGACATCATCTATATCTGCTTGAGGGACCTCAACACCTTTCTTCTACTCCACTTCTCGGTTTATCTTTTAGACACTTTGAATTTACCCTTGAAGACTTTTGATCACTTCCATGGTCTCTTGAGAGACTTACTTTTGATGGGTAGGGTCCAGATATTTCCCATGTACCAATTCTTCTCTTGTAATTAGCGGTCTCTACTTTGGTATCTCCCAGCGCACACACCCTTAGCTTGTGTCGTCACCAATACAGTTCTAAATTTTAATCACGTGCCATTTTTGGCATCCACTATTGATCAGCATGCTTGATGCTCACCATCCTAATGCCGTTATCTTTCCACTGCTTCTGGCTCACGTGTTCAAACAATTTAAGGCATTCCTCATACTTGTGTTTTTCCCACACCAAGAGCACAGAATCGATCGGGCATTCATGCTTATAGTGTGCGAGACCCAAAGTTGTAATAAGTTCCATGTGGGAACTCACTTCTTCCCCTATGCATTTTCCACGACCCCTAAATCCTCCGCAAAGCCTCTACCTCAACCTCCTCAATTCATGCACCCTTCATAATGATGACCATCATCCTTGGATCTGTTTGTAACACTAGTCTAGTGCACACCAAGATCGGTGGTATCATGTATTTGGTTAATCATTCCACAACTTTTGTTGTCATGAGTAATAGAGGTGAAAATTTTGTAATAGCAAGACACATTCTTATAGATCGAGTGTTGTAGTAGTGAACACCTACTTGCATCATGATCTTCATGGAAAATCTCACAGTATACCATCATTATGCGTAATAATAGCCGAGGAAAAATGTCCTTTGTATGCCCTTCTACCTCACAATCCTGACACCATAACCTCCTGTGAGTCTCATGAGCCGAGTTTGCAGACAATTTCTCTAGCTACTTTGCCATTGCAATAATTTTGGCTTCTAGGAACAAACTAACTCCTGCATCAATGATTCTTACTTCCTTAATGCACAACAAAGCCTCTAAGGTCTCGCATAGATATGTGAAAGTCTTATGTGAAATATCTCTCCTGAACGGTGTAATCATTCCTATGATGAACCATTGAGCATGATGTGAAGGGTGAATGTCATAAGATAACTTGGATAGGAGAGTCTTGAAATGTACATCATACTCCCACACACTCTTTGCCATTCCTTGTTGGATATCCTTCAATGCACTGATGCTTTTTTGTTAAAACTTAGGTATGTGGAACTCGCTAAAAATTCATTACACAAAGTAATGTAATCCATAACTCTCTGTGTGGGTCATATTTCTCGTACTAGTTATGCCTATATACTTACAACATAGTTGCAAAATGACGTACCTTCCGCTCCATGAAAGTGATCTCCTTCACATGCCATAGTAAATCAAACTTGTGTACATGTTCCATGGCATCCTCAACGCCCTTTTAATCGGAGTTATTCGAGTGACATCTCATAAAAACATGTTTATGATGTTTTGGACCTTGTCTGCCAGATCTAGGACCTTAATTCCCTTTGATGTTACCTCCACCACCAGACCCACGATATCCACTAGTGCTAACTCCTCTAGATCCACTATATCCTCCTCCTATCATAGGTAAGGGCCTAACACAATTGTGCCATGTGAACCCACCATCACGATGAACTGCGTCTTGCCGACAAAGATATATAATCTTGAACCACTCCTAGATGAGTTTCCCGTGCCTCTCCTAGACCCAATACTCAAACCTTGTGATCCCACACCTTGCCCAAATGTTTTTCCGACAAAATACCCCCAAACACAAGAAATGAATGTGCAACCATATATGTACCAAATGAAAAATTATACCTCTTAGGTGTCGCTTGACTATGAATAATGATACCAACTAGATTATCAAAACTTATCTCAAGAATTGGAAAGCTAAACACAAGTGTCTGGTCCCCATGTGGGTTAAGATGATCACCTATGGCTCTTCTCATTTATTCATATGACAAGCTCTCTCCAAAATCCCAAGGGGTTTCTCTTCCATGTTGGCCAAGATGGGGTAGCTCAGACTCCTTAGGATAAACATCCTTTGCATGAACCTCAAATCATTCCTGCAACATCTCGCCTCCATAAATCCATCACTCATGTAGGTTCACGCTATCTTGCCAACTCCCTCTCCCAAGACTCATTATACTTGAGCCATCTCTCCTCTCTCTCCATTTCGTGGAAAGGTCCGCCATCCTCTACCACTCCAAATTTCAAGCCCCGCGCCTAACAAGAGTTTAGCTAGCCATGAGAAAGGCTTCCAAAATCAATGTAATGACCATAATCTTGATAGCCAGTGGAATAACATGAAAGAATGATCCTCTAGGCTCCCTCAAGAACTCAAACTCAACAATCTTAAGGAAAAATACATAGAAATAATATATTCCAAGGTATAACTAGTCAACACTCTACTCCACCAGTGATCAACAACATGTGTCCATGTCATATGAGCATCATGCAACTACTGATATTACTCTTGGGTCCAAAACATGAGGTCTATAGTACCAACTTGACCTTGATGCGTATCTTTGTGATCCAATCATACAACTCTACTGGGAAACAATATAAGAATGTCTCATAGAGTTCATGATACATGTTCTCCTCTACCCATTTACGTGCATCAAACTCAGGTCATGTGTTAAATATTTGAGAAAAATCATCCTCTATGTTTTTGAGCCATGCTTTGACACTATCCAAGGTCAAGTGATCCATCATTACACATTTATCTTACAACAACTTCAAAAGAGGTCCCGAAAACAAAACCAAGATGTAGTCATTATTTTACCCTCAATACCTCTTTCTAACCCCAAGCGTGTCGGCCTATCACCCAAAGATACACTGGGTAGTCACCCAAGGTGTGCGTGGGTGCCGAGCCCTCCTTTATGTGAGCTTTACAAGAAAGTTCTACCTTTAATGGAGGATTATTTGTAAAAACAGAGTACATGCATATAATTTTAAAAAGGAAGAAGATATAAATAACAGATCTACACATATGTGCGTCACAAAAGATAAATAAACATTGTATGAAGCACAAGGAACAAGATAAAAAGACAAATAACATGGGGGTTTACACCCATAAGAAAGATGTATAGAATAGATCCATGTATATTGATGTAAAAGAGTTTCTTGTAGCCGCACTACATTCAAAAGGGTCATCTTAGACCATATACATCAAGTGACAAAGATCCAACCCCTGCAAACCCATTTGATCAGAGATCCTAACTATCATTTCCCCATTATAGTCCTTGTTATAGAATCAAATACCCATACATATCCTTAATGATATCCCTTACAACCCTCTAGCAACAAGAACTCTAAACCCTAGCATCATGAGCTTGAAACCATTAGCATTTCCTAACATTTCTATAGCACCTCGTTACCCCCTTCTCTTAACACTCCCATACCTTCTAGCACCTTCGTACTACCTTCTCCCCGTCTCTCATATCTCTTTCTTCTCTCATTTCTCTCCCTTTTTGTTCTTGTCCAAAGCACTTAATTTAATAGGATAAGCATCCACTGCCATGACTTATCTCTTGAACAAATCATGTGCTAGGTGTCAATGTGGTCCTCCATTGGCGAATGCTTATCTTCTTTGCAAAACCTTCCACTAAATGTAATTATGACTTTGGGAATATTCGCTGCATGGAATATCCTTTCTTAGCCTCCAAGGTTCCAGTGGCACCTTATCCACTTATCACGCCTAGTTGGGTCCTCACATATTTCTGAAGTGACTTCATGATGCTAAATATGGCTAAGTCCTTTAAACCCTTTTTCTACCTCCCCGCGTGCCCCGGTTTCACTTAAATTCTTTTTCTTGTGTACTTTTCCTTGAGATACCTTGTATTTACTGATCATGCACGCATGCACCTCTTTATACTTAGCCAATATTTAGGGTCCAACAATTTGAATTACATGAGGAGGAATGGGTGCCATTTACCATTAAATATGGGTAGTTGAGTGCACGAACTATACATTTCACCTCCATAACCGTGTTTACCTTTTACACCCTCAAAATAACATGATTTTATACATTTATTAATGCCAAAATCAAGCCCTCAACGATAAAATTTCAACACCACATTTTTTTTGCAATTTAGAGATCTAGATCAAAATTTATGCTCAAATACCCAACTCCAGGTCATCCAAGGTGGTGTTTTGGTTGGAACTAGGGAATGTTATTCATGGGCCTTCATTCACTGCTTTAATCTTTGTCCTTTGTAAGTGGTAGATTGGATTGTTAGAGGAATAAGGGAATGGGTGAAGTGTGCTACTTGTGCTCTGCGGGCCCAATTTTCTCGGAGTGTATCTTGTTTCTACTTGGTGGATGAATTAGGTTATTGGGGTAGGATTTTAACTTTGGTACCATTCACTCTATCTTTACCGCACGGTACCAATATTGCTAACCTCTGTCTATTTATCTCCTTTTCCTTTGGTCATACTTTGCAAAAGTTTGGGGAATGATTGGAATGTGGGAATGTTCTTGCAGCTTCCTATTTTCCTAACTTACTCGAGTACATTGCCTTTCCTTTATTGTGCAAATAACATGATTTATCGGTGAGAACGATAAAATTCCTAAACTATTCCTCTTGTTCCCTGTGACCTTAACATGTCTGATTCTCTGATGGTTTCCCCTTTGTAGCGGTGAATGCAAAAATATGGTGAATCAGTGGGAACATTTGAATAAATCTTTTAGTGCCATGTAAATCTTAATTACCCTATTCCATAGTGCATGTAGTAAAGTCGGTAATGCAAGGAAATGATGGAATGCCCAAACTTTTTAATAGGTATAAGAAAGGATAAATTTACATGAATAAACCATTTTTGTAGTGAATGTAGAGAATTAGGGAGTAGGTGTCACACCCCACAAATTTATTTTTTTCTAAAGGGGATAAGTTTCTAGGTAGGTGATTTCCGTACTTGATGTTCGGTGATATTTCTTAGCTTATCTAACTTATTTTTGATCTCCTGAGATGACTTACATGTGCCTAGTCCTTATCATGACCCTTGCTAAGATTTATGATTGTAATTGAATATATAAAGGACATTAAGTAGATAGGTCTGATATTAATCATAGGATACATTAATAATGATCATGTTAATATATGCCTACTAATGGCAATAGCATACCGCATTGGCATTGCTGAAAATGAAATAATTGATTTATCAAACTTGTGGTCATAAGTGAATTTTATTTATTTCCTAATGTCATAATTGCACTCCTCTTGGAGGTCGACTGATACTAATGTTGATCTTGTGAAGCTGTGATTTCTTTATCGACCTATATATAGGTCATAGACCTTAATATGCAATTGCAAGTACATACTTGTTGCTGACCATCTTCATGTTGATGCTTGGCATTCATGTTGCTTGTTGAAAAGGTTATAAGCTTATTCATTGGGAATTAAGGACTAGGCCGCTAAGACATGCATGTCATAAATAATTCTAAAGGATTAATGTGTTAATGGTGTGTTATCATTATTTAATTATTTAGTATGGACGTAAAAAGGTCAAACTGACCATACACATAAAACTACAACTACAATTATATTATCCCTCTGGTCAATCGATCATGTTGGTGATAGGAATTTTACTAAAGTTTAATTCATGAAGTTCAACTAAATTTGGTGGATATTTCAATAGAGGTTGGTGAATTTATTTCATCCACCGACATGGAACTTGAAAAGTGAGGGGGCATTCAATTTGTGACCGTTCCTTGAGAAACTCAAACTCATCTCGAGAAGCTAACCACTTTTGCATGGAAAAGTGGTAATCTAAGGCAATGTGTAAACAATTTTACAAGCTCTCTCTCTCCATATAATTAATCATACCACTAATATCGTGAGCCATTGCATGCAATCTGTGACTAGCGGTAAAAGGGCATTATGTGAAACACGAATAAATCACTTTCTATATAAGAGAATGGATATTTGTTAAGGGTTTTGGGCTATAGGAATCGAATCCAAGTTTGGGACTAGCAAAGGAATCTTAGTAATTGGAGAAGAAGAAATTGAGTTCCTTTCTTAGGCATGAACTGATCTCTCTCCCCCCTTTATAGTTTTTCTTATTCACTATTTGAATAGAAGAAATATCTGCAATGATTATCTTTTATTGATTTTATAGAGTTGGTTTATCTTTCTCCATGATTAATTTTTGTGAACGATGGTTTTTGTAGAAAATATTGTGGTGTGTGAATGAGGTTTATAAGGTTTTTTATTGTTTATATAATGTAGAACATGTCTTTGAAAACGAGACGTACTTGGAATATTGTGTTTGGATTTTTATGTGGATTTATAATAATATGAATTCCTATTAGGATTAGGGGCTTCTATTTGGGGAGAACCATCTTGGTTTTCTAGTCTTTCTAGATAGCGCCATCAAAGACATTTCATTACCGTTATACCATGGGGATTATTAAAACCCCTCACTAGGCCCTCCGTTATTACTATTTCGATGAACATATTGTTAGATGGGAATTATCTTGAAGCATGTGTTAACAGGGTTTCGTGACCTTGTCAAATATGGTATGCACTCGATTCGTTAGCTTGTGTGAAAAATCCATGGCCTAAGTCTCGAGGCACTACTTGGATCTTCGAATTGGTTAAAGTAATATTGGATACATTAAATTCTCATAATTGTGGATACCATTCAAGTTTGATTGACGTGTGATGGTCCTTAGGCCTTTGAATTTAGGAAATGCTTAAAATATAAAATTATAAATTAGTCCTATACTTTGACCTTGAAGCTTGTTGAAAGACGTTTTGGTAGGAAAATATATGAATAGGGAAGTTAAGGGAACTACCCTAAAATGGAGTCGTACACAACCTTAAGCAAAGGTGACAACTACCATAATGGGACTTTACATACCATATATGACGATAAGTAAGTAATGCAATGGATCTAGCTTTAATCTTGCACCTATATTGATTAGAAGGCTTAAGAATACGATGTTCTAAATTGATATTCTCTAGGGCTAAAACTTGCTTTGTAACCTATACTACCCCTTCCCGAGGATCTCCATGCACATACTCCACTCCATAAGTCTTCATGTCACTTAGTTCACTTTGTATCACTCTTAGATCACCATCACGGTATTTGCATCTATACAAATTCTATAGGTATGGGAACATGAAATTGTTACCTTGACATGATTTGTAGTTCCAAGGTTCATAAGCCAATATCCTCTTATAACAACTTCTCTGCACTCTTAAGACCACAATGAATCCTTGAGATAATCATTATACATGCATTCTCAATCCAAACACAAGGTTAGATCTTACTTGGTCTCTTGATCTAAGTTCTTAGTTTAATATGTAGGGCCATGAATTATCTCTTATCTCTCTTAGAAGAAATCACCTAACCTAAAGCTAGGTGTTTAGAAATTTTTGGTTCGATCATACACTTACAATTTGGCATAACTCTCTACTAGGGTTTATAGGCTCCTAAACCTCCTATCATAGAACCAAGGATCATTTTTCTTCCTAATATAATTATATAACCTAACAAGGGATATATAGTTATTTTAAGGAGTTCTCAAACATACTTGAATTTCAATACTTTTTCCTTGTCAAAAAGCGTATGCAGTATGCCACTATTTCCTAGGTAAATCGGGCCCATTTTTATCCTCACACTATGATAATGGTTCTTGTAACTATATAAACACCTTCAAGAACATGGATCCTTATCTAATATGTCTCGAGATGCTTCTTAATGAAGTTCAGGCCTTTACTAAATGATTTGAGTCTACACACATCCTCTTTCCCTTCAAAACTATGCACTATAATTCTTCGATCTAGCTCAAAATGAATGTCACCGAGATCTCTAGTTGTGATTGGCCAATAACCACCAAATTATGAAGATCCCTAGTTAAAGAGGAGACAAAGAAAATACGAAAGTTTCAACTTGTTTCATCTATATGGTCAAGAGATATGGGAATCCCTAGATAGAGCACGAGGGCCTACAATTTTCTCTAAAAACCAAATTATGCAATTTCAAGATACATAAAAAAATATGACTATGATCTACATCACTTGTAGGACCTTTGCATATTAACAGTCAAGAGAAATTATGAAAATAAATAGGACCGAGGGTTGGAATACCACTATCCTAGCATAATTCTTCAACATAGTCCATTGGAAACATGCAAATTTCATGCCAACAGAGGTATATTCTTTCTCTAAATCATCATACATGCTTTTTCCATCATTTTCAAACATCAAGAACGTCTATTTTTTTCTTCATTACATTCAAATTACCTATTAATAGGTGTATATTGACTAAGTTTAGACAAAAAAAAAAAAAACTCCTAAACTCACTCAACACTCCTAAGAAGACTCAACAACCTTCTCAACATATAAATCAGGTGTATATCACCTTAATACACTCATGAGGTCCATAAAAGATAAATATAATGAGATAACATGACTCTATTTGCCTATATTTCCCTTTTACTAAGTCAAATTCACTCCTACAAACACTCATGATCCTTTTACACGCATATATTCAAACTTTAAAAAATATTTAGCCTTAAAACCATACAATAACATGCTCTAATGGTCTTATATGACCTTATTATGCTTTGGACCTTGATGCTCTTGCATCAGAGTACCCTTGAGAGAAAAATTTGAGCTCCTTCTCAAATACATTGTATATATCTTGCTCTTCCTTTTCTTCGAGTTCATTCTCATTGCCTTTGATTGTATATTTTGGCTTCTACAGTTTCTTTTGCATTTCCTATTCTTTATTTGGGTCCGCTTTCTTACTTCTTTCTCTATCTTCCTCTTCATGGTATTTTCCTTCAAGTTTTTCCTTTGTAGGTTTTCTATCTCCTTCACTATGAATGTCAACTCTGCCTTGTGTTCATAATAGCTTGTAGTCACAACTTCTTGGTCATTGTTAAGAATGTATTCACAAGATTTGATGGTCCTCTCCACTTGGTTTATCAACCATTCCTTCTCTCTTTCATCCTTGGCCTCTTGGTAGGCTTGCTTCACCTTAGAAATGAAGTGAAGATATTCAATGTTGAAATCTACCTCCTCAACATACTTTGAAGCTTCATATGGCTCTTTAACTGAAATCTGATTGTCTGAGAATACCTCAACCACCTCTTCACTTGTCTTAACTTCATGTCTATCTACATGAGTCTCATTGGATTGGTGTATGGATTCCTCCAAGTCTTTTAATTCTTCTTGCAGCTACTCCATGCTTTTGTACTCAAATTCATGATTTAGTGCTTCTTCAAGTGTTATTGCCTCAAACTGGCATTCTTCCTCTATGGCATGTGTACCTGCATACAATGTCTCTATCATCTTCAACTCTTCTTGCAAAAAGGAATCATTAATGTCTTCATGAAATTCATCAATTTTTTTCCTACAATCAACCATTCGAGAAACATTTAGAAGAAAATTTTTGAGACTCTCTAGTCCCCATGGATGCCTCCTCCTTTGGCATCTACCCTCTCACTTGTTGCATTTCTTGAAACTCCTCATGTTGATCTCTCCTTGGAAACATCTCTTCTCTCTCCTTCTTATTCTTCTCTCTACAAGTTTTCTTACTTGACCATTTAAAAACCTTCCTCATGTGAAGGTTCCATCCTTGCAATTTGAAAATTTCACTCTCTTGCACTTGTTTCATTATCCTTTCAAAGTCCTTCCTAATGGACTCAATCTCTTACTGGAAATTAGAATGCCTTTGTTGTTCTATTTCACTTTTCTTCACCTCTTGCCTCTTTGTAGCCATCTTTGTAAACAATATTTCAAATTTCATAGTAATGATTAGATAAACAAATTTAAATGCTTGACAAAGGTATTAATCTCTAGATAAAACTCATATATGATACCAAATAATGTAGGGATCTAGTTTGAATCTTGCAACTATCTTGGCTAGAAGGATTAAGAATAAAATTTTATAAAATGATATTATCCAGGGCTAGAACTTGCTTTGTCTTAACCTATACTACCCCTTCTTGAGGATCTCCATGCACATACTCCACTCCACAAGTCTTCATGTCACTTAGTTCACTATATCACTCTTAGATCACCATCACAGTCTTTGCATCTATACAAATTCTATAGGTATGGGAACATGAAATGGTTACCTTGACATGCTTTGTAGTTCCAAGGTTCATAAGCCTCTATCCTCTTATAACAACTTCTTTACACTCTTAAGACCACAATGAATCCTTGAGATAATCATTATACATGCATTCTCAATCCAAACACAAGGTTAGATCTTGCTTGGTATCTTGATCTAAGTGCTCGAGTTTGATATGTAGGGCCATGAATTATCTCTTATCTCTCTTAGAATAACTCACCTAACCTAAAGCCAGGTGTTTAGAAAATTTTGGTTCAGTCATACACTTACAATTTGGAATGACTCTCTACTAGGGTTTATAGGCTCCTAAACCTCCTATCATAGAACCAAGGACGATCATTTATTATTCCTGATACAATAATAAAAACTAACAAAGGATATAGAGTTCTTTGTAAGGATTTTCAAACATACCTAAATTTCAAGACTTGTTCCTTGTCACAAAACGTGTCTCTATGCCACTATTTTTAGGTAAATCAGGCCTATTTTTACCCTCACACTATAATATTGGTCCTTCTAACTATATAACCACCTTCAAGAACATGGATCCTTATCTGATATGTCTCTGTGATGCTTCTTAATGGAGTTAAGACCATGACTAAATGATTTGAGTCTGCATACATCCTCTTTCCCTTCAAAACTCTGTATTGTAATTCTTCATTTTAGCTCGAAATGACTATCAATGAGATATCTAGTTGTAATTGTCCAATCACCATGAAATTTGGAGGATCCCTAGTTGAACAGGAGATAGAGAAAATATGAAATTTTCATCTCATTTCATTGAGTACAATCAAGAGATATGGGAATCCCTAGATAGAGTCGGAGGGCCTAAAATTTGATCTAAAAACCAAATCATGCAATTTCAAGACACATAAAAACTATGACTTTGATCTACATCACCTGTCGGACCTTTCCCTATTAACAATAAAGAGAACTTATGCAAATAAATAGGATTGAGGGTTTTAATACCACTTTCTGGAAAACTTCTTCAACACAGTCCATTGGAAACGTGCAAATTTCATGGCAAGAGAGGTATATTCTTTCTCCAAATCATTGTACATACTTTTTCCACCATTTTCAAACCTCAAGAACCTCTAGTTTTTAATTCCTTACATTTTAATCACTTACGAATAGGTGTATCTTGACTAATTTTAGACCCCTAAACAAACTCCTAAACTGATTCAACACTCCTAATAAGACTCAACATCCTTATCAACATAGAAATGAAGTATATATCACCTTAATAAACTCACAAGGTCCATACAAAACAACTATAATGAGATAAAATGATTCTATTTTCCTATATTACCCTTTTACGAAGTCAAATTCACTCCTACAAGCACTCATTATCCTTTAACAAGGGCATATTCAAACTTTTACAACATATTTAGCCTTAACACACCTAGACTAACATGCTCTAATGGTCTTATATGACCTTATTATGAATTGGACATTGATGCTACTTCATCGTAATGATATAAGTCAACTGAAATTATATAAATTCATTATTTAAAATAATAATTAATTCTCGTAAATCAAAATATGCAAGTGGAGGTTGAATTATATAGCATGATTATATATACATATGTTTATGCAAACATCCTTGATTGTCAATATATTGGTCTTGATCTATTTATCTATAAATCTTAAGGAAATATTTTGGAAATGAAGGGATTTTTATTCTTCTTGTTTGCTATTCTTTTACTTCTACCTTAAAGGCACCCTAAATGTAAGTAGTAAATAGATCTATTAAGGATACAAGTACACGACCTTGAGATTATACTATTTGAATTCAATACTCATTTAATAATATGTGGTTTGACTTTGCATCTTTTTCCTTTATTCAAATAGTAAATTAAGTAAGAGGTTAAGAGGATAGAGGTCATTTCATGCTCGGTTTGTGTGAACAAACAAATGCTAAAAATTTTGCGAGATGGAATACTTGAGCATACAAGAGAAAATGAAGTTTGAAGAAAAATTACTTGATCATTTTGTTGATAGAAGATGCTTGTATAGCTTAGTGATTTTTGTAAATTAAAGAAATGTTGCTGAATTGTTTATCTGGTAAAGAGGCAGAAAAATCCATTTCATTGTTCTACTTAGAAAAGAAATAATAAAAGATGAAATTCCTGTACTCTATTATGTTTTTCTTGTATTAGAGAATTCAATGATTGGATATGATTATGAAACCTTATTCAAGTGTTTATATGAATCTAATGTTATGAATTAAGAGTCCTATAATGTGTGAGATTAGTAATATGGTATGAGGTGTTTACATGGGAATATACATATTATGGGTCAATGAAATATTAAATTGAACTTGGAGTTCATATATGTATATAAAATTATTTACAATCATTCCAAACACAGATACAAAGATATTTGGGATGCACATAGGGAAAAATTTCATTGCTTTGCATAAAAATTTTATCTCATCATAATGGCACAAGTATGGAAAGATTACTCAAATTTTGTGAATGCATTTTGGATACATATATGTATACATATAATCATACTTATAACCTACCTAATCGAGCTACAATGAAAATGGGTTGAACCCAAAATAAAGACTTCATAGTTGCATGAGATTTAAAATACCCAATGGGTTGGGTTATTTTAAGGTTACTTTGATTGTGGATGCATTATTAGGATACCTAAGTTATAATAATTAGGTATGGAGCTAAGATACAAAATATGCCTAAGGATTAGCATACCAACATGATGCAAGTCTATATATTTCTATGCATTATGAGTTATGAAGTGAGTAAGAAAGGTTTACTTGAAATTACATATTACATATTTACACTATTAAGGGCTTATTTGACTATGGGATCTCCTTGAGTTATTAAATTAATAGAGTACATACTTAAAGATAATTATGTTGTTAAGATTTCCTGTATAAACATGAAATTCAAATAGATAGGTGTATTTCATTAAAGGATGCCTTAGCTATTATAAATACCCTTGAATCTAAAATGCACCTATGATTTACCATGATTGTTATTCCTTACTATAAATAGAAAAAGGATATATTAGTTAAGATATTACATTTATGTGAGGGTAATATGACTATATGTTGTGAAGTATTTATCAAGGTTGTAACTTAAGTATAAATGTTTATATATTCATACATATGATACTACTTCAATCATTGATGTAACTATTATGAAATTGATCTAATGATAAAAGATTCATAGTTACAAGATGTTCTCAAGTCTCAAAATATACCTAGTCAGGAAATAGGAAACAAGGTGAGTAATTGTGAATTGAAGATTATTAAGGTGCTCCATATAAACATATAAAGGGAATATAAATATGTATATAAAACTCCTATTGAGTGAACATAAGTTGTTATTTGATTATATGATTGAATGAGTAAATCTTAATTGATCTAAATAATAACAATGCTTTACATAAGTACCTTGTTCAGGTAAATGGAATGGTTATTAAACATATAAAAGTAATACATTATGCAGAATTATAACCAAAACCAATAATTAATAGGATTATGTTGCTCTATCTCTAATTAAGTTCATGATTACTTAAGAATGGTTAAAACTAAACATAATAACCTAAGACTGGAAGGGAATCTATATAAAAAAATCAGGTGATGGACAAGTTCCTAATGATGAGTGTGCCATCGTGGAACTGAGCATGACATACATGTCTCTGAAACTTTGTGCAATGTTGTGTAAGTTGCTGATTACACTATCTCGAGTCACTAACGAACTAAGATGCCCGATTCCTAGACGGGATTCAATTTATGAGTTCCAAGCATGCACTTAGAAAATTATACTTGATTGTCAATACTTGACAAAGGAAAACCAAATGATACACATGATGTACTAGCTCGTAAAGAGTGTTTGAGGGGGATCAAGTAGGATCTGTAGACTCTCATGCAATTGCACATGGTTTTATGACTGTTATCGATGGATTCAATTTCAGATTATGCTGGAATTTAAATACTTGGGTATTTAAATTAGTGAAGCATGAAGTTAAAGAGATTAAGATTATGTTGGGTTTAAATATATGGGTATTTAAATCAATGAAGCATAAAGTAAGATAAAAATAAAATTCCCTAGAATTGAAGTGACAAAAGTGGTTGTTCTGATAGGAGGAACTGTTCCTCATGTTCCTCAAAAGGCCGAACTTGCATAGTTTAATCTAATTTTGCCCAAATTTTTACTAAGTCCTAGACAGAAAGGATTACCAAGAAGGAGATAAATTACTAGAAGATGAAGGTTTTTCCCATTTTAGTGAAAATTTCACAAAAACATGATTTTAATCCAATTTTGCCAAGTTTTTCCGTATTTTGACCAAGTTACACTTCGTAAGTCCAAAAATGGGTTTGTGAGTTATCAAACTAGTATGGGGGGTTATTTTGGACAAAAATTTGGTGACTTAATGACACTAACTACTTTCTATATATAAGATTAATGGCCTTAAATCATCCATTGGGCATGGATTCAAGCCTAAAAAACTTGAAAAAATGATGTAAAAACTTGAAATTCTTACCTCGAGCCTATATGAAGCACTACATAGACTTAGAGCTAATTTGGAACTATTTAGAGTGTTCTTGAAGCCATATTTATTGGGAGTTTTTAATGAAACTTTCAAACTATCCCAAAACATTGATTTTTGGCCAAGGGAGGAACAAGGAGAACTTATGATTTACATCTAATCTTAGGGGTTGAATGGATGCACATTGGAGCTGCCCCAAAACATCATGTTTCCACCATGAAAACCTTCTCTGAATGGATCTTCTAACAAAAACAAATGGCACAAAAACTATGTACAAACATGGAAAATTATGCCTTCTCTAAGTAGAAGCATGTAGAGTGTGTGCAAAAAAACTTGTTTTGTAATAAAAAACCTAATATGCTACTAATCTAACCAAAGGCACAAGGAAAAAAAAACCAGCAATTATTTTGGAGAAATAACTTCCCTTCCTTAAAAAAATTGGACCATGTGATCAATTTTGCAAAAACATGGTCTTTAATGAGATTAGAAAATTGTCTTGCAAGAACTGATTTCTCTTCTCATTAAAAATGGAAAGAGAAAAAATACCTCTGTCTGATCTTCATTGGGGTTCAAGAGGTGTTTTATTTTATCACTAGAATTTTATAGCTCTCCCTCATGCTTCGGATTGGGCATGACTGGTTGTAACTCCATTTGTGGCTCTAAACTAGCAAAATATCGATTGGGTAGACGTTCCTTGTAATTGGTTGGCTAGTCCTTATGAATTTCCCATCTTCTTTGCATGTAAATTGATGGATGGAGCTGTTAGAATCATTTTACTCATCATTTTGAATGTTTTTAAGATGGTATGAACTTTTATTTACTTTTTTACACAAACATCTCTAACTCTTTACTAGCATGCTGATTTTCCTCAATTCCTTGGATGCTTGTACGATGATATAAAATTTTTATTACTTGATATTGCACAAGAATCCTTGTTTCCAAACTTGCATTTTCATCCTCTTCATAAAAAAGGAGTTAAAAATCTCAAAATCACCATATAATCCATCAAGAAGTATGTTTACAATCTGATTCATGTTTTGTTATGTTGCTTTTTATGCAAACAATTATATTTACACCTTTGCATTGTCATCCTCTTCATATTACTCCTTTTCCTCAATTTGATTTTCCTTCAAGAGTAAAACAAGTTCTAGGAATGTAAGGAAATGAGGATCATTGCATTCTATTATTTCACCTTGTAAACTTTGTATCCTTTCCTCTACATGAAGACTAATTTGAACAACGAGACTCTTCCTTCATCTACTCATCCCCCAAAAAGAAGTGTGACATTTCAAAAACGTCCTCAAATTCATCATGAAGCTCAAATGAATCGATGGTCGAATTTCTCCTTTGGAATGCCCTTATTCATGATTTTTCAAATATGATTTCATTTCATCAAGGGGTTCTCCAAATCAAATTCTGATTTTGCTAAGGAAAAGGCAAAGAAGGGTCTACAATTTAACTATCAAAAGAGAGTAAGAAAATCTCTATAATATCTTCTACATCTAAGGCCTCTGAATTGGAATTTTCCTCCTCCATCATAGGTTATTCAAGGGAAATATATGGAGGATATTCAATTAGAGTAGTTATTAAATTATGCTATCAAAATTAGTCCATTCTTCAACAAATCTATTATGATTAACAACAATGATACTCATCTCAAATAATTTTGATGCATTTTCAAGAGAGTGACTGATAAATTCTTAATGGTGAACCTCCTTGGCCTCTAACCCTTGGCTCCAGCCCAAAACTTTGAATCTTTATTGATCTATTGGGTCCTTTCACAACCTACCCTTTTAGGCATACATGTGCATATTTATATCTAGAAGGATGGATACTAACCCATTTTGTCATGAAAGGTTGAACATATTGTTTGTGAAGGAATGGGAAACCATGAAACCAAGTAGTTGCGCACTCAATCTGCTAGTTAATTTCTAATGCTTCCTAGTTCAATATTGGTTCTCCACAAGGCTTAGGAACATATAAATATGATTTCATGAAGTAAGGGATAGGTTGAGTTACCACGGGTTCAAATGATGTATGAAGTGCAATATTTACTCATTGAAGGGGGTGATTAGCGGTGAAGTCTTGAGGAAGCTAGGATGTTGAATCTTGGGATAAATTTGTGTAGGTTGGAAAGAGGGAATGGGAGGGATTTGCAATGGTAGTGAGGGATTGCCCCATTGATAGGGTTCCCTGCAAATAGATTGGTGAGCCTCCATTAACTCAACCCACATTGATATTCGAGGTGATAACTCAATCGAAAAATCCAAATTCTTCTAAGAGTTGAAGTATTTTGGCATAGGACCAGTCCATGGATAGGGTTTTCTAAAACTAATGTGGGCTACCTTCATCGACATGTAGCCCAGATCTACATCATGATTACCTCCATCCTTTAAACCTTGACCTACAAATAACCTTCAACTATGGGATTACTTCCATTATCTGGATATCCCTATTCTTGAGCAATATTTTGGTTGAATGGATAACCATATGGATCAATAAGAATTGGGTCATATGAAGATTCATCATGATAAGGCTCATAAAAATGATTTGGAAGGTAATTTAAAAAAATAGAGATGGAGGGTACTGATACTACTCTTACAACCGATGATTCCAATGAGGAAACAAATTCATGATTACACAACTTCATCAAAAAGAGGACTAAAATGATGAAAAGTGGTCTACTAATTGAGAAAATAGGTTTTCTTAGACTAATGAAGTCACTAGATGTACCGATTTAAAGACTCCAAAGGATGGATATTACCAAAAAACATCAAAATTGGTGAAATGAGTTGTAAATTTGATCAAACTAGTCCCACCGGTGTTCCAAAACTATTTTCAATGAAGGAACCAAGGTGGATAGAATGCTTGCAATGGAAAACTTGAAAAATAAGACCAAAATCTAAACAAAGTATCCCATCGAGCGTGTCATAACTCATTATTAGTGAATGCACCAAGGTGGATAGAATGTTTGCAGTGGAACACTTAAAAAATAAGACCAAAATGTAAACAGAGTTTCCCATTGGGTGTACAAAAATGTTATCACATAAACAAAGCATCCTAATTTGATCATGAAAGATCAATACTTTTGGATAGCATGTGATTTTATCAAAGTGTGGGATCTTGTAATATTGAGACAAACCTCTAGAGAAGGATGGTTCCTCTACGTATTCTAATGCTAACACTATTCTTAAAAATTCAAAATGTAATTAAAATAAGCCTAAAATAGACATTCAAAAAGATGAGTGTTAGATAGGCGCATGAAAATGAAATCCTAAGATAAAGAAAAGGTGATAACACCAAGAAAAGAGGGATATAGACTCTCCTTGAGAGAAAAATGAGATGGAAATGCATGAGGAGAGATCGAAAATTGTGAGATAGAGAAGAAATGCATGAAATCCTTCCATTCCTCACACAAAACACAAAAAATGGAAAAATGTGCAAGATAAACACATGTAAAACATGCCAAATAAGGAATGAGAGGTAAGAATTAAAATGAAGTACAAGTGACTTGTAGAAAGAGAGCTAAAAACACCATATTTTATTGCTTGAAATATTGATAAAATATTACATTGAAGAAAGAAGGAAAAAAACATATTACGAAAGTCCAAAATGGAGGTCAGTAACCCCTTTCTTCTTAGAACAAAAATTTGGCATGATGCCACTAAAAATTGAGAGATTCCAACATTTTACAAATGCAATATTTGAAAATAATATAGAGAAAGGGAGAGAAATGAGGGAAAGAGAGGGAAATTTTCCACTCTAAACCTAACCACCAATAAGATGCCATACATGACTATAAAAACATGTGAGCACTTGTGAGCCATCCCTCCACATTATTTGTCTTTTAGGAGGTATGGGTTCTAGTTACCATTAAATCGGGGTAGTTCGGTGCATGAATTGTAAATTTCACCTCGAAAATCATGTTTTCCTTTTATGCCCTAATAAAAAACATGATTTTTACATTTATTAATGCCAAAATGAATCCCTTGATGGCAAAATTCCAAATCCACCTATTTTTGTAATTTGGAGCTCTGGATAGAAAGCTATGCCCAAATAAACAAATCCAGTTGTGCCCAAACAATGTTTTGGTGAACAAGTGCAAATAGGGAATGTTTTTGTGGGCCTTTATATGTAGTGAATTGGGTTATTAGAGGAACAAGGCAATGGGTGAACTATTCTACTTGTGCTCCCAGGACCTGATTTTATCGATCGTATCTTGTCTCTACTTGGAAGATGGATTGAGTCATTAGGATAGGATTTTAACTTTTGCCTTGTCCACTCTGTGTTGCGTGGTCTTGAAATTACCAACCTTTATTCATTTCTCCCTTTCAAATTTGGTCAGATTATGCGGAATTTTGAGGAATGATTGGAACATGGTAACATTCATGTGGTTCCATGTTTTCCCAAATTACTCGAGTATGTTACCTTTCCTTTCTTGTATAGATAACACGATCGATCGGTGAAAGAATAGAATGCATGAAATATTCCTCTTATAACCTATGATCCCACCATGTCCAAATTTCTGATGCTTTCCCCTTTGTGGTAGTGAATGAAAAAATGTGGTGATCTGTGAGAAAATTTGAAATGTTCCTTTAGTGCCACTCAGTAAATCTGAATTACCCTATTCCACGGTGCATACAATAAAGTCGAATGTGGGAAATTATGGAATGATAGAACAGTTCGATAGGTTCAAGAAAGGCCCTATTTACCTGAATAAACCCTTTGTGGTAGTGAATATAGAGGAATGGGGAACATGAGGAACAAAGGAACCATTCCTCTTATTCCTCAAATGGAAGACCTTGCACAATTTGATCCAATTTTGCCCCAATTTTACAAATTTTGACTAACTCATGGATAGAAAGGATTACCAAGAGGAAGAGAAATTGCTAAAAGATGAATGTTTTTCCCATTTTAGTGAAAATTTCACTAAAAACATGATTTCTATCAAATTTTGCCAAGTTTTTCCTTGTTTTGATCAACTTGCACCGCCTAAGTCCAAAAATGGGTTTGTGAGTTATCAAAATAACCTAAGGTTGATTTTGACAATAGGGCCTAGAGCCAAGACTGCAATCATTTCATGTGTGTCATGAAAGTATGTGAATAATCCATATGTAAAAATACATTATGTTGTAAAATAATGTGCATCATAATGATATGTTTATTCAAAATCATTCAAGCAAACATGTCATAATATGCATGATCCTATCAAGGATATGCTAAAAATATATAGTAGAATGTTTTCTTCCCATTGCAATAATATAGCAAGTGTTTATTGTATGATGTAGGAGGGGGAGTGTATGCAAACATGAAATCACATACTTACTATTTACATCACACCTCTAAGTATGTCATTATATGCATGATTCTGTTGGTGCCCATTTTTGTGTGTGTCCTTTACACCATCTTTGTAAAGTTATCATTTTTGGCTTAGTATGATCCTTCCATTTCCCATGTTGTTCCTAATTCCACCTCTGCCTTATGAGATTGTTCATGATCATGTTACTACAAACCTTTTCTTAAATCTCCAGTTTTCCCATGATTCCCTAAGGTACTTGTTTTGTTCCAAGAAGGATTGAAGTGCTCAATGAAGTTCATTTATAGGTTAAAGAAGTTCCACGAATGATCTTACATATTCATATGGCTCCATGATAACTATTTTCCTTATTCATGATTTGAACAATATTCAAGAGGCTAATTTGTAGATTGGAAGGTTTTAAAATGATTGTGTAGATTTGGAGTTGAACCAAGAGTTGAGAATTACATATTCATGTTTTTTACTACTTTTCCTCATGATTCCTCCTCTGCTGAAAAATTGGTGTCATCTACTTTTATATTTTGTGCCCCTTATCAATGTGTCTTTACTTTGCAGCATGATACTTACCATGTTTTCCAAGTTTCCATAAATTTCGAAGAAAAGGTGCATAGTTGTAGGTCCCACGGTGATCTATGAACCTTCACATTGTCATATCAGTCCCAAAGTAACAATACCCATTTCAAAAACTTAAGTATTTTTACTATGGGGAGTAATATTTGTTTTTATAGTTACAAGTTTGAAAATTACAGATAAAACACACAACTTCATAGTATTACAATTGACAACTTTGCAGTTTTGCAATCTTGAAAACTACACTTTGGTCCCTAAAGTTCGAAGGGGAAATGTCGAATGTTGCTAGAACTATAATGAAGAGAGGAAGGTTTGCAATTTTTAAGTTTGTAGATTTATAGTTGGTACAAAATTGTGCATTGTAATTTCATTACCACATCACACAAAGTGGACACGTATCATGATTTGGTATTGGTAGATGAAGAAAATAAATCCATAATTTTATAGTTTTCAGTTTTATAGCCATTGCAATATTACAAAATACATTGCCATTCCCACAACCCAATGGAATGGACACATGTCGATGTCTCGGGACTATGGGAAAGGAAAGAAGATTTATAGCTCATAATTTTGTAGTTGCAAAATTAAAAAATTTATGTATAGCCCCGATGCCTAAAAAAGGTGAATAAGAAAAAGGAGAGGAATGCAAATATGCCACATAGGATGTGTTTAAGGTTTAGATAAATGAGATAATTCCAAGTCATCGACTTGAAAATGTACATGGCTCATCTATCTACGTGTAAGGAAAAATTCAAATTTAAAAGTAAAGTATCAACGATAGATAAAGAAGAAACCATAAAGGTAGAATCCTCCATTAATGAAAGCATGCAATGAGTAATATAGGGATGAAATTTCTGAAAATCATCTATTTTCCTCCAAGTTTCAAGTTTAAAGAGCACTCTGAAACCGCGAAATGAACAAGAGACCATATTTTTGCAATCAAATTATGTAAACATTGGTTTTAGAGCTTCAAAGAAAATTTGATTGCTGATTCTCGGTGTAAATGAGTGTTACAGCAACATTTTCGTCTGTAAGAGATTTAATTATGCTTGTAAATAGTTTATGATCCCATGTTGCATTGATAAATAGTATTGGAAAGGTTAAATATGTATAAATTGTTGTAAAGCTCCCCTCTCAATATATTTTTCAAACCTTCATCCTCTAAGTATGAAGATTTAAATAGCTAGTGTCTAAACCACCTCTCAACTTACACTTGATTTAGATAAAATCACACACACCAACCTGGCAATATGGACCTAGCTGAATTCTAGAAAAGGTCACACACAATTGATAGGAATGATACTACGGGAAAAATTAACTGGAATGGAATCATCCTCAAAACTTATTTTCCCCGTATATTCTTTATCAAGAGTTGGTTTGGGTATGTGGGAAAAAATACAACCCAAAAACAGGGAGGTTAGGGATAGAAGCAATACTTTGGTCCTATCTCTAAATACCAATTTTTTTGACGCATTACTAGGTCTCCCGATGCATCTCACATGGAAGACATTTCTATTGAAAGTGCAGAGGAATACTAGAATACAAATATTTCCAAGTTCTCCAAAATCTTAACCAATAATTGGCTTGAAATTCCAAGGATTGTTACCAATAGGATTCCAAATAAGTTAAGAAAAGCTAAATTTGTGGAGGAAATTTAGAGATATTATTACAAAGTTGAATATGGTCATGGGGAAGGAATCTGCATACCCTTATAGTGATTGGATTTTCAAATTCATCCAAATTATCCTCATTGAAAAAATACACATTCAATGAGGAGAGTTCTTCAATGACTACATCCAACAATAGTTTCTTAAGATAACAATATAAATTAAAGAAGGATTCACTAAAAAAATGGAGTCGATATGACTTCTTAACTGGTATGCAAAATTTCTCGTCATATAACATTCCCTAGAATTGAAAGAAAAAGAGATTTTGAAACTACAAATTTTATGATGGGTACCCACAATTGAATTTGGATAAATAAATTTACTGATTCAAGTTAGTACATGACACTTTATTTTATCCCTTCATATGCCTATTCAAGTCATGTGTAAAATAATAATAGGATATTTGCACAAGAAAAGGAGGTAATCACTTTGAGTATATATGTTACTTCATCGAATTCCAAAAATTCACCTATATCGGGATATAGGGCTTTTATGATGACATGTACATGTTTCCAAGGTACTTGGATGATAGATGGGCACTTTTAGAGGTATTGAGCTAGTTGGTGGTTGCGGAAAAAAATATTATAGTGAAGAATAAGAAAAACATCAAGTTTCCAATTAACATTGGAAGGTACACATTCCCTACCTTGATCAAGGCTAGACTCTTAGAGGCTGGGATGAGAAGAACTACTTTGCGAAAATTCTCTCTTCGTCCCAATTATGATATTAGGTGGATACTCTAGGGAGATTTGGGAAATTCTTATAAGAATGATCCTCATTATGAATACTTTTGGATGGAATGTAGGGATGAGGAGGAAGTCATATTGAGGGACTAATCTAGGATGAACCTCACCCAAGTTGTGGATTACAAGATTATAGTTGTCCCTCAAGGACTTGAAGATGGGAAATATTTAGCAAGAAAGTTATATGTTGACAAAAATAAATCCTCATAACCTATCCCAAGTGTTGACTAAATAAGACAAGAAGGTATGCCATTGCATATACTTCCCCTTTCAAGAAGGTACATAGAAAGTGGGATCATAAAGGATATACTCCCCCTTTCAATAAGGAAGATGCAAGCTTGGACCCCTTGAATGGAAATTCCCCAAAATTTCATTTAGAGGGCTAACTTCAGGGGTTGTGGAGGATATTAATGTAACAAATAGCAAGAAATGGAACCTTGTGTTAAGGATAACACATATGGTAGAGAAATTACTAGAGAAAAATATGCAAGATATCCCAGTTATTTCTCCACACCTCTCCAGGTAGTCCCACATCTAAATTTAGGGGAAAAGTAAATTGAGAAAAAGGAAACCACCTAGGTTAATGTGTCAACATCTTCCTCAAAGGGGTCATCCAACAAGGGAAAGTTAATGAGAAGGATTATTTCCCCGGTCCATCTTAGGATAGATCCAACATTGGAAACTATCCATGAGGAAGAGGAAGAAGAGGAGGAACTAGTGACCTTTCATTTTGTAAGGACCAAAATAACAAATGTGGCAACACATATAATATAAGAAACCAAATGTGCAACATATTAGGGGATAACTCCAAAAGTTCAAATATATGATGTTTCCTCTCAATTTCTAGAGGTAGTACTCACTACCTCACCTCCTCTATAACATGATACATTTTCTAGTGTGTCTATATAAGAAATCCATGTTAGTGTGCCTACTGAGGAAGTTCAGGGGAAAGAACCCCAAGGAAAATAAAGAACATAAGTACCAAACCCATCAATTGAATAAACATTCACAGAATTGTTACATGGGATAGAGAAGGATTTTGAGATGAACTTCCCCATGAGACCACACAAGATACATCAATCGGGGAAAAAAGGGTGACCAAATATCACAAGAAGCACCTTCCACAAAGAAGGATGAAGGTGGTGAGGTTAAGAAAGCATTGAATATGAATTTTCTACAAGAGAAGTTGAGAAAACTACAAATGAAGAGGTCCCATAAATGGGGATTCAAAAATAAAGTTTCACAGAGGCCACTCATCCAATATTTGAGGTAGTTGAAAAGGATATTGCAATTCATGAAGTTACAAAAACAACAAGCTCAACATCCTGAAGTAGCTACAATCTTAGACAACTAAGGAGGCTACCCATGTAGAGAAGAAGAGGTCGAGGTTACAAAAATGAAAGATATAAACACTCAACCATATTTGAGTATGAAAAAGGATAAGGTAAAATAATTAGGGGTAGAATAAGGAAGAGCTCAAGTACACTCTATCGAGTCTTCTCGATTAACTAGTGGCATAATTGGAGGACTCTAGTCTTACTTTCCTTACAACTAGGGGAAAATGATAGTACCAAGTGTTTCCCAACAACAAGAACAAAGGGAAGGAATCATTTAAGCTAGAAGTAGGCTGAAAGCATCCCTCCCAAGGAATAAAATGATTAGGGTACAAGTAGAATAAGTTTAGCTTCAAAGTACTATCTCTTTAAATCCATCTCAGTAGACTACTAAATAAAGTAGGAATATTTACAAGAACGGTGATTGGTTCACAAGGATAAAGGTTTATGGAGGTTTCCAACCCCAAAATTATGATTTAATGGATGATATTTCCCCTTATGATTATTAAATTACCAAGATACCACTAGGAAACCCAACAAATGAGGTCCTAAAGCATGATGTTACAATGGAAGTGGGTGGTATCTTTTAGAAAATTGACAAGGATAAAGATACCAAGAAGTGGTGAAGGAAAATTTTGATATCTTATCAACCTATGTGTAGAAGAGGGTACAAGATCCCTTAGATAACGAATAAATAATCACATATTTCACCCCAAAATTGATGGAATGTGCTGAGGATTTGATATGTAGGGGAGACATAACCAAGAAGTGGGAGGAAGAGTGGATAACAAAGGCCATCAAGGTCACTAAAGACATCATTGGATGTTACAATCAAGTTTTTGAAAAAATAGATGCAAACAAATCCTTGATTGGTAAATATCAAACATAAATTAACTATTGGGATGGAATGCTTCCCAAACTCGAAGCTACGCAAAAAAATTGGAATATGATGTGGTGGAGAATTAAGGAATAGTATCCTCATATTGCAGAGGGAGATAATATGAGTATAGAGGGGTTGTCCAGTTTAGGATTGAAATCTTGGAGTGGTACATAAGAAAGCTCCAAGATATAAGGGAGAAAATGGGAAATTTTGTGGATGACACAGATTCAAAAATTGAAAGTATTCTTCCCCTCAAAGATATATACACCCCTTGATCTACAAATATAGATAGGTTGATAAAAATTCTTCAGCAACATGTTGTAGGGGAGTTGGAGCCTTAAACATATTTTGATTAAAATTCTATTCAAAAGTTCATTCATTTAGAAGGATACATCATTAAAGGCCAAAAGGGTCAAGAAGAAGAAATTCATTTCTAGTGAGTTTGATAGAATTATTTCTAAACATGAAATAATCTTCCTCTTCCATGCAGGGAAAGATGAATATTCCATTTTGAGATGTTTTAAAGATTTGATATTTATAGAAATAAGATAGAATAAGAAACTCTCCCAAATCTCCCGTGACCTAAACCTAAATCCCATGTAAATTATAGCAATGGAGGTGGCGGCATATACGCCTTCGATCGTGTTGGATCGGGGGTCTCCCATGATCGAGAAAAAGAAGGATCTGTTGGTGTCACTGAATCTTTTAACCATGGTTTGGCTACCCCTGTTCAATTTTTTTGACAAGTATGCATCCTCGTTTTCCCCTCTCATGGAAATCGATCTTTGGACAGAAGAAGAGCCGTCGAATCAAATCATGGTGGAGCAAGTAGCTCTGGCAAGGGTCTATCCACATGCTTTGTTCTCGGAATGGTGTCCAATCTATAGATGATAGTTTTGGGGTGGTGTTAAATATGGCGGAAAACAAGGAAATCAATCCTGTCTTAAAGGAGGAAAAATAGGGCTTTACTACTATTACAAGATATGATTCCCAAATCCCTTCTAAGCCTATGGATTTTGTAAAGAAACCTCTTGTTGTATGCTTTGGTGTAGAGGTTCTGAAATCCAAGACTTATTTCAAGCAAAATGGATTGATATGTAGATTTAACAATTTCTGCCTTGGGCTCCCAAGGCATTACATGAGTGGATCTCAACTCACTGGAGGCCTCTAATGTCAAGTAAATTGGACATTTACCCTCAATCCAGGGGTTTCTTCATTATTGTTTTTGATAAAATTCCTGATAAGGATGAGATTTTTGGTAAAGTTTGGGATTTCCAATCCCATTTTTTGCTTGATGAAACCTTGGTTCCCTCTCTTTAACCCTATGACTGAAAATTTCTATGTTAAGCCTGTTTGGGTCTGTTTACCAAATTTACCTCTCCAGTTTTGGAGTGAGAATTGTTTGTTGTCTATTGGGAATACTCTGGGTAAAATTCTGACTATAGACCCACAGAATTTGGCCTACGACTACACCTTCTATGCCCGTATATTGGTGGAATTGAATATTTCTGTAGATTTCCCTGCATCAATTGAGCTCAAAGTGGAAGATAGGGTTTGGATTTAGGGTTTCCTTCAAATGTAGAACTTATTTCTCTCTCGGTCACTTAGCTTCAAATTGTCAGGTTGTGAGGAAACTTGTCAAGAGTAGAAATTCATGGTGGAAGAATTCTGACCCATGTCAATTGGTTGTTAAAGGACCATTGGATAGTGATTCAGAGGTGGATTCAGAGAGTGAGGATGATTCACCCTCAAAGAACGAGGAGTGGCTCCTCATCTTTCTTCTATTTCACTTGATGGAAACTCCACTACATTTGTTTCAACAAAGACTCAGCTTCCTATGGAGAAAGAGGACTCTGAAATACCAGGTCATAGAAATGAAAATGAAGATCCGAATATCGAAAAGGGCTGGACTAAAGTGTGTCAAAAGAAGAAAGGGAAAATTGTAAATGTCGCCTTTAAAAGGAATTTAAGATCCCATGGGAAGGGATCTCTTAGCTAAGTTTTTGTTGTTTTGTTGTGTTTTGTTTCCTTGTTGTCTGGAAGAGGTTGGATCTACTGGTTCCTTTAGTGCAATATATTTTTCTCCATATGTATTGGGGTAGGGTCCCTTAACCTTTATTTTACCATTAATAAAAAAGAAACACATGGGAAGAAAATAGATCTTGATCCCCCAAAAATTACTTATTATTTATCCCATTCCTCATATTTATTCCTTATTATTTTCTATTTTTACAAAAAAATTAGATATGTAACCATCTTTGATGTAAAAATGCATATATAATAATGAAAGTTGAAGAAAAAGACAACATAGTTTGATGAAAAGAAACAAATATTATCCACTCTTATGAGTTTTATCATGAAGTACAACCATACCAGCGTAACAAAAAATAAAATGGAATATTTTTAGTTGGGACACATCTCCCATCTTTATTGTATGTTAGGGACCACAACCCCACATGTATCTTGATTTCAGTGCTCCATGGTGTATCTACATATATTATCTTCTCGGGAATTTTTGTATAAAAGTGAGGGCCTGTCTTCTCTTTGGGAGTTCTAATTTTTGGGTTTTGGCTAGGGTGATTGTGCATTGTAATTTTTCTATTATGGATTGAGGGAATTTGTATGTCTCCCTTATCAAATTAAATACACATAATCTGTTCATTATGTCTAAGACTGGTATTTCAAATGTATGTACAAATAGAATCAAGGAACATGAATTCTTTTTGTTGTAATTTTGCATCTATCATATCAATGAAATACAAAGAAGGACATATCATAGCATTGTGTTAGATTTTTTATTGAACAAGTGTTGTTTTGTAATGTTACTTAGTAATATTTATTTCATTTGTAAAATTCCTTTCTATAATGGAAATCAAAGGATGAATATTTGCTTCCTTAAAGGGAATCTTGGGTTTTATGGATTGGGTATGATATATACATGAAGTTTTAATCACAAGTATATGTGTTGAATTTTAAGATATTACATAGTAGTGTTTGCACAAATTGGGTATCCATGAATGCAAATAACCCCTAAAAGTTCATGTTATTTTGATTTCTATCTCTTATCCATCATAGAGACATTAGGCGATATGGTGAACATTGTTGTTTCTCTTCATTAGATCCATTGCCCACTTTTATTTATCTAATTTATATGACACCATCATGTTATACCCATGCATACCCCATCTCATTCAAACATTTTAAGTGAGCTTTCCATTTTTAAAAAGCTAATTATTATGAATTTCATTTTTTCCCAAGTTAAAAACATCCTTTGAATGGAGTTCATAATAACTTCCTATATATCTTTAGTGGTGTGTGTCTAAAACACCATTTGATTGTAGTGCTTTGTGACCATTCTCTTGAATGGGTGCCGCATTTTATGGTTGCATTCGTTTTTAGATTGAAGTTCCAAAATTTTGAGGGTTTGAAAATAGATATCTCCTCTCCATTTCATGCCACCCCTTAGGTACCCTCACCTTGGTTTAGGTAGAACCATAAAGTAGCATGATAATATCCATATCATTAATAGGATGAATCCTTCTCATTCCTAAAGGATTGGTTATGAAAGAAAGATAGACCCATCCGGAATGGAAACAAAAAATCAATAGATCCTTCTTTCATCCTTTCCTCCCATTTTCATGTTAGTTGTATTGAAGCCTTTTTAGGGTGTTATATTGGGATCCAACAACATTTTTACGCTGTTTCCTAGGAAATTTGAAGCTAAGATAACCATATAAATATTTTAAAGTGCTTTTGGCACTAACGTAGTTTAAGAGAGGTTTATTTTCTCAATGCTTTACATGTTTTGAAGTTTATGTGCACCTTATTTGGTTCACATAATTTTATGAAAGGTTTACTAATTGATATGTTTGTTGAAGCATGGTTCAATATATTTTCATGTTGATTTATCTTCTCAGTAGAGTGTAATATCTAGTGGTAACTACATTTTGATTTTTGAGTCTAACCAATGATATATTATTTGTTTATTTTGTCGGTAACTCCGCATGTGCAAATTTGGAAGGATTGAGGTCCTCTTCTAGATCATATCTTCTTAAGAAATTTATTTTCGAGTTGAATGAGTTACAAGAATATGAAAACAAGTATGAAAACCAGTGAGAAGTAAAGGCTCAAAAGGTAAGGATATTCATTCTTATAATATTGTTGATTACCATTTGACTAAATATTATTCTAGTTCTTCTGATAATTCTAAACTAGAAAACCCAATTTTCCAGCTTCATTCCTTGTTTCAACAAGATTCTATGGTTAAATCTACTAAAAGTTGTCCTCATCTTAGCCACTACCTTATAGCTAAGAATAGAACCTTTGGTTTTGAGGGTGATCCTTTAAGAAATCACCAAAATATTAACCCTAATCCTTTGGCTAATAAACCACTTAATCAAAACCCATTTGATCATCCTTTTAAAAATCCAATTGACCAAAATATGGATCATCCTCCTCCATGTCGTCTTTTCAAATTCCAAAGTTTCATGCTTGTCAACTTTGGGGATATGCTTGAATACACTAATGAGGTCCCTAATGATGTGAAAATTAGAATACCCAAGTTTCAAGATAACAATGCTATTTCTAGAGAGCAACATCTTAGATCATTTTTTAATATCATTTATGATTATGATGTTTAGTATAAGGATGTTTATTTGAAATCGTTTGTGCATACTCTTAAATAAGATTATAGAGAATGGCTCAATGTATTTCCTTTTAGAAGTATTGACTCTTGTGAGGAGATGATGAATTCATTTAGGATTCAATATGGTGATAGAACAAATACTAGGTTTCTTTTGGCTGAATTTGAGAATATTAAGAAGAATCCTAATGAGTGTGTGCAAGACTTCAATACCAAGTTCAATAAGACATTAATGAGACTTCCAACCACTCTTAGGCCAAGTAATGAGTCTTTTTGATCAAATATTGTGATGATTTTGATAAGAAGACAACTTATTACCTAAGAGATAAGGATGATGTCAATCTTAGGCGGGATTTTTCTATAGCCATACAAATTGAGAATAATATTAAGGATGTTAAAAGAGAAGGGGTCAAGTTGGTGAAGCTTGAAAATATACAAACTAGTATGCCATCCAAATTATAGTATATAGTGAAGATTCTTTCTGATGTTGTTAAATATATATCTTATAAGTTAGAGCTATGTTGTCATGCAAATTTGTAACATGAAAATTTTAACTTTCAAGCATGAAAATTTCCCAAATTTGAAAAATTTACTCCCAAGCCTTCCCAAAACCCTCTCCTAGTCAGTTTTTCTATTATTTCATGTCCATATTAACCTTTCATATACCTCCAAGATGATGAAAAATAAATTACATATGTTTGTAGTGATGTTAGTGAAACAATTCTAACAACTATTTTCTCAATGAGACCTAGAAAGGCCAATTTTGACCTTTCCAAGAGTGGTGTTCAATGTGCATCTTATGGGATGGAATGAAAGGATAATAATATTTTGGATATTGTATTGATGAGCTATAAACATGTTTGAACTGATTTATGAAAGTTTAGGATTTTTTTGGAGGTTTAGGGACAAACAGTGCAACATTGGGTTTTTAAGGTGCGAGGAGTAGACAGGTCAAATTAGGTACCTAATATTTCATGGATGATTTAAAGAGATTTATAAGGATTTAGGATTCAAAAAATTATTCATTGGAAATCTTTAAGAGTCCTATACATTTTGGAACCTTAAAATATTTCACAAGACTTAAGACTCTCTCATGGAAGATTAGTTTCAACAAACACACCCTGTTATCCTAAGAAAAAGGAGTGATTTTAGGGAATTTCAGGAATAATTGGAAATCAATACCCATCCAATTTATCTTATAATTATCTTTGGAGTAAAAATACTATATGGGCTCATCAAAAATACCTCTAGATGCTTTGTGACAACCTCATCTTCAACTTACTCTCTCTCGTAGGTATGCTCTCGCAGTTAGTCAATTTTGCAAGAGGACACTTGTCACCTCTAGGTAGAGGTGAAGTTTCCCCCATCTTTTCCCTAGCCTAAGGGGAAAGAGGAGTCAATAAAATGTTCCCCACCCCATTTTTTCCTCCAAGTTCCTCATATGACCATGTTAAGCACTCTACAGGCCCTTTTCACCTCTTTCTAGTCCCTCTCATTGTGCAATGAAAGTGTGCCACTTGTCATCACTAAGAGAGGGAAAATTTCCCCCTTGGCCCTATTGAAAGGGAATATAGGGAAAATAAACTTCAACCCCTCTCTTTCCCTTTATGTAGTTCTTCGTACGACCGTTTTCAAGATCCTAAGTGCTAAAACAAGCTTCTCCTCTTCATCTCCACACTGAATCACATGCCGCCACTTGTCATCACCACATGAGGGTGCATTTTCCTTCCCCATTATATCTATCCCAAGGGGATAGAGGTTATAATAAAATTAACCCCTCTCTAGCCCCCCGAGTCAATGTTCTTCATATGACCTCAATTTCAACCCTTAGGTGATATGAATTGTTTTCACCTTTCTCCCTCTCGTCCAATCCTATAATGACAAGTGATAGACATAGAATGAAGAGAATTTTATATCACATCTTGTCCCTATCCCAAGGGGAAAATGGGAATATAAACATGTGCCCCATGCCAAGCCCTTTGCAATCCCTAACTTTTCCCTAGCTTCTTCCACCCTGCTATGTATAAATTTGATCGTAGTATGATTGTTAAAGCTGTAAAATGATTAATGCTAAGGGTTTTATCACATAGTTCAACCAATAATCCATTATTTAAGCCATGAATAATTTAAATACCTATAAATACAGCCACCATGCTTACCAAATCAGTCTAAGACATCGTAATTGCGAGAATGAAGCTTTTCTCACTATCAATAAACATAAAACGATCGTACCAAGGGTTTGAGTTGAGTTTTCTTATCCAAATAATCTATGCCATAAATGAAGCTAAAATAATCCATTAATGGATTCCATGACATCTTCATAACTGAAAAACCTACCTCTAAAAATTGATTTTTCTATTCTCAATAATTCCAACGGTGTGAAACACAGAAAATTTGGAGTACAAGATCATAATAAGGAGCCAAATCTAAAAAATATGTTTCTGATGTAAACTGAGGCAATTTTTATTAGTTTATAAAATATAATATTCCAATCCCCTTAATATTCTATAAATATTAAGTACCTAAAATTAAAAGCTTTGATAACTTAGAACGATCAGAAACAATACAAAATGGAAGGTAGGGCAAAATTGACAATTTTGCTGAAAAAGTAAAAAGTAAAAAAAAACTTGCTAAAAATAGGAACTTGCTAAAAATATTAAGGAATAATCAACGAAGAAGAATTGAATGTGATAGAAGGTTTAAAAGGTAAAATTTAAGAAACATAGGTGATACGTCTCAAAATAGCAGGGCACTCTGTCTTACTGCTTAAAAGTAGAAAGTCTCCTTTTTGAATGTGGAAAGTGGCATTGTCTCCATTTACCCTCATCTATTTGGATTTTTGTTATCCTAATAAGGTTGTATGATTATTTAATAACTAAAAAAATTAAAATCACTCTTCATAGGAACCTTGAAGCATTATCTTGAACTCAATTGTGTCAGAAGTAAGGTAAAACATCTCGGGAACAACATGTGAAAGTCAAAGGCATGTCAAAACTGGAAAAGGAATAGAAAGGTGTAAAGGAATCAATTTATTCATTAGAATAGGTCATCATTTTCATCATCTAGTCTTGAAGTCATCACCATCTCATCAAGGTGAGTTGGGTGAGCTCAGTGAGCTGGTTGAGGCTAGCCGGTGAGTGGTGGTTGAGATGAGCTCGGTGAGTTGGGAGAGTTGAGTGAATCAAACAAAGTAGAAAAGAGATGATCATTTCCTAAAGAGGCACATTAATATTAAGGTATGCAAACATCATAAATACTCTTGAGCTAAGAATGTTAGATAAGTGATCTTCACTTGAGGCTCCATTGAAATCCAAGATCATCAAGGGAAACCAATATCATCTAGGTAGATGAGTTGTGTGGTGAGCTGGTTGGGGTGATATAGTTGAATTGGTTGAGATGATTCAAATGAGCTAAGTGATATGATTGAGCTAGCCAAGCCAAGTGAGCTAGAAAAGAGCTCATTATTCTTCCTTAAGAAGCTCACATTAGGAGGTCTTGGAACAATGTTTCTAAACACTCATTGGGCGGTATGAGGTGTCTTTGCATATGGCATAAGGAGGAGATTATGACCATCATGTATCAGATCAAAAGTTCTAGATCAAAGGGATCTTCTTCAATAGACTAGTTAATCCCTTTGCCTTTTCCTCTTCTCTCCTTTTTTCTAATTCTTCATTATACATAATTAAGATATTTTGTCTCATTCACTTAAGTGACTTTCTAAAGTTGAATTGTAAAAGTCCCTTTGATTTATAAAAATGGAACTTATTTCTCATTTCCTAGGAAGATGTAAAGTCACAAGTTGAATGAGATCATGAAGAGTCATGTGGGGGTAGGTGAAAGGTCAATTCACAATGCTATAAATTGAGATGGCTTCTCCATTCCAAAGGATCTAGATTTTGAGAATTTCTACTTTGTAGCAATTGTGGATTGTGGTTTGGATGTTGAAATTTGTATCACCAACACAAGAAATAAAAGCTACATTATTCCATTTCCTTTTCTCATGTTTTCCTCTACTCTCTCTCTCTCTCTCTCTCTCTCTCTTTCAACTTTGTAAGTATGGTGATCAAGAAGGAACTTGGTGTCCTTGATAGATGAACCTAAAGAAATGTGTGTCTTTGGTTTATTAATCTTGCTAGATGCTTCATTTTTTCTTTCATCTAATTAAATTTTGACCTACTCGTGTTATTGGGTGCGAACTCTGAAATTTACTACTCACAACAATAACCTTTCCTTTCCTAATTTCTCTCCTTCACCCATCATCTCTGTAAATTCCCCTTTGTACCCGTAAAAGAAATTTTCCATAGGTTCAATGAAGTGTTCCTGTGTGATCACTGACCTATTTTTCCACCCAACAACATTTAGATAGAATTAGGATATTTACATTCAATAATGGGAGCCTCCATATACACATGAGTAAGGGGTGTATCCCCATGAGCATTGGTGGAAACAAATAATTTTCCATACGAAGAATTATTTCAGCAATATTTTTTGATGACTCTACTAGGAGAGATCCGCCATCGTGCACCTTTATAGATCTCTGAAAATAAAAATAAATTAGAAAATTGAAAATACCAAAAATATGCTATTTGATTGATAAAAAAACCTCTTTGAAATCCTATTGAGAAACCTATGCTTTGCAAGTTTTATTCCTTTTAAGAAATTGATAAAAGTTATTAGAAAGAAGGTACACTCGGGTTGATCGTGCGGTGGCATTATTGACCCCACATTTGAAGAACAATGAAGAGATGATTTTAGACTTCCCATTGTGCCAAAAAAGAAGACAAGTTCCTTAAAATCCTCTTTAATTTCATAACGAAGATCCATTTGTTGAACCACGATTACTCATTCCTCTTGAAAGAGAAATATAATAAGAAAGAGAAGAGGAAATGATAACATAAGAACATGTTCCATGGGGACAAAATATTAGTTTGTTGGATTTTTCTCCACCGCTCCATGGGCTTCCACAATGAACAAGAAAGAAATTTACAAAGTTATATGGAGATACAAAGTAACATCCTGATGATCATATCATATCCTTCATCACATACTATGGATTCCTTGGAGTGCAAGATGAATATGTTGTAGTGTGGTTGTTTGTGGAAACATTGCAAGATTAGTGGTAGATTGGTTCTACTATTTTCCTTCACGCTCAATCTCTGATTAGGGTGGTATGAAAAATAAGTTTGAAGAAATATTCAAGACCGTAAAATATGCTCATGCCCTCCTTGCTCAACTTACACGATGAAGAAATAATCACAAGATTCCATGAGAGACTTTGTGGCAAAATTCAACAAGTTGATCAATAAGATTCTGTCATTTCCTTCCTACTGCTTATAATTTGAATACATTAATCATGAATTCTCAATTTACACAAGTGTGTTTCTTTCTACGATATTTCAACCAAGAGGTTTCAAAATGTTTAAGAAATTTCCATTGAGGTGGAAGATGACCTTATCTTTTTAGGTAAGATCAAGAATCCTTCAATGAAGGATAATGCCCAAGGTTCCAAAGATGAGATAATTGATACATGATTGCAAAAGTTGGCAAATGAATTGACAATGTTGAAGAAATAAGTTATTCAAAGAACACCTCATCCAAAACAAAATAGGAATGAGATTGTAGGAGCACCCCGAAGGCTTCCTTGGAGGCTCTACCGGTCAATGAAATATGTGAGATAAATGGAGATGATAAAGAATAAAATTTTGAATAAGAATTTGAAAATGAAGGAGAAGAATAATGTACTCGGATCAGATTTTGTGAATACACACTTTATGATAAAGAATCCATAGATATTTACTCCTATGCAGCATTCACTTGATCAAAAAGGAGAAGGAAGGATCTTTTTATACTTCCCAAGACAAGAAATTGAATCCTCAAATGGAAACTCCATGAAAAAAATGAAAGGAGGATCATCAAAGTCCGCTTCCATAGGGTTAGTTGAGAAGAAGCATGAGATTACTTCAACCAAGAATCCTTCCACCTCCTTGGGTAAGTCTCATTCAAATTCCCTTGAAATTAAGTTTTTTTAAATCCTAAGAACATTCATAACAAGGATGCCACAATTTCTGATGTTCCTACCACTTCCTCATCCTTTGATATCATTGACCATTTCAAAAATCCAAATTTATAAATATGAGTACTTGAGAAATCATCCCAAACAACTTGAGAAACTCATTTAACATATCAAAGGAAGTAGTTTTGTTTCATGTTATAAATATTTTACTACCAAATAACTACCTCATACATCTCAATCCACTCCATCTCTGAACTGTCTCGCTTCCACACCCTCCACCTCTAGGAAGGTAGAACCTTTCTACATAGCCTTTTTGGTCAATGGGTACAAATTGAACAATTGCATCATTGAATCCAATGCTTCAAACAATGTCATGCCTATAAATTTTTCTAAATCTCCCGTCTTCTCACTTTCTCCAACCTCTATCCATTTCTTATCCGTGGAAATGAAATAACTTTCACTTATGGGCTAGATAAAATATGATGAAATAGTGTTGGCGGACTTACCGAGATAAGAAAATCCCACTAAGAATACTTTTAGTAGACATGCGTGCCTCATATGATATGTTGTTGGGCCTAAGATTCACATCGAGATATTGGTGGAGATATGTAACTGGATTAGTCGTATGTCACCATCCTTGTGAATGGTGAAACAAATAAACTCCTTTCCATCGAGAAAAATGAAGCATCTTGTTTAAAGAAAAAATGACCCAATGGAAGACATATTGTGTCAAAATTCAAAATATTGAATTTTTTTCATGAATTTCAAGGATGATCTTGAGCTTCCCATGTTGGCGGAGGAATGTCCAAGCAACATGAAGTTGATAAAAGAACATCATGATGATTTGATGAAATCGAGTTTGAGAGTATGTATTTCTCATGGGATGAGAGCATAAATGAAGTTACTCCACTGGATGTTGATGATGATGATGAGATTCTTGATTTTCCATAAATTAATCTCGAAGTAATGAGTAATATTGGTCATGATGGGGTGATGCCTAACCTTTTCTTGTTAGAAAAAATCAATTTTTCCAATCAGGTTTTCAATGCTCGATTATGAGGTTTGACGGAATGAGTATGCTTAAGAATATGAAGAATTATATTTCTCATTGGAAGAAGATGAAAAGAGATATGATAATGACAATATATTTATGCCTCTTAAACGTGAATATATTTAAGGGGATGATGATTTCATCATAAAAATTATTTCTTAGTTCTCGGTGATCAAGAAAGGGAAAATGATAATGACAACATTTCATATCTTATATTTTGCTAATTCCCTTCTCATGAAGATGGAAACATTCTCGGCGAGAATTGGAGAAAAAATGTTTCCTGAAACTATGGCTTATTTTATTCAAAATGGAAATATTCTTAATAGAATTCAACCTTTCAGTGTCCACTTTTCTCAAGAGAAGAATGCTCTAGACATAAAAATTTATGTCAAAGCTTAAGATGGACAAAATGTTGGAAATCAAAAGAACTGAGAGGGGAGGGGTGAATGAGTTCTTGAAAAATTTGAAAAAATTTCAAATTATTAGTAAGACAATCAATATTGATCCATATTTATCATGTTCTTGTAATGACACTCACACACATCCAAATGAGAAGAAAATACTTGATGAACACAAGGTTTAATGTGGAAAAACCTTAAAGGGAGAAAAATGCACTAAAATCATTGAACTAACTTGGACAAATTATCCTATCCAAATTAAAAGGATTTCAATTGCTGAGCATCCACTTAACTTGAAGCACCCACTCCAAAATTTAACCAAACACCCACTTGATCTTTAGCAAGATTCTACTTTCATGGAAGATCCAACTCCCAAATTCAGTCAAGAACCCACTAACATTTATAAGCTACAACTTACGAGGAAGCTCAAACTCCCCATTTTCTACACAAAAATTTATAATTCTTCAAATATTTTGATCACTATCATAGGGTTTTCTTACAAAACAAATTGTGACCACTAAATCAGCTCTTATGTCTTCTCTTTCCACCTCCCGATTCACCTTTCTTTCCTTCACTTCATGCTGATGCAAGAACAAAATTCAATGAAATATTTCACATAACAAATTTTCATGTCTCTCGTTCCTTAGATTACATATTCCAAAACTACTCACTCATCCATTTAATCTGCTAAAAAATTGTAGTCATGAACTCTTCACACATGCACATTGATTTTTCTTGTATTTAATCTCTTCAAATTACTCCAAAACATGGTAAGAAACAAAAACTCTAATAAATTATAATTATATATATATATATATATATATATATATATATATATATATATATATATATATATATATATATATATATATATTATAATAACATTTCTTCAACTTTCATCTTATGACCTTTTATCTTCTTGACACTACAACTCATATAAGTAGGATTACATCATCCAAAACTGTCATTATCCCATCATTGCATCTAAAACTTGTATGGTACAAGTTATGACCTTGCATAATATTTTCATGAAACATATAAAACCTAAGATGAGTTATTAAAATATCCTCAACTTTCCACCACTTTGAAGTAATTGAAAAGATGCCATTTTTAGACTGACATCTGATTTTGTAATTTCCATTTCCAGTTTTGTCTTCTTCTTCCCATTGTAGATGCCTTTGTATTTTAGAAAAATTAACTCATGACATCTATTTTTAATTTGTGTTCATGTTTAAAGTTACATCCCATATTATTTTTAAGCCTTGAAAACCTCTTCAACTAGAAATTTCTTCCTCAAGATTTCATTGGAGATCATATGATCAAGCAAATGTGCACAAACATGACATATTAGAAAACCAATAAAGATATTGCTTCACTAAAAACACTTTATGATTATTAAAACTTATAAATTATTGGAGAATGATTTTTAGGACATCTAATTCACCTTAAAAAACTTGGAGCAGATCAAACATCTCCATTTTCAGTAAGACAATGATTTTGACAAGGTGTCAAAGGAGTTGTAGACCCAGAAAAGTAGTTCTCATACAATGAGGTATAAATTTATTTAAGAACCTTCTCATGGATCATACCATACCTTTATATAATTATATTGACCTTGTTCATCCTTTAATATTACCATAAATCTTTATTTCAAATATTTTAGCACGATAATGGTTGCATTTTTGAGACAACTCGACATGTTTGAGAACAAAAAAATTATTCTATTTCAAGAAGACTTACAACACACTAAAACAAACTTTAAGACCAAACCAATTCTTGGAATAATTTATAAGAGTCCTCTAATTCAATTTAAAAACATTCACATGGAGGGTTTATTGGGATAAAATTTCATTTACACCTCCATTTCTTAGGCCTACTCGACATGCCTAAAAGGGGAGTTTTGGCCTTTGAATTTTAAAAATCACTTCACCAAATATATTAATGAGCTTAAAAATATTTTATAAGACCTATATCAATCATCCATGTTCACAAATTTCTTCAACAACTTGCATTTTCATCATCATCCCTTCAGGTTCAAATTTTCTAGTTTTGGATTTTCAATCCCTTAAGATGTAAGTCCCCTTGTTTGACTGTTTAATAAATATTTTACATATAACCTATTGGTACCCAAATTTATCCTTCCTTTGAAACTGAGAAGCATCACAATTTGATCAGGATGCTTAGAGACAAAAAAATCATAATAGGATTCATTTTGTAGCCGGGGATGGATTTTAGATGACTCTTTATCACTCTAGTTTGGAAAGGACTGGGTATCACCGTGCTAAGAGTTTGACCTACCCTTACTACTTTAGGTTATGCCTTCAACCAAGGTGAGAGGACCCATTTTGTGACTTGTATTAATGGAAATTATCAATGAATTAGCAGTATTTGACTATTCCTTTGCAATATTTTGAAGGAGACCTCAAGAAAACATGTCCAATACAACATAGCATAACTCTCATGAGTTATCACTTTTGAAAATGAATATGTTATCTAGATAAGGCCCAAGTCACTAAAGGAAATGATAAAAACTGATTGCACTTACATATTTTAGTAAAGGATGGATGAATTCAATGATCTTCTTTATCATTTGTGGATACACAGTGCAAGTAGGGATAGTTCATGTATGATATATCTCTGGATATGCGTTTTATGGTTGGGAAGTTAAGCAGGATAAAGTTGATTATACCGAATCCTTGAGAAATTTAAACAAATGTTAACATATCCACAAGGAAAAATGATGAATAGCTTCAAATAGTCAAGATGAACCTTCAACTAGAAAATTGTGCATCTATGAAAGCTCAAAGACACACGACTTCACACATTATTCAAGGATTTAACATAATAACTCATGTTAAAGACTTAATTAAACCTTAGAAGTCCCTATTATATCACACTTATGATACACTCATAAACTGAATTTTTTTGTATAAATGAAATGGAAGTAAAGTGAATTTAAATCACTTATTGCATCATGAAATGAAATCTCTCTTCATAATGTAATTTTAAATGCCAAAATACTTGTCATGAGGATGAGATTTTGTGTGATTTCAGAGGGATTCCTAATGTAAGATTGTAATAGGAACATAGATAACTATTTGAAAATATCTCAAGATGACGATAGACATAATATAGTTAACGATTAACACGAATTACTCAAGGTTTTTAAAATTGGATCAACAAGGGAAAGTTTGTTTACAATCTCAAAGTTTTTTCAATGGCTATACATCTTCAACCATCTTGACATGATCAATTTTAAAATGCACACAAGAAATAACTGGTTTCTCAAAAAAAATTCTTAGAAAATGGCTTCTCTCGGCTTTTCTCTCCTTTTTTCTCTTTGACTAAATTTCAGAAAAATTAACCCCCTCCTGGCATGATTTTTTCATGCCTTTATATCACTCTTCTCCATTTCAAATATTTTCCCCAAAAAACAATAATATTCTTTGGAATAATTTCCATTAAAAATTTATTCTAGAAGATGATAATTATGAGTTTCATTCTATATTGCTAGGTGTATGAAACATGAGTCTTTTCGATGTATTCCACTTGTGTATGACTGGGATGTCTAGTCATTACTTTTGGCAGGCTACTTGAAACATTCCCTCCCGATTTTGATTAAACAATCATTTCAAATGATCACTGAGCATCTCCAGATGCTTTTGACATGATGCACACCTACACTCATCTTTCAAAATCCTTCTTGGGCTCAGTGCACTCCACTTCACGTCTTACTAGTTTAAATGCCACACATGATGTTTGTAAAATATTACTGAACTACCAACTTTGTTTGTTCTTAACTCTTTTCAAATATTTAATCACCTCTGTGTGAAGCTGAGCAAAATATGGTTTACACCATGGGAAATATTTTATTAACATAGGACCAAATGCATCCTTCCATCTATAAATCCTGGTATTTCCTCACTTTGTCTACACATGTTTTCTTTCTTGTTCTAAACATAAGGAATTCAATCAAGAAAATGGTGAAAGTGCTTGTAGCTCATAGCCTAAAAGATATTTCTTCAGAAGACCTAAATCAAATTTTCTATTTGAGTGGTCCTAATGAAGATTTTTTCAGGGATCTGTTTAATGTAGAATGTGTAGGTGATACTAGAGTACCCTTAACATACTAGCAAGTCTGGTTAGCACTTCTTTCTCGGTTAATCAGGATCAATCTTGTGTTTGCATCCTTTCAGGTTATGTATTTCCATATTTTTAGATGGGAACATATGAAAATTCTTGAGGACTTAAAGAAATACTAGGTCAAAAGGAGGCCTTAGGTCTCTGGAGACCAATTTTTAGTGCCCTTTTTATGCAACGAAGAATTTTTATCAAAAGAGATTCCTAAGGAATCATATGTATTGTATGATAAATCCTCCATCGATATAGTGCCTGCCATTTCCAACAAGGTGGACAACTTGGAGAAGAGAATTCACTCCTTGGAAAAGAAACAAGTGGAAATTGTGTCTTTGTCACCAAGTCCAACATCAACACCATATTCGAGAAAGAGGAAGGGCAAAACACAACCTTAGCCTCTAATTATCATGTCAGAGGGAGAAGAGGACCAATCAATATTTGCTTGTTACTCAAGGGTAGCACTCTCCTCAGCTCAGGATAGTGGAGGAAGGTTTATAACTCGGTTATCTGCATGTCTGATGCATTATTCCTCTTCCTCTGAGTGAGAATTTTTGGGACCCCAACCAATTCCTTCTCTGAGGGATAACCCACCCTTTTTAAGAAAATGGGAAACCAGAACTAGCTCAAGGCCTCAATTCATCCAACCAACAACATGTGGTGCTTGCCCCTCTTATCACTCCAAACATTCCCTCTCAAAGTAATCCTAGCAAGTCAACCCTTCACAAGGGGAAAGGAAAAACAAATTTCTTCTCAGGTGGTCTAGATCTTTTGGATTGGGTGTCATCCCATCAAAATAAAATTGAGCTTGAAAAAATTATGAACCGCCCTAGGATGACTTTGGAGTCACTGATGGATATGGGTATGTCCAGGGACCTAGCTAGGTCAATCATCTTTATACAAACAACACAAGGATCGGATGAGTTTGTGATGAGAAAAAATAAACTTCTAAACAAAATTAATTTTTGGGAGGAGATTATGAGAGCGGACTAAAAATATCGAGTGTTGTTCTCCCTTGATTGTCTCCATTTTGGTGTGTATACATCTTTCACTATCAAGGGCAAGGGCCCCTATAGAACCCTATCTTGTTTTTCATTCAAATTGCAAGCAATACAAGAATATTAATAGTTCACATGTATGTTCCAAGTATGTGTGAAATTTTAATCTAATCCACTATGAACTACTATATCCTTTTATCTTTCAATTGAAACAAAGGAACAATAAAATTTCAGAAAGATAATTACATTTTAATGCATCAGAAACATCATTTCACAATATCATTTTAATGGAATGTGAAAAAGAATACAAATTAAGGAAGAATATGCCTAAGCATGTTTATCATCTTTTGTGCTTGCATCCTCTTCCTCTTCATCCTTTTCTTCTACATCTTTCTCCTCTAGTAGCCTTGCCATATAAGCATCATATCTCTGGAATAATTCATTTGTTTCATCTTCGTTAGGTCCAACATGGTGCTGGAAAATCAATGTTTTCCTCGCTATTGAATCCATACACTGAGCCATTTTTTTCTTATATTCTAGTGGCCTAGCTTTCAATTCCTCAATTCTATTCTCAATCTTCCTCATAGTTTCAATAACTTCATAGGAGAAGTCACTTGCCTAGATATTATTTTCAAAGGAGTCAAGTAAGAAATCAATTTTTAAGTCCCCATAGCTCTTTTTGAATTTTTCTACCACCATGTCCTCTAACCTCCGATCAATAGCATCAAGTGAATCATCGACCCAATTCCTTTTGACTTCAAGTTTTTTCTTGATTTCATTCAAGGTATCTAATCTGATTTTTGACAATTCTTCAAGAGCATACTAGCTCCCTTTGTACTTTATTGGTACGATGTTTTCTTGCTCAACCAACTCATCACTAAGTTGGGTTATGTGGTCAAGTTTGGGGAGAGTTCCTTCCAAGTAAAATATCTCATTGTCACACTCTTTAATTATTCCATCAATTTCCATAAGTCAACTTTTGAGGTCCTCATATTTTGACCTTGCCTCTGTGATAGCTTCTTTTCCTTTCTCAATCAATTGTTCAATCCAAGTGTCCACCACTTGGACCTTCTTAACAACACTATTTAATTTATTTATACCCTCAAGGGTATTCACATAGGCACTTGCTTGTTCATGACTAGTTTTCCCTATCAATTGTTGCAAACATGAACTTAAGGCCTTAATTTGATCCTTTAGTTATTTTTTCGTCATTCCATCCTCATCAAATTTTTGTAGAAGACCACTTACTACTTCAGATACTCCTTACTTTAGTTTTTCCCTTGAAGGATTTCCCAAGGGAATAATTTGAATGTTGTAATCGTCAGCAATTATGTCTTTTCTTGTCTTATCCTCGAAAGGAATTGCTATCTCTAAGGTCCTTTCTCTAGATGAATCAGTATGAGTCTTTGTGATGGTCCTGGCCCTTTTTGGGGCTCTAACTATCTTTGGAAAAGATAGAGTAGTAAGGTCAACCACTTGCATAGGAAGGGTTTCTTCTTCATTTGAAATTAATTCGCTAATCCATCCCTTTTTCAAACTTGTTCTAGCTTTTGTTTCCTGCGATCCTTGCTGGAATTTCTTAGGAACAATTACTATCTGCTTGGATATTTCATGTTATTGTACTAATGATTCCATTTTTTCTTGGACACTTACCTCAAGGGTCTCTATGCCAATCTCACTTTGTACTACTGATTATTCTAGATGCTTCTTTTTCCTATGGAATTTTAAATTGATCATATTTAACCTGAGTTGTATCAATATTCAAAGGAAACACTCTCACTATTTCTCCAAATTGAAACCATGGTGGAATAAATTTCTTCCCCTTCACCCTTTTGTATCAAATTTTGGGCTATGGGTTCCTTTTCTCTAGAAACCAGCTGAGTTTCCAAACTACTATCTTCATGCCCTAATGATACCTTTAACAATGTCATGGCAGGTTGTTCCACCGAAACAACTCTACATTTCCTATTGAAAGTCAGTGAATTTCCAGCAATAATGATTTCCTCATCAATAATTGCATCTTGTGTCATTTTCAGTCTTTCTTAAAAAGACAATGTTCTTTCTTGAGGAAATTCATTAGTTTTGGTGACCTCAACAAAAATGGACACAACTTCATCCACTACCAATCCAATATTAATATCCTTTTCAACCAATAATTCTGGTTTATCCATTTCCAAAACCACTTGTTTTGGGAAGACAAATTTATTTCCTGATTTCTTACTTCAGTTGTTAGTGCATGAGTATCCCTTTCTGATTCCTTACTTACCTCAATACTATCCATTGGTGTTAATATGGGTTCATCAATAGAAAAAATAAGTGCATCCAACATGGATAATCTCTCACCAGCATCCACATCAATCACCTCAATTTGTACATTTACAAATTCATGCATTGTTTCAACTGGAGGTGCATTGATATCCCTAACAAGTAGAGCTTCAGGAATTTTCATACCTGGAGTAACAAATTGACTGTCCACCAGATTAACTATAGTATTCTCCTAGGGAATTGGGTTATGAGTGCATTCCACTATTTTTTCCATGAAGTGTGAAGGAGGGGTCATAGGATTTGATTGCTCCATATATGGTAATGATGCATATTTTTGCTTCTGGAAGATATTAGTTTTATCCATTTCTTGGGGCTCAATTACCCCATCCCTATGTTTGAACTTTTTTTGTGTATGGGAACCCACTCTTACCAAGACTGGTCTAGTGGAAAATCTTTGGTTTTTGTGTGTTCGCTCAATTTTTTTTTAAATATGGTATTGTTCTTTTTCATCCTTGTGAGGCCTAGGCTGAAGGTAACCATTTGCAATGGCTCTACTCATTAATTTTTCAGTACTAAGTGGCTTAGGTGAGACACTTGGATGAGCCACCTGTGATGCTAGACCTTTCCCTTTTTCCTAAAGGGGCACTACAAAAGTAATGGGAGAATTCTCCATAGAATTTAAGAGCATCTCTTCAGTCTTCTACATGAGAAATGACATAGAAGTGCCAGTTCCACTAGCGGATGATGTCCACTCATTAATGAATTCAAGAGTAGGCCTTTTAGTTGGCAGTTGAGGGGCTTTTCCACCTAGTGGGTCCATTTTTTCTGCATCCTCCCTCAGGGGTGGAATATCCTCACTCAAATTTCCCAAAATCCTGAAGTTGCTTAAGATCTTTGTATTCTAGATTGACAGATCAATATTCTTTTGATTCAACCAGTTTGTAATTCTCCTCATAACATCAGTTATTCTCAAATAAGGATCATCAGATTCATCCACATTCCATCTATGGAGGAGAAATAGGTTGATCCTCCACTTTCTGATTGATATAGAACCTGCTTACTATGTGAGGATAATCTATAATCCCCTCTGGAATAATTATAATTTTATAGTCAATTATTTGTGACAAGGTCATTCTAGAAAATTATCTTAATCTGACTTCTTCCTCATCTCTACAATTCATCCAGTAATCTTCGAAATGGGGCTCATGATCAAAGGTATTTACAATATTAGTGAACACCCATCTAATATCATAATTTGGCCTTGCCTCAAACTTGTCCATGTTAAATTTCTCCAATTCCTCACCAATCACCTAGCCTTTATGATGGAAGGACATGAATAACTTCTAATTCTAATGGGGAACTTGATATTTTTTTAATGCCTTCTAGCAATCAACTTATATACAAGAGTCAATTGCCTTACTAATTCACATAAAACAAGTTTTTAATCAACATACTGGGGAAACTTATAAGGCTTTCCTTTGAAACCACTGACTCTTATATATGTGAACTTCTTATACTGAATAAAGTAGAAACCATATTCCAGAAATACACTACGGCATGTTGAGAGATTCTATACTATCCCCATTCTGGTTCAAAAGATATACAATTGGTGCGAAAAAGGCATCATTTACTAACCTTACACTTCCACTCCGCTTATCTAGTTGCAGGTGAGAGAAAATATCATGCATTTGACACTCGCTTGAAATTAACACATGGTGATAGCCACAGGAAACGTTTGTGGCGGTGACATTATAAATGATACATGTCATCATATATAATTTTAGGTGTGTTCATGAAGTGCTTATGCAATGAAGGTAGCTAAGAAAATACTTCCTTTTCTTTCCACGATAATCCACATGTATGTATTCATCCATTCCTTAAATTCGTTCATAATTTCTAGACCTGCCATTCGGCTCAATAGTACAATAAGATCCTCTTCCTCCTTAGTAAATTGTTCCCTAACCAATTTCTTAGGGATTCTAACAAATTTTTTTAAGAGCCATTTTGAACTTATAAGTTTGGCATAATCCCTCTTCTTTTTCTGATAATAAGCCAGAGCCAATTTATTGCCTATGGTGATTGGGGTTGTGATAATAGGCAATTTTAACATAATTCTAATGGAAACTGGCGTTAACATCAATATTGCATCCCCACTTCCATCTAGCACCTACCTCTTTTTAGGATCATAATTCATGGCACGCCCATACTAACTCCGGCAATGAACGAAGGAGGGATGGCACCAACTTCAGCAATGTGAATTTCTTGTATCACTTTTAAATATTCACTTTTATGGGGATCACTTAACCACTTTGGAGGAAGTCATTTATATTGGCACCCATTAAATATGTATCTGTAATGTTATCTAGATTACTTGTGATTCCCAACACAAGTGAGAACGAAGAGGGAAAAGTCTTCATCTTCGAAAAAACCCTAACTTTATCTCAACCGACCTTCTTGTGAAGAAAACACAAGCATTTCAAGTTCTTACTAGATTTACGTGAGCCCCTAAGCAATTGTAATTTAAAACAATAATTTATGTAACCTTTGGTTCTTTAATTGAGTTCCACAATTGAAAACATAATATCTCACAAAAAGACGCCTTCTTTAGAAGCAACAAGAACCAAAAATAAAAAAATGAAGAATGCATTCGTAAACTTTAAACGTACTTGATTTTTGAGCAAAAGCATTGATGGTGGAAGAAGTAAATGCATTGCATTGTCACTGCTTTTTGTATCCTTTTAAATTTGAAAATGAGTTGTCCATGTGGAGAAACCTTCACCAACGCAAGCCTTGGGAGAACTTTTTACAATTTTACAATGTTTAAAACTTTCACACTTTTGACAACTTTGACCCACCTATCTGCCTTTTTAATTTCAACACAAGCGCGACACATAGCCATACCTTGATGTTAGTGGAGTTGCGGGCATTTTCTACAAATTTTACCTCCTCTTTTACATAAGACCAAAAATTACTAGCAATCCCCGATGACTAGCTTCTCCGCGCTTTAAAACTAAAACCACATGTCCTTCTGTGGACCTCGGGAACCTTTTTGCATTCTTAACATCTTTTCTCTTTAAAGTGCATAAATACAACTATGCATCGCATCCCCGCATCCATTCATTTTGAACCACGTGTACACCTTCGGGGTGGAAAGAAAAATTTGTTTGTGCTATCCTTATGGTCATGCATATTAGATGAACATTTGTCGGGTTGTAGGACCAAAGATGTAGTTTATGAATTGCATACGAAAATTTCAAATTTTCTAATTGAACATGCTTCACCACACTAATTAAAAAATTCCACGTTCAATAGATGACATAGCGAGAGAAATGAAAAAACAAAATACGACTGAGGAAAACCTTTATCAAAGGGAAACAATCTGTTTTAGATAAAAACCATTTTGCTTTTAAAGAGAAAATTAAAAATAGCAAACTCCATAACCAGACCTTCGACCCAAAGAAGGAAGAACATAAATATAAATGGGAAAATACAAGAGCACCAGGAAAAACCTACGGGAAAACCGAACACGAGAAGCAGATAAAACAAGCAAATCTCCACAAAATGGGTGAGATTATTATCAAGCACCAACATACCCTATCTAAAACACTTCATGTACATATAGGACACATCCTAAGATTGCTTCCACATCAAGTTTTTAATCATGAATCTTTCAACACATAATTATATATGTAAATTTATTCAAAATAGAGTTATTTCGGTGCATTATCAACTAACCTGGAGAATGAGAGCACAACAAAAATGAAGTAGAAGGATTATTATACATTCCAAAATATTTGCATGTTATTTCCTAAGTGATTTCATGATCCAAAAATCAATTGAAATATTTTTCTTGATCACGGACCCATATATTTTTTAAATGATTACCAAAAAATATCACCCCGTTTAAATTAATCAACTCAAAATAATGCAATAATGAAAACACACTTCACATGGGTTGATTACGAGTTCGAAATAGCCTAAGTCTTTGGGTTTTTATAGAACCATTCCACTAGTCAAAAATTGTAAGTACAATATAGTTTTTTACAATAAAACCTAATGGAACTTTAAACTTTCCTAAATAGTACTCCAATCCTTCAAAGAACACCGATGACAAGTTAGTGACCATCCTCCACCTTCCTGGCACATCTATAAGCTATGTGGTGTTATGGGCCTATTGGGTAGTATTAATAACTCCCAATAACAATAATACACCTATTAAAAATAATAGGTCTTAAACTCACAACTCACAATTATGCCTAAAATAAAGGCCTCTTAACTTCTTAACATTCAGTCTTCACCTCCTTGAGCTCTAAGAATAATATTAGAGTTGTGTAATTTGAGGAGAGGGGTAAGGTCCCTTATTATAGTGGTAAAGGGCCCAAAATTTTTGTTTATACCCCTTATCGCTTCGAGGTCCCTCATAGCTAGCTAGCTCAGGTAGTGAGTCAGTTAAAGCACAAGTTTTGTGGAGGGAAGGTAGGTGGGTCGAATCCCACTTCCACCATGCTGCGAGCTTATACCAACTCGATGTTTTGTTTGGCTTTTGAGCAGCCTGATTGAGACTCCTGCTACCACTATGTGTAGACTCCCGATCACCACCTCACTAGCCCCTTTGCCACTTTCCATGACTCATACACGTGGGATTTGATCTTCTGGTCCATTGTGCCACATCCTTCTTTATGACCTATATTGTCATTGTGTTAAGCTCAAGGGGATATGGCTTCATTTGAGACCGTCACCCTATCACCGGTCATTTGCAGCCTTATCCACTACTAGGCAAGTAATCCCACATTTTTGGGGATTTGGAATAGAATAAGCCTTAAAAATATTTAGGGAGAATAATAACATGTGGCTTCGAGCTACATATACATGCCTTTACCGACCAATGAAATATTATAGCTCACCAAGCTAAATAGTCAACTCACATGTGAATAACTTAAACTCAATACATAACAACTCATCCAATGTAGCAATCTAGCTTGGTGCATAGCTCGACAATGGATAACTCAAACTCACCCGAAATAGCTTGATATATAGTTTGATGAGTTGAATATCGGAAATAAGTGATGGGAGGCCATGTGGTGGCCTCGGGACCCACCACGTGACAATTTTTTTATGATCGTTGACGAAGAATCACAAGTTGAAGACTAGAGGCCTAAAACATCACTCCACACTCATCATTTTTGCACGATCTTTTATTTTGCTACTTTGTTCTTTGAAATTTCCTCTGGATCACAACTCCCTAATTGGAAGGATTTTATTCCACTAAAATCTTACTGGAAATTTTGTCACCCTATCCTAGATCTGAATTTTTGGGCTGATGGAATACAACCTAAGTATGAAGGCATAGAAGGATTGGGCACACGGGCATAAGGCATGTGAACACGCATGGAACTATAGTGGAATAGGGCATGCCTAGGAAGGTTTGAAATCAGGACTTAGCCATTTTATATATTGAGGCTAATTATAGACATGGAGTGCAGTGCACATTTTGTAGAAGACTTAAGGAGCATGAAAAGGCTATTTTGGACGAGTAGAAGATCAAGCGCCATGCAAATTTTTGGAGCTAATAATAGGATTATAATACTGTTATATTATTAGATAATCTATTATTAGTGAGATTTCATGCTCTCATATTTATTATGTAAAGGTGCATGACTATTATTAGCATGTAGTCTATTTTTGAAAGGTGCATGAGCGGTGAAGGGAAAGTCCCCACCCCTATAAATATGTATTGATTTTCATGGTTTAGAGGGTTCGAGTTCTATGTTTTGGTAGAGTTATGCTACAATTTTATGGACCCATATGACTATGGTGATTATACTTTGTATATATGAAGCTTCTATATTTTACAAAAATTAATATAATGGATCTTTGTGGTTGGATATTGATTGTAGACACATCTGTGAATGGATCTTGCATGGTAAATTTAATCTTATTTCTTGGTAAAGTATTCTTTCATACGGTTAAAATCTAGATATGGTTTATGGTATGCAATATACTTAATTATCTTTTATGGATTTGAATATCTATTTAATCATGCTAACTCCTTTAACAAGCTGATATAAAAGAGGGACTGGTACCCTTGCATGCTTCGGTGAGTAATTAGTTCGGGATGAGTGATGTGCCAACACGCCTTGGGTTGTGGGTGGTAAAAACTAGGCTACACGAATACTCTTATGTCACATCGAAGTTCTACCATAGTGGAATCTCTGGTCGGATGTACTACATGCTTCTCACTTTGAAAACTTGGTCTCGATCTCGGCCCTATGGGTTATGGTCCCACCATGCTTCTTCCTTTGTCTTGATATCCCCATCTGCCCTCTAGGGTTATCAAAATTTAACAACACTTGACATGTGTACTACCACATTTACCTCCTAAGGTCTTACTCTTTAGAAACACATAAGGTATATCTTGGTACATCCTCCCTCTGGGGTCTTACACTTTAGTAACATATAATCTACATGGGAGTAGATATTGGCACATATTCCCTCTAGGGGTCTTACACTTCGACAACACCCATAAACATGTACTACTACATCTTCCCTTTAGGAGGTCTTACACTTCAACAATACTTAAACATCACCACATCTACCCTCTAGGGGTCTTACACTTCAAAAGATGTCATGTCCATGATGATCAACTACCATTCTATTGTATGGTCACAATTCCTTAACACAAAACGAAGATCTGAGATGACACCAATGAGCTCAAATGTATACACAAACAACTGAAAAATCTCCAAGTTTATAGATATGAGTATCTAACTGTAATAGACACTCAAAATTTGATTAGGAGATATTATTTGTGCCCTTAAAAGGGTCTTTATACAACTTCCAAATACAAGTGTAAGGAAAACATTTCCTAATACATCATGTAAAATTAGTTGTAAAAATGCTCCATTTTTGGAGTCTTTGTACAATAAGCTTAAATACCAAATTTATAGGGAAAATAATTTGCATGATAAACATGTCATGAATAATTCTCCTATTTGGTGGCTTATGTAATTTTTATTCTCCACTGCATCGCAATGTGGATTGACCTCACCCTTTGGTGAGAATAAAAGTGTTTGTCTCCTCCTTGTTGGAAAAATAACTCAACAAGGAAAAATATACTACATATCATGGTGTTAGAAAAATCACCAAAATAATTGCCCTCGAAGGGTCTTACCAATGCAAATATAATAGAGTAAAAAAATTTCCTAAAATTGGGTCTTTAGTAATGTGCTACTAGTTAGATGTATACAAAAATTGGCCAAAAGGGTGTTATTAATACATTCTACCTAGCACACTATTTTTTTCTAATTTTTATTATAATAAGAGCATTAAAATAAATAATGCTCGAAAGCCTTATACAATAGCTGAACATTTAAATATGTCAAATTTTATTACATCTTAGATTTCTTACTAGTTGTAGAATCCTTAGTGTCATCCTAGGCTACCTCAATAGGCACTCTGTGGATCGTCAGTGATCTCTCATCTGCATATGGATCCGGATGATCCACTAGAATATATGTGACCTCTGCAAGTGAACCTGGCTAAGTTGCTAGGGTCATATGAGTTTGAACTCTGTATCAAGATATGGATGATCCAATGGTGCATATGAGCTCGAATTATCACTACTGTCTCCATGTATAAGACGAATCACATGTCCCAACTCAAACTCTATAATCCAGCTATGGTTAATGTAAAGCTCCACTCTACTCCTATCATCCATCACATAGCCTTACTAAGATATAAGGTAGAAATTTCCCAATGCCACTTCATCCATCTCCAAAGGGATGATGTCGAGTGTGACAGTGTCGAAAATCATCTCCCAACTATAAAGCTCAATGTGCAAAATCTAGTAGCCAACCCATGCAGTGTACCATCCTTTGTACCAATTGTCTTGGTACGAGGAAGTGGTGTAGTAGGTAGTCCCAATCTATGCACCACATCGGTAATCACATATCCTAGTTTGATAGTCCAATCAAAGATAAGTGTGACTGGCCATCCTCGAGAAACTATAGGGATCCACTGTCGCGAGGTGCTCACGTGTCACAATATGATACCCAGTGTCCCAATGACTCATATGGCTAATGGAACTAGGTTTTGTAACTGCCTTTCCCTTATTTTTCATCCAATGAGGCCTTTGTTCAAGGTGCAACTTCCAACAATATTTGGTATCATGTCTCTTGCCACAATGGTTGCAATCAACCTAGCTATATGATAGTGTACTTTTAAGGCATTATTTCGTAGATGTTTCGGTTCAGCTACCTCTCTAGGTGGAGCATCTATGATTCTCTAAATCTCTGCAAGATGTTGATGTTGTTGACACCGATGCCCTTAAATACTTGGTCGATATGTTTGCATCTCTATAATCTGGAGGTTTTTTCTGATGAAGAGTCGCCATAACCCAAACCATTGTGCCGAACAAGTAAAGTATGACTAGAAACTGAAAAAACAAGTAAAAAACCATATCTAGAACTTAACAACACCCTTCAAAACTGGATCTAATACCAACTTGATCCAAAAATTGACTGAAATATGTTTTTATCAATCATGGAACCCTATAGGCTTTAAATTCTTGCCAAAAATATCACTCCATTTAAAAAAATCAACTCAAAATAATGCAAGAATGAAAAAACACTGCACACGGGTTGATTACGGAGTTCATGAATAACCTATGTCTCCGAGTTCTTATAGAACCGTTCCACTAGTCAAAACTTGTAAGTACAATATAGTTTCTTACAATAAAACCTAATGGAACTTTAAACTTTCCTAAATAGTACTCTAGTCCTTCAAAGAACACCGATGATGAGTCGGGACCATCCTCCACCTTCCTTGTGCACTGCAAGCTATTTGGCGCTATGGGCCTATTGGGTAGTTTGAATAAATACCAATAAAAATAAATACACCTATTAGAAATAATAGGTTTTAAACTCACAACTAACAATTATGCCTAAAATTAAAGTCCTCTTAACTTCTTAGCATTTAGTCTTCACCTCCTTGAGATCTAAGTTTAGAGTTGTGTAATTTGAGGAGAGGGTCGAGTCCATTTATATAGTGGAAAAGATCCTGAAATTTTTGGTTATACCCCTTATCACTTCGAGTTCTCTCAAATCCGGTTCGACTAGTGAATCAATCAAAGAATGAGCTTTGTGGAGGGAAGCTAGGCGGGTTGAATCTGCTTCCATCATGCTATGATCTTATTCCCCCTCACTATTTTGTTTGGCCATTGAGCGGCCTAACCAAGATTCCCGATGCCACCGTGTGAAGACCCTCGATCACCATCCATGTGGGATTTGATCTTCCCGGTCCACTATGCCACGTCTTACTTCACAACCTCTATCGTTGTTGTGCCAAGCTCGAGGGGATATGGATTCTACGAAACCATCACCATATCACCAGGATCCTTCACCACATTATCCAATACTAGGTTATTAATCCCACATTTATGGGGATTCAACATTTAATAAGCCTTAAAGGGATTTAGGGAGGATAGTAACACGTGTCTTTGGGCCACATATACATGCCTTTTACCATCCAATGTAATATGTATAGCTCGTTGAGCTAAATAGTCAACTCTCCTGTGAATAACTTGAACTTAATGCATAACAACTTGTACATGTAGCAATATAGCTCAATGCATAGCTTGAAAATTCATAACTTGAACTCGCTTAAAATAGCTCAATATATAGCTCACCGAGATGACCGATGGAAATAAGTGGTGGTAGGCCATGTGGTGGCACGGGAACTACCACATGGAAAATGTTTTTATGATCATTGATGAAGAATCACGAGTCGAAGACAAGAGGCTGAAAAATGAATTTGAACTCATCATTTTCGCATGATCTTTTATTTCACAATTTTTTTCTCCAAAATTTCCTCTGGATCATTTCACAACTTAACTCTTAAGTTATTCTCCATCACTTTGTCAAAGGAGGGTTTTAAGCTACTTAGCTTGTTAAACTTCATTAATAAAGTATAGGACATAATTATAACTCATTAGTCTTGCAAACATGATTTAGAATCAATTACCCAACACTAATGAAGAGATTGGACCACCATGTATAAGTTTAACATTCCAATGAGCAACTCAAACTCAGCCCTCTAGCTAGAAATAGTCATTTCAAGAGCTAGTTTGCACTCAAACTTTCATTTTCTTGCTTTTCCCTTGGAATTTTGACCTAAAAATTTGTCCACAACACTAGGAAAACCTCCTTCACATGTCCCAAGAATTATTTATTCTCCACTTTATTGAAACTCATCAACCACCAAGGTTTGTGCATGCTTATCTAGCTTTTTCTCAAGAATGAGCCTCCAAAAGACCTTAAACATACCTCTATAATCTAAATTGTGACCTATAGCATATTCTACAACCTATCTACAGGTATCCTACACACAAGTCATGCTTTCCATGCCCTTCTTTTGCTTTATTTTCTTTTTACTTTATGATATACTTGTACTAGGTCTCGAAATGGGCTTATTTAAGCTGTTTCCACTCATGTTATCATGTTACCACTGTTGACCATGTCACCATCATTCGAAGCCTCCTCTGGACCTAATTCACCTTTTTAATTAATGAGTACACTTCTTTACAACAAAAAAATCACATGCCAACACAAAATGAGGAAGATGATAATTTCCATGTTGTGTACCCGACCATGAGCTTATTATTTTTCTAAGAGGATGATATAATGCACATGAAACAACTTTGTGGAAATAAGCATGTTACAAAAGAGTCAATGTACGAGGAAGATGATTTATTTATGCAATTGAAAAATAGTGAGCACCATAAGGTTGGTGATAATGTCAAAGTTTCTGAAGAATCTACCGAGAATAAACTCATGATGATAGTGGTCATGAAGCAGATGATAGGTTAAGAGAAAATGTATATAAAATTTCAGAGGCTGTGGTATGAAAAAGATAATTTAAGAATGATTGAGGATCATCTTCATAGTAAAATTAAGTGTTAAAAAGAATGATTAAGGATCATCTTCATAGTAAAATTAAGTGGAAAAAACTTGGGAATCGACGAGAAAATGGAAAGAAGGTGTTAAAGAAACAAAGGAAATGAAATGAATGGGTAGAGAATAAATGACACTAGAAATAATTCTAGATATCTCAAGAAGATGAGGAGGGGTTTGTATTTCAGTGAGCCTATCAACAAATTTACGGAATAAAGGTGATGCCGTTTATAGGTAAGGTCTCGGGAAATTTTTTCCTTTTAAGTTTGAACACCAAATCCCTTCACCAAATATATTCATGAGCTTGAACATGTTGTATTAAACTTATATAAACCATCCATGTTCACAAATTTCTTCAACAACTTGCATTTGCATCATCATCCCTTCAGTTTGACTTGTCATGTTTTGGATTTGTTATCCCTTAATAAGTAAGTCACACTTTTCACCTATTTAACCAATATTTTTCATATACCCTACTTGAAACACTTCACATATATCTAGAAACATCCTAGGATTGATTCCACATCAATGTTTTCATCACGAAGCTTTCATCACATGACTATACAAGAAATGTTTTTCAAAATATAGTTATTTCAATGCATTATCAACTGACACGGAGAATGAGACCACCACAAAAATGAAGTAGTAGTATCCTACATACCCAAATCATCACATCATATTTCCTAAGTGACTTCATTACTTAACTCTTTAGTTATTCTCCATTGCTGTCAAAGGAGGGTCTTATGAGGGTTTTAAGCTACTTATCTTATTAAACTTTGTTCATAAAATATAGTTCATCATTCCAAATAATTCTTATTGAAAAATGATTTAGACTCAATTCCCCAACACTAATGAATATATTGGACCACAATGTAGAATTTTAATGTTCCAATGAGCAACTCAAACTCAACCCTCTAGCTAGAAATGGTCATTTTAAGAGCTAGTTTTCACCAAAACTTCATTTTCTTTCTCATCCATTGGAACTTTTACTTGAATCTTTTCCACAACACTAGGAAAACCACCTTCACATGTCACAAGAAATAGTTTGGTATGAAATATCCTGAAACTAATCAATCACCAAGGCTTGTGCATACTTATCTAGCTTATTCTCAAGAATGAGCCTCCAAAATACCTTAAACATACCTCTATCATCTGAATTGTGACATGTAGCATCTTCTACAACCTCTCTACAGTGTCCCTACACACAATTCATGCTTTCCATGCCCTAAATTATATTTATTTTCTCCATAATCCATGTTATGTTAGTACTAGGTCTCTAAAATGGGCCTAGTTGAGTTGGTTTCCACCCATGTCATCATGCTACCACCTGGTTGACCATGTCACCATCATTCCAAGCCTCCTCTAGACCTCATTCACCTTTTTCATTAATGAGTACATTACTTTTTCATCAATGACAACACAACAACTCACATGCCAACAAACTCCCCCTTTGTCATTGATGGAAAACCTCATGGTTCTTCTCCCCCTTTACATTAATGAAAAAGTACATACATGTAGCTCATGGTTTTCATCTTAATCATATTATTTGGATCCCTTGGTTGGAAACAACAACCAAACTCATCATTTAAGCTCATAAACTTTTCTCTCTTTCCTTGGCTCTATTTTTTTAGCCTTATAACAATAATTATGCATTGTAAATCCCCTGGATAAATTACTATCCACATGCCAATAATCATTTTTATTAAAAATATCATTCCTACATCCTTTTCCATCACCCTCAGCTGATCATGCTAAAAAAATTGGCTTAATTATGTCATAAAAATTTGGTAGCTCATTTAGGTCTTAGGTCTTTGAGGCATACTTTTGGTACATTTTTGAACTACTTTATCAATACATAGAGGTTCACATATCACCCAAAATTCCACTTTATCCCCCTTGAAACATACCATATTATTTTTTCATTCCATGCAAGAAGTAAAGTTCATACTTGGATCTTATGTCATGTAGATGAGCCAACATTTTTACCTTTTCTCGAGTCACTTTTTTAGTGTTTATAGTCTTCATTGTGTGATATAGTGACTTTCTTAATCACAAAAATTTGTCCCCTATCAATTTTCTTTCCAACATCACCACCTCTACATATCACGTGTTCTGACCCACATATATCCCTCATATAATACCTATAAAGCATTAGAAGTCACATTTTCAACTTTGTACAATCACCTTCATTCAAGATTCACAACCTTGCTTAAGTAGCCATATCTTGCTCAAACCACTAAAATAAATTAAAACACTAAATAAAATCCCAAATTTTCTTTACACATGCCCAAAACCATCTAAAAATATGAATAATTCACTCAAGAAGTTTCATCAACTCATTTTTAGTACTTTTCTTTATAGACCTCCATATTGCCTTGTAGCCCTAAAAACATGTTTTTCTGATACAACTCATGAAATATGCCTCATCCATCTTGACTAGTAACATTTCTAGATACCTATTTGGCTCATTAGACTACCTATGAAGTTTCAGATATTAACTCTTAACCCATCAAAAGCTATTATTCTTCTAGCAGTTTTCTAGCTTTTGCAATTAGCCCTCCTGTTGTACAAATCTTGAAACAGGGAAAATTTTACACATAACTAGTCAAAATTAAATATTTTTCTAGATACCCTTTTGGGAGATCTTGTTTTTTTTTTTTTCCAATTTTTAGTTCTCAATTATTCTTCTATCATCACCAACTCAACTTTTCACTTTTCACTTGTTCCCACTAGGCATAACAATGGTTTAAGGGCTAAAACCTAGGGTTTGATCTCTTACCATTATTTAAAGATTTGAAACATCTTTATACACCTTATTTTGACTTGTTAAAGAGCTTATTATACCTCTTTTACCCTTGTTTCTTATTTCTTATCACTTTTCCACTTTTTGTACTCTTGAGGCTTCTTAGGGTTTTGAGCTCCTAATTAGGGTTTCATAGATATTTAATGACTTTAACAACTTTCCACACTTCTAACCACCTTAGACTCCTTGTTCAAGCTACTGAAAAATATCCCTCACTTTTTTAATAACCATTTTTTCTCAATATCTATTTTGGGTTACTTGCACTTGTTGTTTCTCGATCCTTAACTTCTTCTAACTCTATTTTAGGCTTCTTTTCACTTATTCAAATTATTTTTCACTCATTACTCATATATTCCTACAATCCCTTATCTCCTTAGGAATTACACTATTTTCTTTAAACAATTCTATTAATATTTGTACCTACATCCTCAAGGGTTGTTAATGATCTCATGTAACGCACCTTAAAGTCTCGAGGACACAATGTAAATATCTTCTATTGATGGGAAACGTGATGGTTATTCAACAATCATGAGATTGATTGTTAACATAGATTTGTAGGTTTTAATTTCATGTGAAATTATTACCAAAAAAACCCTGAAACACATATTAAAGCATGAAATTATATTTTCACATCCATGCTTTGTAATTTCTTGTTGATAACACTTAGATTCTTTGAATTTTACCTTAAAACAAGGTGTATCATAACTATGAAGCAAAATTTTGTTTATTTACCTTTTCTTAGGTTTTGTAGAGCTACTCACCGATTGATAATTCTCCTCTATGCTAAAAATCATCCTAAACTTGTTCTTACTTATGATATACAAATCTTGGTTTTATACATACACCTCAAAGGAATTACAAACTTTAGTAATTCTCTCACCAACTTGTAGTCCTCAAATAGATTTCAACTCTTCATTTTGGATTTGTAGCTTTTCTAAATACATAAACACTTATAGATACCTTTTAAGCACTCTTCAGGGCTAAGAAATTCAACATGACTTTGATCAATTCATCTTTTGATCTTGACACTAATGTCTAAACTTTCATCCTTCTCTTTATAGGTTTCTAAGGTGCGTAAGAAATCTTGAGACAACTCAAGGAATGATTCGAGAGACTAAGGCATAACACACATGATCATTCAATTTACACACCCACCTGCAACAATGAGAACCAAACTCCTCTTCCTCTAATGATATAGTCATACCAAATGATTGAATTTTCCCTCATGAGTTTGACATCCTTTCACTATGATATTGCTTCAAGAATTCTTCAACATGTTGAACTCATTTTGGTATTTTTAACAGTTTTCTCATCATCTCATAGAATAGTAGTGTCAATTTTTACTAACTCTTCCATCTTCTTAATGCATCATATAGAGAAAAATCTCCCTTGACTCCTTAAGATCATGTTTTAAGACTAGGAGGATGAACATCATCACACACATCATGACCTTTTCTTTGTGGATAATTATTTCTTGGAATTTAGTACATCTTATGCACATTGACAGATGTACATAATTATCATGGCTAGAATCAACATTTAAGACTCAAATCACATCTGTTGTAGACATTTCTAGGTTGATATGACAAATTGAATGAATTAGTTACTTCTTTCATGATTCAAGACTTTAGGACCAGGATAGATGTCTTAGATAACTATGGCTGATTAATAATTGACCTAGATCGAGAGCTAGATGGATTGATCAAAGGAAACTATATAAGATCATGAACTTAAGGTAATACTCATATCCTTTTAACTCTTTCAAAAATTCTTAGAACTTCTTACAAGCAAGAGATGATAATAGTTTTGATTAACAAGACATAACCTTTTTTTGAATGATAGAATGCATACATATTTGCACCTTTAAAGACTTGTATTTAACAACACTTATTTGTGATGGAAAAACAAACCTTATGACCCAATGCACACACTTTTCCTTGCATGAAAACTCAAGAGATATCTTCGAATGCTTTATTCAAAATCAATATGTAAAATGACTTTATGGAGGACTAACTCATCATACCTTCTCACTTTTGTAGCATTGTACAACCCTTGACTAACAAATTCAGATGGTGATGAATTTCAAGGACATTCCATGATTATTCTATTTGATTCATGTCTACTAGAATCCTATATGAGACACCCAATGCTTGTAGGATAAATTAAAATAGTATAAAGTCATCAAAGAGAATTAATGACTCAACTTTATCTCTTTTTTATTTTGAATCATTTTCAATATTCTTGGATGGACTTTTAGATGTGATGACCTCGTTTCCTATATATACTTCCTCTAATTTAATTCCTAAAAACATACATGGTGCATATCATACACTTGCTCTATCACAGCTAGGGTAAAAAGTGCTTCTTGGATTTCATTAGGCCTTTTTTTCCTTCTTCATGGTTTTTTCAACATCTTCTAATGTCTCGCTTGATCTTGGATCTCCCATGAATATCTCTAACTTCTTCTTCTTTATAGCATCCTCACATGTTTCCTTCTTAACATTTTTTTCTTCTTCAGACCTAGAATTAGGTTCCTCGACCATATATATATACTTCACATCCTTCTTTCCAGTGGATCTCTTAGACATGGCTGACTTGGAATAATTCATAGGATTATTATTTATGGTGAATACCTTCTTAACATAATATTTGAATGCATGAGGTCTTTTTGTATCTAGGATGTTACTTTTGATAGAAATTATTAGCAAAGTGTCCTTGTTCATGACAGTTGTAACACACAACACTATTTTTTCTTCTAGATTGTTGTAAATTGAATTTCCAAACATAAATAGGAGCTTTATGATCATGAAATTTCTTAGCAAAGTGACCAATTCTATTAAAATTGTAGCATAATACCTTTTTTAGACCTCTTGATACTTCTTCTATCCAAAATTGACTATATGGTTCATCTAATCAATATTTGATGGTGTGTCCCTTTTCTTGACAGTTGAAGAAAACTACATTATTTGATTTCTCATCTCTACTATCCCTTCATAGATGATCATCTATGAAATTATTCCTACATTCCATATTTCTATGCCCAAAATTATGTCAGGTAAAACAATATCCATTAAAGGTTATTTCATACCTGGATGAGTTAGACCTTCTTAAGTTTGTCTCTTTGGATTTCTCAATGTTTTCTTGACTACTAGGACTAGCATTGTCATCTTCTGCTCTTTGACTCTCTGAAATTCCACTAATAAATTCAAATATATTTTCAATCTTTCTATACATCTTCAACTTTTCATTTGTTTCTTCTATCTCAAATTTTAAAGACCTCAATTCTTCTTCATGTTTGAGGAAAGCATCTTCCCTTTATTTTAGAGATTTTGACACATTCTCAATTATAGATTCCATATCTTTGAAGGCTTGGACATAATCAACTTCCATAAGATTTATTTCCTTCTTCAATCCATCAATCGGGATTGAGCAATCTCATACTTCCTTTTCAAATATGCTTTATCCAGGTTATCCATGCTTGTGCCTCAAGGATCTCCTCGAGTTGTTAAAATTGTTTTAAGAGGACCAGGATCTGATACCAATTGTTGGAAATCACAAGCATTGAGACGGGAGGGGTGAATCATTAATTCTCATAACTTTGAAAAAATTTAAAAGTCTTAGCCGAGAAAATTAATATCAATCCATATTTATCATGTTAATATAATGACACTCACACACATCTAAATGAGAAGAAAGTACACATGAACACAAGGTTTAATGTGGGAAACCCTTAAAGGGAGAAAAACCCACTGAAATCAATGCACTAACTTGGAAAAATTGTCCTATAAAGATTACAAGGATTTCAATTTTTGAGCATCCACTCAACTTGAAGCACCACTCCAAAATTTAACCAAGCACCCACTTGATCTTTAACAAGCTCCTACTTGCATGGAATCTCCAACTCCCAAATTTATTCAAGCACCCACTAACATTCTATAAGATAAAAATTACCATGAATCTTAAACTCCTAATTTGCTAAGAAAAAACTTAGGCTTCTTGCAATCTTTTGATCACTCTTATAGGGTTTTATTATACAATAAATCGTGATCACTAAATAGGATCTTTTGTCTTCTCTTTCCACCTCCCGATTCACCTATCTTTCCTTCACTTTATGTTTATATAAGAACATAATTCAATTCCCTCTTTTAAATACATTTTTTTTTCATGTATCTCTCCTTAGATTATACATTTAAACACCTACTCACTCATCTAATTATACTATTGTAAAAATTGTAGTCATGAACTCTTCACACATGCACATTGATTTTTCTTGTATTTCAGGTCTTCACATTAATCTAACAATATGGTCAGAAATAACAACCTATCATACATTATTATATTTAAATATATATTAGAATAACACATCTTCAACTTTCACCTTATGACCTTTGATCTTATTGACACTGCTAACTCATGTAATAAGGAGAATTACATCATCCAAAATTGTAATAATCTCATCATTACATCTCCAACTTGTAAGTTGAAATTTCTAACCTTCCATAATATTATCATGACACATATGACACCTAATATGAGTTATAAAAATCTCCTTAACTCTCCACCCCTCTAAAGTAACCAAAAATATGAATTTGTAACTGCCATTTTCAGTTTGTCTTCTTCTTCCCAATGTAGATTCCTTTGTCTTTTAGAAAAAGTAACTCATGCCAAGTGTTTTTAACTTGTGTGAAAGTTTTAATTGACCTCTCATTTTATTATTAATCCTTGAAAACCTATTCAACTCACCATTTCTTCCTCAAGACTCCATTAGAGCTCATATGCTCAAGCAGGTGTGCACAAACATGACATCTTCAAAAACCAGTCAAGAGATTTCTTCACCAACAACAATGTATGATCATTAAAAACTTCTAAATTATTGGAGAATGATTTTGGGGACCTATAATTCACCTTAAAAAAATTATATCAGCTCAAACACCTCCATTTTCATCAAGACACATTGATTTTGACAAGGTCTCAAAGGAGTTGCAGACCCAGAAAATTAGTCCTCACAAAATGAGGTATAACTTTATTTAAACACCTTCTCATGGATCATATAATACATTTATGGAAATATATTTACCTTTTGTATATTTTAATCTTACTAGCAAGCTTCATTTAAAATATTTTATCATGATAATGCTTGCATTTTTGAGACAACTTTTACTGTGTTTCACACCAAAAACTAGTCTTGTTTAAGAAGACTTCCAACAAACTAAAAAAACTTTAAGACCAAACCAATGATTGAAATAATTCATAGGATTCCTCTACTTAAATTTAAAACGTTCACTTTCAGGGTTTATGAGGACAAAATTTCATTTACACCTCCATTTCTCATACCTACCCTAACAGGCCTAAAAGGGCGAGTTTGGCCTTTGAAGTTTGAACACAAAATCACTTCAAAAACATATTCATGAGCTTTAAAATGTTTTCTAATACCTATATGAACCATACATGTTCACAAATTTCTTCAAAACTTACATTTTTATCATCATCCCTTCAGTTCAACTTGGCTAGTTTTGGCTTTTCTAGCCCTTAAGAAGACACCTTGTTTGACTTATTTAACCAATATTTTGCATAGATCCTACCTAAAAACTTCATGTAAATCTAGGAAAATACATAGGATTTATTCCACATTAGGATTTTCATCATGAAGCTTTCATCACATGACTATATAGGTAAATTTATGTAAAAAGAGCTATTTGAGCATTATCGGTTGACATGGAGAATGAAACCACCATTAAAAATAAGTAGAAGGATTATTATACATTCCCAAATCATAACATAAAATTTCCTAAGTGATTTCATGACTTAAATCTTAATATATTCTCCATCACTTTCAAAGGAGGGTTTTAAGCTACTTCTCTTGTTAAACATTTTTCATAAAGTATAGGACATAATTACAAATCATTCTTCTTAAAAAATGATCTAGACTCAATGACCCAACATTGATGAAGATTTTGGACCACCATGCATAAGTTTAACATTCCAATGAACAACTCAAACTCAACCCTCTAGCTAGAAATAGTCAACCAAGAGATTTGGAAAATGTTTAAGAAATTTCCATTGAGGTGGAAGATGACCTTATCTTTTCAAGTAAGATCAAAAATAATTTAATGAAGGATAAGGCCCAGGGTTCCAAAGATGATAGAACTAATCAATTACTACAAATTTTTCAAATTAACTGACAATGTTGAAGAAAAAAGTTACTCAATGAACACCTTATCCAAACCATAATAGGAACTAGATTATAGGAGCACCTCAAAGGATTTCCTTATAGGCTCCTCCGGTCAATACAATATGCAAGATCAATGGAGATGCTTTGAAGAATAAATTTTAAATTAGAATTTGAAAATGAAGGAGAAGAAGAATGTGTTTGGATCATAGTTTGTGAATGCATACTTGATGATAAAGAATCCACAGATAGTCACTCCTGCACAGTATTCACTTGATAAAAAATTAGAAAGAAGGATCTCTTTCTAATGATAAAGACAAGAAATTGAATTCTCAAATGATGAATCCATGAAAAATATCAATGAAATGAGGATCATCAAACTCCAATTCCATAGGGTCATCGAGAAGAAGCAAGAGACTGCTTTAACCAATAATCCTTCGACCTTCTCGGGTAGGTCTCATTCAAATCCCATTTAAAAATAAACTTTTTACAAATCCTATGAACATTCATAACAAGTCTGCTGCTGATATCGATGTTCCTATCACTTCCCCATCCTTTGATATCATTGTCCGGTTCAAAATCCAAATTTCTAAATACGAATACTTGAGAACTCATCCTAAGAAACTTGAGAAACTCATTTAGCATATCAAGGGAAGTAGTTTTATTTCATGATATAAATATGCCACCACCAAATAACTACCTCGGACATCTCAATCCAATCCATCTCTAAACTGTCTCACTTCCACACCCTCCACATCTAGGAAGGTAGAACCTTTCTACATAACCTTGTTAGTCAATGGGTACAAATTGAATAATTTCATCATTGACTCAAATGCTTCAAAAATATCATGCATGTAAAATTTTCTAAAGATATCAGCCTCTCCCTTTCTCCTACCTCTATCCATTTAATCTCCATGGAAATGAAATAATTTCCCCTTATGGGCTAGATCAAAGATGTTGAGGTAGCATTGGTGAAATTCCCGGACAAGAAAATCACAATGAGAATACTTGTAGCAGACATGCTTGCCTCATATGGTATATTGTTGTGCTAAAGATTATGTGAAGATATTGGTGGAGATATGTAACAGGATTAGTTGCATGTAACCATCCTGTCAATTTTGAAACAAAGAAACTTCTTCCCATCATAAAATTTAAGTATACTATTCAAAGAGTAGATGACCCAATGGAAGACATCCCGTGTCAAAATTCAAAATATTTCAACCTTTTCATGACTTCTGAGGATGATCTAAAGTTTCCCATGTTGGTGGAGGAATGTCCAAGAAACACGTATCGAATCAAATAACATCATGATTATTTGATGAAATCGATGTTTGAGATTATGTATTTCTCATGGGATGAGAGCATAAACGAAGTTTCTCCCACTAGTATGCTAATGATGGTGATGAGAGTCTCAACTTGTAATAAATAAATATCAAAGTAATGTGTAATATGGATCAAGACAGAGTAATGCCCAAATTTTTCTTGTCGGGAAACTTCAATGTTTCCAATCACGTTCTCAATGATCAACATGAGGTTCCACATGATGAGTATGCTTGAGAATATGAAGAATTCTATTTCTCATTAGAAGAAGATGAAAAGAGATACGAGAATGAAAAAATGTTTCTACCTATTGAACGTGAATATATTTAATGGGATGATGATTTCATCATGGAAATGGATTTCTTAGTTCTCGGTGATCAATAATGGGAAATTTATAATGACAACATTTCATATCCTATATTGTGATAATTCCCTTTTCATGAAGATGGAAACATTCTCAACAAGAATTAGATAAAAAAATGTTGCCTGATCCTATGTATCATTTTGTTCAAAATGAAAACATTCTCAATAGGCTTTAACCCTTCAATGTTTACTTTTCTCAAGAGAAGAATGATATCAACACAAAAATTGATGTTGAAGCTCAAGATGGACAATTTTTTGAAATGACAAGCACTAAGAGGGGAGGGGTGAATCAGTTCTTCTCAAAACTTTGAAAACGTTTCAAATTATTAGCAATACAATCAATATTGATCCATATTTATCATTTTAATGTAATGGTAATGTCATCACATCCAAATGAGAAGTAAATACTCATGAGCATAAGGTTTAATGTGTAAAACCCTTAAAGGGAGAAAAATGCATTGGAATCAATGAACTAACTTGGAAAAGTTGTCCTATAAAAATTACAAGGACTTAAAATTTTGAGCATCCACTCAATTTGAAGCACCCACTCCAAAATTTAACCAAACACCCACTCCAAAATTTAACCAAGCACCCACTTGATATTTTACAAGATCTTACTTTCATGGAAGCTCAAACTCCAAAATTCAGTCAAACACCCATTGAACTTTTATAAACTACAACTTACAAGGAATTTTTAACTCCCCATTTTATAAGAAACAACTTATAATTCTTGCAATATTTTGATCACTCTCATATGGTTGTCTTACACAACAAATTGTGATCACTAAATTAGCTCTTTTGTCTTCTCTTTCCACCTCCTGATTCACCTCTCTTTCCTTCACTTCATACTTCTATAAGAAAAAATTAAATGACCTCTTTCAAATTTAAAATTTTCATGTATCTCTCCTTAAATTACATATTCCAACACGTACTCACTCATTCATTTATACTACTTTGAAAAAATTGCAGTCATGAACTCTTCACGTATGCACATTGATTTTTCTTGTATTTCATGTCTTCACACTACTCCAAAAACATGGTCAAAAACAATAACATCTAATGCATTCTTGGAATTAAATATATATTATAATAACATTTCTTCAAATTTCACCTTATAACATTTTAGCTTCTTGACACTATAACTTGTACAAGGAGGATTACATCATCCAAAACTGTCATAATCTCATCATTACATCTACAACTTGTAAGTTACAAGTTATGACCTTCCATAAGCTTGTCATGACACATATGACACCTAAGACGAGTTATAAAAATATCCTCAAATTTCCACCACTCTCAAGTAACTGAAAAGATGCCATTTTCAAACTAACATCTGATTTTGTAATTGCCATTTTCAGTTTTGTCTTCTTCTTCCCAATGTAGATTCCTTTTTATTTTAGAAAAATTAACTCATGCAAAGTAGTTTTAAATTTTGTGAATTATTAAAGTGACCTCTAATATTCTTCTTAATCCTTTCCAACATCTTTAACTTTTCATTTCTTCCTCAAGAATCTATTGGAGATCATATGCCTAAGCAAGTGTGCATAAACATGGCATATTAAAAACTAGTCAAGGTATTGCTTCACCAATAATAATTATGATCATTAAAAAATTATAAATGCTTGGATAATGATGTTTGGTACCTCTAATTCAATTTAAAAACTTATAACTTCTTAAAAACCTCCATTTTCAATAAGACACAATGATTTTGACAAGGTATTAAAGGAGTTGCAGACCCGAAAATCAGTCCTCACAAAATGAGGTATAAACTTATTTAAACACATTCTCATGTATCATATATATATATATATATATATATATATATATATATATATATATATATATATATATATATATATATATATATATATACCTTTGCATCCTTTAATATCACCAAAAATCTTTATTTCAAATATTCTATCATGATAATGCTTGCATTTATGAGACAAATTAGACCGTGTTTGAGACCATAAAAATAGTCTTGTTCAAGAAGACTTAAAACACACTAAAATACACTTTCAGACCAATCCAATGCTTGAAATAATTTATGGGATTCCTCTAATTCAATTTCAAACATTCACATATAGGGTTATTGGGATAAAATTCCATTTACACCTCCATTTCTCATACCTACTTGACAGGCCTAAAAGGTTATTTTTGGCCTTTGAAGTTTAAACAACTGAATTACTTCACCAAATATATTCATGATCTTAAACATGTTTTATTATACCTATATCAACCATACATCCTCAAAAAATTCTTTAACAAATTGTATTTTCATAATCATCCCTTCAGTTCAACTTGGCTAGTTTTGGCTTTTCTAGCCCTTAAGAAGTAAATCATCTTGTTTGACCTGTTTAACCAATATTTTTCATATAACCTACCTAAAAAAATTCATTTACATCCAGGAAACATCCTATGATTTCTTCCACATTAGGGTTTTCATGATGAAGCTTTCATCACATGACTATATATGTAAATTTATTCAAAACAGATTTATTTTGATGCATTATCATCTAACCGGGAGAATAATACCACCAAAAAAATGAATTAGAAAGATTATTATACATCCCCAAATAATAAATTCATCTTTCTTGCATGGTTTCATGAATTAACTCTTAAGTTCTTCTCCATTGTTGTTAAAGGTTTTAAGATACTTAACTTGTTAAACTTCGTTCATAAAGTATATGAGATAATTACTGACTCATTATTCTTGAAAAATTATCTAGACTCAATGCCCCAACATTGATGAATATATTGGACCACCATAAAAAAGTGTAACATTCCAATGAGAAACTCAATCTCAGCCCTCAAGCTAGAAATGGTCATTTCAAGAGCTAGTTTGCACTAAAACTTTATTTTCTTGCTTTCCCCATAGAAATTTAACCTTAAAATTTGTACAAAGCACTAGGAAAACATCCTTCACATGTCATAATAATTATTTTGGTCTTTAATTTCTTTAAACTCATCAAACACCAAGGTTTGTGCATGTTTATCTAGTTTTTCTCAAGACCGAGCCCCCAATAGACTTTAAGCATACATGTATCATCTGAATTGAGACCTATAACATCTTATAAAACCTCTTTATAGTGTCCCTATACACAATTCATGAATTCCATGCCTGTTTTAGATTTCTTTTCTCCATCCTCCATGCTATGATTGTACTAGGTCTCTAAAATGGGCCGAGTTGAGTGTGTTTCCACCCATGTCATCATGCCACCACCGGTTGACTATTTCACCATCATTAGAAGCCTCCTCTGGACCTTATTCACCTTGCAATTAATGAGTACACTGATTTTCATTAATGACAACACAAAAAGTACATGCTAACACAAAATGATGAAGATGATAGTTTCCATGTTGCGTACCCAACCATGAGCTAATTATTTTCCTAAGAGGATGATGTAATGCACATAACACAATGTGTAAAGAAGCATGGTGCAAAAGAGTTGATGTATGAGTCTGAATATTTCTTGATACAATTGAAAAATAGTGAGCATCATAAGGTTGGTGATAATGTCAAATTTTTTGAAACATCTACTGAGAATCAACTCATAAAGACAACAATCATGAAGTAGATGATAGGTGAAGATAAAATGTCTATAAAATTTTAACATCCTCATTTAAGACTTCAATAAACAAGGGAATTTTGTTTTACATAATGTTCACTATTCTAAATTCACATAATTTAGAACAAACATTCCTTTGCTAATCCATCACATAACAGTAAACCATATGCAACTGTAATGACTCAGTATAAAACCAATCTCTCATTTCATGACTCGGTGTTAAACCGATCTCTCATGTTTCATCATATTAATGTGTATACTAAGTATACTTTTGGTTTCCTTACCCTTAAAGGGTCAAATCAAGTGTTAATGCCTAAAGAGCCTATCTGAGTATCTATTATTGATACTCATCTGATATCATGCTTCTTTAGTCTAGGTGACACAAGACAATGCAACCAATTGTTTGTGATACTTTGGCCAAAGTTTAAAGACATGTATGCCATGATTTTATTCCTAGATGACATACTCATTGAAAGGAATATGTATTTCACCCAACTCAAAACGTCGTTTAGATTATAATTTATTGACAAGCCCACAACCACTTCCCAGTCCATGTTAGACTCTAAAAAGAATAGATCGGATGGACTAATGCTGAAGATCTACTTATGCTAACAAGGTGATTTGGCAGGTTCTTTTTATAGAATTGTTAAGTTAGAGAATGTTGTTTTAAAGATTTATTACTTATCATGTTCAATTCATTTTAACTGACACATGCTAACAAATCTTGCAGATGGATTTCGTGAAAGATGAAAGAAGAAAGACTTATACGAAGTTACATTTATTTTATTGATTAAAGTCAAATGATCTGATTAAATGATTATTGTAAAAGTTTCATGAAGTGATTCTATTTTGGGAACATGGAAGGCTTAGAGCCTTATTATTGTAATCATTTGAAAACTTATTGATTGAATACTGAATTATGTTATGGCATTTCAGTAGAATGGAATAAAGATGAAACCTTGTTTTTAATTATCTCTGTAAAAGGCTGATTGTTTGAATTCTAGAATTAAGGAAATTCCTTCAAGATGAATGATTGAATTACTTTATAGTGTTCCTAAGATATATAATGAGGACTTAATGAATGCTAAATAGTTGGATTTCTGATTAAGGAAGGAACTATACATAAAGATCCTTAGGCTTAATGAGCTATGTATGAACTGTTATGATTTTATGGTGATGATATAGTAACCATAACTCGAGAATGTTGAAATGTGAAGTTATGTCATTATGGAAATGATAGTATGACAATTATAAGGGTTATTATATGATTCAATATGATCATAGGATAATCTAATAAGTAACCAAATAAATAAAAAGGAGCTTACTTATAAGATTGTACTAATTTATCGAATGGATCCTAAACCTATGGTTGTTGTCCTTAAACTATAAGGTTGTTAAGTAGTGCAACATTGTAATAGTGTGATCAAATGAAAGTGTATAAGCATGTTGATGAGATAAATTAATATGTTAAGATTTAAGTGATTAGTAGGAAGCTACTTAACTAAACACATAAGTTATGAAATCCTGAATTAATCCTATTGGCATGTCTTAGTATGAAGAAGTCTTAATGTTGTCCTAGAAATGTTACAATCAGTATGATTAATGACTCTAAATGGATTAAGGGAAAATGAAAACTAACTCATTGAATCAAAATTCTTATTTAATCTACATACTTTCACATAATGAAGAAGTAAGTTACGATCCTTTCTAAAATGATTAATCATATCTATCCTAGTTGATCCTTAGGCACAAAACCTAATGATTAAACTTAAGTGAAATTAACGAGCTGAGAATTTAAGAATTAATGAACTTGTTAAGTATGTCACTTTCATTTATCATAACTAAGTGGAAACTATGAAGAAACCACTATGGCATGATACCTCACTTAGCTCCTCTAAACGCAACTATCATAAATGGGATTTCAGGCCATTGTTGTACATTAAATAGTGACAGGCATATGACCTATGGACGATGTCAACCTATGTTGACTAAAGGTGATTAAGTGGATTTGAATCGATGTAAGTCGATTTGAGTACGAATAATTACCCTTAGTCACCATAAGAGAATATTCAACATTGGTCCATGTGATATTTTATTGTTTAGCATCTAACATGGACTTGGAAGCGGTTGACAATAGTCAAGAAAGTCTAATCTAGATGAAAATTTTGAGTGGGGTGAAAGACATATTCCTTTCAAGTGAGTATTCCATATAGGAATAAAAGCATGGCATACATGTCTTTAAACTTTGGCCAAAGTATCGCAAACAACTGGTTGCATTGTCTTGTGTCACTTGGACTAAATAAGCGTGATATCAGATGAGTGTTAGTAACAGATACTTAGATAGGCTATTTAGGAATTAATACTTGATTTGACCCTTTAAGGGCAAGGAAACAAAAATTATACTTAGCATACATATTAATATGATGAAACATGAGAAATTGGTTTAACACTAAGTCATGAAATGAGATATTGGTTTTATACAGAGTCATTACTGATTATATATGGTTTCTTGTTATGTGATGGAGGACGTTACACAAATTATGGAGGACGTGGGATGAAAATAATAAGTTAAGAATGATTGAGGATCATCTTCATAGTAATGATGGAAAATCATCAAGTGGAACAAACTTGGGAATCAACAACAAAATGAAAATAAGGTGTCAAAGAAATAGAGGTAATTAAATGAATGAGGAGATCATCAATTACTCTTAAAATCATGCTAGATATCTCAATAAGGTGAGGAGAGGTTCATATTTCTATTATCCTATCAACAGATTTATGAAATTTAGGCATTGATGATACCCGATTATGGGTAAGGACTCAATTCAAATCAGTGCTTCAATGAAAGCGAGTTGTCCCCCACATGCACATAAGTGATTTAGGATGTTTCCCTAAGTTTTTGGTTACATTTACTTTCTCATTTTATATTTCCATTATATTGTATGTTTCTTCTTCTCATCTTATGTGTTCATTTTTATCATGTGTGTGTGATCAATAAATGAAGTTTTGTTGTGTATTTTGTTGGTGACTCTATAATCCCAATGGAAAAGGCACTAGTCCATGCGATGTCTGTAACATTCCCATTTTAAGAATTCAGAAACAAGGGAATTTTTTTGAAACATAATGTTCACTGTTCTAAGTAAAACATCATTTAGAACACACATTCCATGCCAATCAATCTCATAACAGATAACCATATGCAACTGTAATGACTCGGTATGCTACCGATCTCTCATGTTAACTTAAAGTATATAATACTTTATGTATACTACATATACTTGGTTCTCCTACCCTATTCTGGGTACTGAGTGATATTTTTAAAGAACCTATCTGAATATTTATTACCAATATTCATCTGACATCACGTTGCTTTAAACTAGGTGACACAGGACAACGCAACCAGCAGCTTGTGCTACTTTGGCCAAATATTTTCAACATAATGTTCATGTTACTATTCCTAGATGACATACTCGTCATTCCAAAATACATCCTTCACCTCACTCTTATGTTATCTAGAATGGTCTTTATTGACTACCGTCAGTCCACTTGCCCAAGGTTTAACCCTAGCCCGAGTTAGAAAAATAATTTATTATAGGAAGATGCTCATGATGACTTAGGGTATATGGGCATACTTGGTTGACCTAAGTCAACTGGATGTGTCGAGGTACCTCTGAGTCAATGAAAGCTACTACCTATCCTAAACATGCTACTAACTGGACCTAGAGAGAAACTAAGTTCAAGTCCAGATGTGCGTAAATCTAGATGAACAAATACGGAAGGGTGTTGCCACATGTCAACTGCAACACTATATCCTCGAGAAGCCCAAGGACTTCTCATGGGTATAGTCTTGCGGTTGGCATGTGCAAAAATTCATTAGAACTGATTCATCAAGACGTACATACCCCCTTAGTGGTCATTATTCATAATTTAAATTGGATTAAGATTCAGATTATAGTAACCATGCCTAACCCTAATTCCAACATTCATTAAGTTCTTTACCCATACTTATCCTGATTAGGTATGGAGAACTTCATTAAACCATGTTTGCATTATTATTCATTAACATGGCATAACAAGCAGTTATCCCAAACAGGATAGAAAACATCAATGTTTAATTCCTAATGCAACTTAGTTGTCCAAATCAAGTGTGACATCCACCTAGATTCAACTAGTGTTTACTTTATAAACAAAGTTATAAAGATTAAGGATCATAACCACTAATCATCTTATCTTTCATTCTTTGGGAGAGGAAGAGTCTTCCTCTACATGGTTAAATGTTAGGTTTTAACATAACCTTTTTTATCATTCATTACACATATAGATTAATTGTATGTCCCATGCATATTTCATTATTAAACTATAGTTGTGCAGTTAAAGAACGACATCTTTTGCAATTTAACAAGTTCATTATAATAGGGGAGATTATACTATCTCCTTAATCCAACTCAATATCTGATAACAAAAATAGTATATAAACAGATATAAAGAATACACAAAGATATCACTATTATTTCTGGCATATAAGTACAAAGATTTCACTTCACAAATTGAAGTCCAACACAAACCTTTCAATTCATGATTTAAAATATACATTTACAAGACTATGCAATTCAGACATTACTGCATGTCAATCATGATTAAGATCTTAAAATAACATCACTTTTCTTTTCCAATACAACTCAAGAATAATTCAAAACTCTTTACACAAGATTCATAATTAAATAAGCCAATACATCATGAAATTTCTTGTCTTCCTTTATCACTTACGATGTCCATCTGCAAAATTTCTAGCATGGGTCAGTTCAATGAACTGAGCATGATAAGCACTAAGCATTAAAGTAAAGTGCATTCCACTAATTGTTTCATTAAACAACTCTTGCTTTAATGAAACAATTAATATACATCATACAAACAATCATAAGTAATAACATCTAGAAAAGAAGTACCATAAAATAATATGAATTCACTTTTAAGAAAAGAACTTAATATAATCCGCAACATCATAATTATATCACAATATTTAATTGATCCTATCAATTATTTTTAAACAATCAACAAGTCTTGTCATCCAATTGTTTCATAATTCCATAAGAATAGAAATACACATTTGTCTTTTCTAAGCAGCAAAAGAAGTTAGTTACAACATAGCTCATATTAGTATGCTTCATCTTTCCATATAAACAAAAGAAGAGAATCAATACATACCTATTCCTTAGACACAATTCATCTGAAGGAAAGAATCAGGTTTAGAACACACAACACTGCCTTAGTCCAAAGATGACAAAATAAGGAGTCCATAAATAAAGAGGCAACATCTAAACAAGAATCCCAATTCAATCCAAGTAGATTAAAATAGTCTAACTAAAAGTCTTACTAACTTTTGTATGTTAGTAGTTTATATTTCAAAGGCGAAACAGATTTGTCCACAAATCAAGCTACTGATCAAGCAAAATAAATCTCTTAACCAATCCACAAGAAGTTCCCATCTCATAAGAGAATCAATTAAAGAGAAGTTCAGTCAATGAACTTATATAGTCAACAGAAAAAGGATCTCAAATAGAAAAGACCCAATCCATATTTCATTTCATTTATACTATGAAATGAAATCCCTTATCTAATACAAACTTAGAAATTCTTTAGCTAGTTCCCAAAAGAGAACTCAAAACTGAATGCATAGTCAAAGAATGCACACTACCAACTTTCCATTACAAAACTTACAAACTGATTACCTATTTCCATTCACCAAGCTCAAGTTCAAATTCAAATCTCAAAACAAAATTCACAGTACCGTCTCAAAACAATATATTGTCCCCAAGAGATCATATTCATTTCTCTGTCTAAAACCCAGAGATTCGTTCAAAGAACCCAACAAGGAATAGAAATACACAAACAATGCAAGATAGACAAGGGTCAATACCACTCACGAACCCAAAGAAGAACAATATTACCAAGCATTTAGAATAGTGATATTGTATCCCTTCATACTACACTCAGTAAACTAGGTTTTATATTCAACATTCTATTAAAACCCATGAATCAGATGAAAGATCGAAGAGAGTAAGAAAACTAAACAATTCATTTAAGACAAGCACTATCCCAAAATTCTTCCAACTCGACTGAATAGAATCACCACAAGCCTCTCGAGTTCTAGTTAAAATCTTATGACAGGTAAGAATTTTTTCAACATCAATGACAAAAAGGAAGTAAATAATACATTCCATAAACCCTCTACAACTGATACGACTGTTCCAAATGAACTAAAAATCAACCAAACCCACAACAGGATGTAGTTCCAGTCCATTTGTTTCTATGAACAAAATAGTCAAGCTTTCCACAAGACACGGGTTCGCTCAGGGCAGAGATGAATAGGATACACTCCTAATTCACACGCCCTATCAAGTTCGAGAACATAGTGCAGCCTTGATCCAAAAATAATCAAGTTTTTATCTACACGATCACAGAGACCCTTATAGGCTTAAATTATTTTCCGATAATTTAATCCTTTTAAGTAATCAATTTAAAATAAATACAAGACAATAAGACAATTGCACAATGATTGATTATGGAGTTTGGCAATTGCCTACATCTCCGGTTCATGGTCAAATTGTTCCACTAGTCAAAACTTGTAAGTTACTGATAGTAATTTAACAAGAAAACCTAATGGAAACTATTTAAACTTTCTTAGAAGAATATCCAGGACCTTTGGACAACAAGGGTGAAAGATAGCACCCGAATTCCACCTTCTGGTGTATTCAGCTAGCTCGATGGCTCCAGCTCCACTATTTGGAATCCTCTTGTTCTTGATTGGCCTTCCAGACACTTCATAACACCCTATGGCACTTTGGTCGATATTCCAGGATTCACAATAATTGGTGTGGCACTATGGGCCAACTAGGTAGTATTAATAACTCCTAGCCACAATAATGCCTATTTAAATAAATAGGTCTTCACACAATTACAATTTCTCATCCTCCTCTTGGCTCGGTCTTCACCTCCCAAGCTCTAGGAATGAGCTTGTCTCCGTTGTGTGTGTGTGTGTCCATTACAATGAAATAGGTTCCCTATTTATACAAAATTAGGGCCCTTAAAATTTGCATTGTCATATCATCCTTAGGCTAATATTAGCCTAATCCCTTAGCAAATTGAATGGGATAGGCTTATCTCCATTTAGGCGGATTGCATTATTAAATGGGTTAAAAATCCCATAGTGGGCACGACATTTTAAATGGGATAAAGTCCCATTTGTTGTGGTGGGGATATTTTTGAGGATTAATTAAGCCTTTCCACACATTTTAGGTGGTCATGGGACCACTTGGGCATAACCACCCCCACCTTGTTTACCACGTGGATTTCCACGCATGGCTTAACCCCTACAACACCTCTTCACCTTCTCCCTTCTACATGGAATCTTCCACCACTTATCCACTATGTGGATCCTTAGCAATGTGTTTGGCAGTTAGGAGAATTATGTGGGCCTTAATACTAATGTTTAACATTAATATGTAGTAGTTTGGCATATATGCGTGGCATTTGAAAACTAGACTTACCAAGTAAATAGAAATTTGAACCATACCATGGGGTATAAAAATAATTAACTTGGTCAATAGCATATATTCCACTTGTCATCTCCCAATAGGCAAATCGATTGTATTGAATCGTGGTGGCAAGCCACGTGGTGGCTTGTAGACCCACCATGTCGGCAATAATACCATAGTCCACATGAAGGCCTACGAGCAATCTTTTATGACTGTCAAAGACCAAAGATTGAAAACCAACAAACAAATCCCTTTTCCTTTTCTCCACGTGCCATTACAAAGGTGCCATTGGTCTAATAATGACCATTGACCAAAGTTGACTTTCCGTTGTCGAACTTTGGATGGACATATCTAGAGTTCCCGATGTCCATTTTTCACGTTCTCATAGTCATTGGAAAGCTATCAAGATGATATTATACACTAAAACCATTTAGGGATGTTTAGGGAACTTTCAAAAATGATCCCCTGATCACACCTCCCCACTGAAAAGGGTTTTTTCCCAAAAGCTTATATTGGAACATTTTGCCATCCCATCCTAAATCTAGAAATGTTGCTGCCACCTCAGAAGTTCTGATGTAGTAGACCCTTGGGTCTCTTCCTCTGTAACCTTCTCACTTCGACACATTTTCTCTGATCATGGGACTTTGTGTGTTATGGACCCATGACACTTCCGCCGCGCCACTTTGATATCCGAAGAAGACCTCTCTCTGCCTCCATTGTATGGTGATAAGTTTCTACATGAAACCTCAACGCTCCTTCTGTGCAGTGCTAAGCTTATTGATATCTGACAACAAGGATCTTATTTTACTCTATAACACAATGCCCGGCTCCGAGTTGATTAGAATCCAAACTGGTTTGAAGGAACTCCATGTTACGTAGAGCTATGATTGATCTAATGTCGATGATGGACAATGAATTGTCCCTTTTCAGACCTCAACACATCTGATGCATGATGCTAAGCCTCTTTCAAGACCTCAACGCCTCCAGTGCATGATGCTAAGTCTCTGTAGACATCAACGTCTCGATGTATGATGCTAAGCCTCTTTCAAGACCTCGAGCCTCCAATGCATGATGCTAAGTCATTTATGAGACCTCAATGCCTCTAATACATGATGTTAAGCCTCTTTCAAGACCTCAAGCCTCCAATGCATGATGCTAAGTCTATTGATCAGCTACCATTCGTATGTGCGGTCACAATGCCTTGACACCAAATGGCATTTTGAGCTGATAATTTTAGAGCTCCTCTTTGTTGACACACTAATATCAGATACCACTCTACTGCATGGTCACAATGCATCTACACATAATGAAGTTCTGACCTGATGTTAATGCCAATGGTGATTCAACTACCATTCTGTTGCACGGTCACAATGCCTCTACACAGAATGAAGTTCCGAGATGATTTCAATTCCCACGGTGATTCAAATACCATTCTCTTGCGCATGGTCACTATGCCTCTACACAGAATGAAGTTATGAGCTGATCTTTTGAGAGCTCCTTTTGTTGACAAATTATATCAGGTACCATTATGCTAGATGCCCATGATGGCTTCTCCACAAAATGAAGTTCCGACTTGATGTCAATGCCAATGGTGATTCAGCTACCATTCTACTACACGGTCATAATGCCTCTACACAGAATGAATTTCTAAGTTGATCTTTTGAGAACTCTATTGTTTGCACAAATGGCAGATCAATCTCTAAGCTCTATATGAGTCAAATCCTGTATCCAAGCTATAACAAGTACTCACCAACTGATTAGGAGATATGTTTAGAGCATTAATCAAATTTTTGAAGTAAGAAAATCCACTGAGTATTGTAAACCATTCTCTCAGCATTCCCTTACAGAATCTAATCTCCAAACTTAATACTGAATACTATTCATCAATCTAAATTATGCAATATATAATTGAAAAATTGTTGACTTACCCATTTTAAAGGACTTTCACTTTCAGGTATTACCTAGTCCTAGGTTAACTTGTCAACTGGTGGTGGAGTAGAAACTTCCTTTTCCTTTGCAATAGGCCTCCATTCCATCTTTGGCTTGTCATTACCCTGATGGTGAGATGGATGCAGTTTCTAGCAATTTTCCACTAGATGCCCATTCCTCTGGCAATGAGCACAAAAATTCCTCTTAATCTCCTTCTTCTAGGATGAGGAAATTTTTCTACCATTTCTTGACTCTGTATGATGAGATTGGTCTTTCTGACTTGCCTTGTTCCCAACAAACGGCATCAAATTTTTCATTAGTGTCCTTCTCTTCCAGCATCTGGCCACATAATTATTATGTAATCCACAAAAAGTACATGGGAAGGAATTCCACATCTTAAAATCATAACCATACTTCTTAAGCTGAAAAAGTGAATCACAAGTTTTACTGTGCTTATGATTATGGTAAGAAAATGGAGGTGAATCTCATTACCTCTTCGCTAATTTCTCTTACCACATCCTACCTGTGACGACCAAGCACAATTTTCCTTCTCATAATATTCTTGCAGGACTAGTGGGGTATTCACTTTCCTTTTGGAATCTTATCTCCTATTAGCATTCTTAGAGCATTCTCCAATATCCATTCCCACACTAGAAAAACCCAAACCTACAAAACGAGGATGATCCGCGACCTGTATTTAGTTAGCAATACCTTGGCCATTTTTACCAAGGCCTCTTCCATCAAATCCCATTTTATCTAGTAACTTGGATCCAATGCCTCTAGCATGCTTTTCAAAAAAACCAAAGACCTCATTACCTGAATCTGAAACCAAATGGGAGGAAGAATAAGAGTCCAGAGTGGTGAATAACTTACGGTGTAATCATCTATCATGTTCTCTACATCTAAAGTTGAAGGTATTTCCTTTCTCACGATCACCACACTATGCAACCTTTCCAAGAGCTCATCCTTGGTTTATAGTTCGATTTCAAAAGAGCATTCTCCTCTTCCGAGGAGTAATACATTGATCACGGAGAGATTTATCTTCCTAGATTTTGTGATTATAAGCTTAAACCTCATCAAGCTTTGCCTATTTAGACATCTTGCCCATTGTGCACATGTACCATGTTCACACAAAGGCCCGAACCAACAAGTACTGACTTGAAGAAATCACCAACTTGCTTCGAGATATTAGCAATTTTACAAGGTTGATCACTGCTCTAATACTAACTTGATCTGAAAATAAACAAGTTTTTATCTACTTGATCTCAGACCCTTATAGGCTTAAATTATTTGCCGATAATTTACTCGTTTTAAGTAATCAATTTAAAAATAAATGACAGACAATAATACAATTTCACAATGATTGATTACGGAGTTCGAAATTACCTACGTCTCTAGGTTCGTGGTCGAACCGTTCCACTAGTAAAAACTTGTAAGTTACAATAGTAATTTCACAAGAAAACCTAATGGAAAATATTTAAAATTTCTTAGAAGAATATCTAGACCTTGAGACAACAAGGGTGAAAGATAGCACTCGACTTCCACCTTCTGGTGTATTGATAAGCTTGATGGCTCCATCTCCACTATTCGAATCCTCTGGTCTCAATCGGCCTTCTAAACACTTCGTAACACCCTATGGAACTCCGGTCGATATTCCGGGATTCACAATAATTGGTGTGGTACTATGGGCCGACTAGGTAGTATTAATAACTCCTATCCACAATAATGCCTATTTAAATAAATAGGTCTTCACACGATTACAATTTCTCATCCTCCTCTTGGCTCAGTCTTCACTTCACGAGCTCTAGGAATGAGCTTGTCTCCATTGTGTGTGTGTGTGTGTGTCCATTACAATGAAACAGTTTCCTATTTATACAAAATTAGGGCCCTTAAAATTTGCATTTTCATATCATCCTTAGGCTAATATTAGCCTAATCCCTTAGCAAATTGAATGGGATAGGCTTATCTCCATTTGGGCGGATTGCATTATTAAATGGGTTAAAAATCCCATATTGGGTGTGACATTTTAAATGGGATAAAGTCCCATATGTGGTGGTGGGAGATATTGTTTGAGGCTTAATTAAGCCTTTCCACGCATTTTAGGTGGTCATGGGACCACTTGGGCATAACTACCCCCACCTTGTTCACCACGTGGATTTCCACGCATGGCTTAGACCCCTACAACACCGCTTCACCTTCTCCCTTCCACATGGAAGCTTCCACCGCTTATCCACTACGTGGATCCTTAGCAATGTGTTTGGCGGTTAGGAGAATTATGTGGGCTTTAATACTAATGTTTAACATTAATATGTAGCGGTTTGGCATATATGCATGGCATTTGGAAAGTGGACTTACCAAGTAAATAGAAATTCAACCCATACCATGGGGTATAGAAAATAATTAACTTGGTCAATAGCATATATTCCACTTTTCATCTCCCGATAGGCAAATCGATCGTATTCGATTCGTGGTGGCAAGCCACGTGGTGGACCCACCAGGTCGGCGATAATACCATAATCCACATGGCGTCTTGTGAGCAATATTTTACGACCATTGAGGACTAGAGATCAACAACCAAAAAATGAATCCCTTTGCCTTTTCACCATGTGCCATAGTGCCATTGGTCTAATATTGACCAATTGACCAGAGTTGACTTTCCCGATGTCTGAACTTTGACCGAACATATTTAGAGCTCTCGATGTCTATTTGTCACATTCTCACGGTTGTTGGAAATCTCTCGAGATGATATTCTACAATGACATGATTTAGGGATGTTTAGGGAACTTTAAAAAAATTATCCCCCCCGATCAAGCCTAAAAGATAGAAGTAATACAACCATTCCCTCTCAAGAATCAAAACAGAGGAGATCTCAAAAAGAAGTTACATGGTCTACTTCGACCAAAACAAAACTCATAAGACCCCCTTCAAGTAGACAATATTAAATGAGATTAAAGCTTCTCAAATCCTTAAAAAAACAAAAAACCCAACTCACAATACAAGTAAAGAATCAACACGTCGATTCCAACACAAGTTCAAAACTCCATAATAATGGAATACTGTCAATGACAAATATGAGCTTCGAACATAAGTTTAGAACCCCACAAGGCTCTAACTCCAGCTCAGACAAACACAAGATCAAATACGAGCCTATAACGAAACCCAAGGCCCTAAATACAAGCTCATAATAAACACCAATGCTCTATTATGGGTTCAAGCATTTCCAATTCCATAAAGAAGAATAAAACTCTAGTTCGAGTGTGAGTATAGAACAAATCTCAACAACTCAACAATAAGTTTAGCATTTGCAAGAATTGAATACGAGTACAGTTTTGAATACGAAGATTTAACCAAAAGTTCGAGCTACACCAAATTCCAACTCGGTCAAAAAAACACAAAGTCCCAATAAAAGCTCATAATAAATCACGAAGCCTCAATATAAGCTTAGAACAACCACGAAGCTACACTTCATGTAGCATTCCCATTTTAAGACTTTAGAAAAAGGATTTTTTTACATAATGTTCATTGTTCTAAATAAAGCATTATTTAGAACAAACATTCCATGCCAATCAATCTCACGTAGATAACCCTATGCGGTTGTAAATGACTAGGTGATCCACCGATCTATTCATTTCATAACTCTAAGTATTGAATACTTATCGTATAGTTGGTTTTTCCTACCCTAAATGAAGTCTTGAGTGATCTCATTAAAAGAACATATCTGAATATGTGTTACCAATATTCATCTGATATCACGTTGCTTTAAACTTGGTGACATATAACAACGCAACCAACAAATTGCGATAGTTTGGTCAAAGATTTATACCATACTGTATGTCACTATTCCTAGATGACATACTCATCATTTTGGAATATGTCCTTCACCTCACTCCTCTATTATCATGAATGGTCTTTACTGACTACCATCAGTCCACTTGCCCAAATTTTAACCCTAGCCCTAGTTAGAAACATAAATCATTATAGGAAGATGCTCACAATGACTTAGGGTATATGGGCATACTCGGTTGACCTAAGTCAACCAGGTGTGCCAAGGTACCCTGAGCCATTGAGAGCTACTACCTATCCTAAACATGCCACTAACTTGACCTAGAGAGAAACTAAGTTCAAGTCCTTATTGTGTGTAGATCTAGATGATCAATGTAGAAGGGTGTTGCCACATGTCAACTACAATGTTGTATCCTCAAGAAAACCCTAGTCTTCTCGAAGGTACAACCCTATAGTTGGCATGTGCTAGCATCCTATAAAAACTACCTCATCACGATGTACATACCCCAAGGAGGTTATTAATGTTTAATTAATTTGGATTATAAAACAGATTACAACATCTATGCTAGCCCTAATCCAACACTCCTTAAGTCCTTGTTCTATACTTGAATCAATTAAGCATTAAAGAACTTCCTTTAACTCATGAATGGTCTTTACTTACTACTTGTCAGGTCCACTTGCCCAAATTTTAACCCTAGCCACAGTTAGAAACATAAATCATTATAGGAAGACGTTCACAATGACTTAGGGTATATGGGCATACTCGGTTGACCTAAGTCAACCAGATGTGCCAAGGTACCCTGAGCCATTGAGAGCTACTACCTATCCTAAACATGCCACTAACTTGACCTAGAGAGAAACTAAGATCAAGTCCTTATTGTGTGTAGATATAGATGATCAATGCAGAAGGGTGTTGCCACATGTCAATTGTAATGTTGTATCCTCAAGAAAACTCTAGTATTCTCGAAGGTACATCCTGCCAGGTTGGCGTGTGCTAGCATCGTATAAAAAATACCTCATCATGATGTACATACCCCAAGGAGGTTATTAATGTTTAATTAATTTGGATTATAAAACAGATTACAACATCTATGCTAGCCCTAATCCAACACTCCTTAAGTCCTTGTTCTATACTTGAATCAATTAAGCATTAAAGAACTTCCTTTAACTCATGATTGCTTTTAATGTTCGTTTATTTAGTTTAACAACAGTTAACCAAAATAGGACAACAATATCATAAGTTCCATTAAATATAACTTAATCATTCGAGAAGGTGTAGCAACCAAATAGGTTCAACTAGTGGTAGAATTTATAAGAAATGAAGTCTAATGATTAACGATCATATCACCATTCTTTGGGTTACATTTCATTTAGTGAGGAAGAACCTTCCTCTACTTGATTAAGTGTTAGGGTTTGTCAAACCCTTCCTATCTTTCACAAACTCTAAAGTTCTATCGCATATTCATTACACATTCCAATACTATATTATAATTGTTTAGATAAGATTGTTAACTTATGCAACTTAACAAGTTGCATCTTAATAAGGGAATCCAATATATTTCCCTTTATCCAACTGATCAATTTTATCCAAATTTAATCATATAGCAGATATGAAAAATAACATCAAGATAGGATTTCCATCTTATTCATAAACACAAGATAGTTTACACAACCAATACAAGTAAATCTCCAACATTCAATTCCTCATTAAAAACTTATTCAATTACAAGACTAGGTATTTCAGGCATGTTGTATAACAAACAACCTTCATTCCAAAAAGAATACAACTTTTCTTTTTCAATACAATTCAAGAATGAATCAAAACTCTTTATATAAGGTTCAAAATTAAATAACCCAATACAACATGAAAGTTCCTATCTTCTTTAATCACTTACGATGTCCATCTACAAAATTTCTAGCATAGGTCAGTTCAATGAACTAAGCATGATAAGCACTAAGCATTAAAGTAAAGTGCATTCCACTAATTGCTTCATTAAACAAATTTTCTTTCATGAAACAATTGAAAAACATCATGCAGATAATCATAAGTAATAACATCTAGAAAGAAGTACAATTAAGAAATCTAGATTTACTTTTAAGAAAGGAACATTTTATAATCTGCAACATTAGAATTATACCACAAGACTTAATTGATCCTATCAATCACTTTTAAACAGTCAACAAGTCTTATCATTAAATTATTTCATAAATTCATAAGGATAGAAGGACACATTTAACTTTTCCCAATCTGCAAGGAGTTAGTTACAACATATCTGATATTATTATGATTCATCTTTCCATGCATACAAAGAAGAAAATCAAATAATGAGAAGTTTGATCAATGAAGTTATCAATCAACAATAAAAAAGGATCTCAAACCAACAAGGATGCCAAACCATATTTCATTTCATTTATACTATGAAATGAAATTCATCATCTAATACAAACTTATAAATTCTTAAGCTAGTTCCCAAAGGAGAATTCAAAACTGAATGCACAGTCAAAGAAAGCACATAACCAACTTCCATGCAAACCTTCCAATGAAGACCTATTCTCATTCACCTAGCTCAAATCCAACATCAAATCTTAGAAGAATTACACAGTACAGTCCCAAACTGTAGAATGCCCCCAAGAGAGTATAATTATTTCTCTTTAATACATGGTGGTTCAACAATGAAACAATAATGGAGTAAAAGTCCTCCAATCGAAAAATATTAAAAAGTCACAACAACTCTCAACTCAAAAACTGAATTCCATTACCAACATTAACAACAAACTACAAATGAGAAGGCAGTTCGAAATCCCAAGCAAGAGCCACATTACCAACATCCAGATAAGTGATACAGTAACTTTTCAAACCACATACAAAATAACAGGTTTAAAATTTAGCATTCTACAAAAACCCATGACTCAGATGGAAGTAAGAATTAAATAATTTGATAAGACAAGTTCTGTCCTACCTTCTTCCAACTCGACTAAACAAAATAACCACAAACCTCTCTAGTTCCTTTTAAAATCATAAGATAGGTAGGGATCATTCAACATAAAGGAATAAAAATGAAATAATAGAAGTTCCCATAAACCTCTTTCATTGATACGACTGTCCCAAAGCAAGTTGTTATTCCAATTTTTTTATTTCAAAATAATTAAACAATCAAGTTCAAGAACACAATGTGGTCTTAAAGGCCAAAATCATACAACTGTTCATTCTTAAAAATCAAAACAAAGGATCCCTCGAAAGAAGTTACACGGTCCAACATCTAACCAAACAAAACTCACAAGGATCCCTTCTAGTAGATAGTATTAAAAAGAGACAGAAGCTTTACAGTCTTTAATACCCACTAAAATTCTGCTCAGAATACCTGTATAAGGTTAAACACATCAAATCCAATATGAGATCTTAAATGACCAACAATGGAAAAACCTGTACCAAGTCAAAAATGAGTTTCGAACACAAGTTCAAACAACACAAGCTTAAATACGAGTTAATAATGAAACCCGAGGCCCTAATAAAATCTCGGAATAAACATCATCATTCATTTATGGGTTCAAGCCTTTTGTTCTTCCTAAGGGAGAATAAAACTTTGGTTCAGAGCTCAAGTACAAAACATAACACAACAACTTGACAACAAGTTTAGTATTCAAGAACTAAATAGTGGTACAGTTGTTGAATATGAAGATTCAACCAATTGGTTTAGAACTTCACATAGTTCCTACATAGTCCCAAAACAAACACAGGGTCTCAACAGAACTCAAAATGAATCTCAAAGCTTCAATACGAGTTTAGAGCAACTACGAAGTCCCACTTCAACTCACGAAACACATGACTGAACAGAGATTCGAACCCAACAAGCAACTAGCTAGCTCTTTCCACATTATTTTTGAATGCAAGAAAAACAAAGCTTCGAATACAAGCTACAAGCTTCAAATAAAATTAATAGAACCACTAGTTCAAGTTATAGAGTTTCAAAACAACTTTGCATACAAACCTGTGACAATTGGTTCAGAGAAAGTTCCCAAGAACTACTATTAACAGCCAAGGATTCACATTCCAAAACCCACATAATTTTCAAGAATACATCATGCAAATATAATTTTCCAAAGTGAGTAGAACTATTTTAATGAATCATTTAGAAGAAAGCAAGAAGTATTAATGGGTAGAGCCTATCATGCCTGATAGTGCCTATACCGATTCAAAGAATACTTCCAGCCAAGTTTCCAAGACCTCTTCTTCTCCAAGCAAGATCAAACAACAATAATCTTTTTCCACAGTGCCTCTTATACATTCCTCAAACTAAAAATAGATCAAATAATTCAAAAATAGCCACTAAGTGCATATCAAACTGTTGGTTTGAAAAACCAAATAGCTCCATGTAGAGAAAAAATTGTGAAGCATGTAAAGCAAAACAACCCCCAACAAATCTGCTAGCATGCCTTTCAAGACGGGTTGCTTGCCAAACCCGAGGCATATTAATGACATTAATTCCAAATTTCCCGCTTATCTTTCCTTACCACCACCATTCATAGTTGGCGAGACCTAATTGCACTTCAAAATGAATTTCCAAACTTAGCAATTCCTCCACATAGGTTCCTCTAAACTTTCACTAACCCCTTCCACACTGGAAGTACATTCATGCATTCAAAACCAAATCAAAATCAAATCTCAATAAAAATCTTAGTAACCGCCACTTAGTTTCCCCACTTTCCAATGGCCCATAGGTCCCCTTTGATATCCCATTAGTTTAGAATAGATAGAATTTACTTAGGTTAGATCTTAGGTTAGTTTAAATATATAACCTTAGGATATAACCCCCAACAATAAATTTCCACCTTAGGATAGGATGTAGATTTAACCAAAAAATAGGTTTAGAAATAACTTAGCATCCCCTAGGCTATTTCATTTCAAGGTAACAACTTAGGTTAGAATTTCATCCCACGTAAAGTGGTGTAGTAGTAGTTAGGTAAATTACCTGAGTCCCATATCTATTAGGGTAGACCGTATAGGTAAAGGGTACATAATAATTTCTTTTTCTCAAGAATCTGGAAGTAGGGTTTCTATTTCCCTTAACGCCATTAAGTGTTCTGCAAGGGTCGATCAAGAAGAGCCGAGAACAACACAAAATAGAATGTAAGCATTGTTTTCAAGATGATAAATAATTTGTAATAACTACAAGTTCAGTTTGTTAAGTATTTTAATCAATGTATGTTAGTTTTTCATTCTGTTTAGAGAAGAAGTTTTAAAACATACCTTGGATCAATGGAATTGATCCAAGGATGAGTCCAATTGTGAAAGGTAAGTTACAACTCTTAAAACTAGATTGTAGCTTATCCAATGAGAAGTGAAATAGATTATTGCAAGAAACAACATACCAGCCCTACAATCAAAGAGCATAAATGATTTATCCATATCAAGCATGATCTTTAGTAGTCAAAAGAACACATCTTTATCAAGAAAATCACATGTCAACACTTGAAATGCAAAGGATGAATATAACCATTGTCGAGGATGTTACACTTCAAGCTCAACAAAACACAAGACTAAAATAGAGATTCAGAACCATTCAAGCAGCAAGGCTAGTTAATTCAACATTAGTCTCGAATTCAAGTTACAGAGATTCAAATACAAATTCACATGAATACCATTAATAACTAGTACAGAGAAATTTCCCAAAAACTACTATTAATAGCCATGGATTCACATTCCAAAAACCACATAGATTTCATGAAAACATGCAAGTAAATAACCAGACACATCATGCATAAATATATCTCAAGTGACCAGAGTTGTTTTAATGAATCATTTAGAAGAAAGTAAGAAATATTAATGGGTAGAGCCTATCATGCCTGATAGTGCCTCTACCAATTCGAAGGAGACTTCCAACCGAGTTTCCAACACCTCTTCTTCTCCAAGAAAGATCAACCAACAATAATATTTTTCCACAATGCCTCATATACTTTCCTCGAATCGAAAATAGATCAGAGAAATCAAAAATAGCCACAAAGTGTAGATCAAACTGCTGGTTCAAAGAACCAGATAGCTCCATGCAGAGCAAAAATCGTGAAGCATGCAAAACCAAACAACCCCCAAAAATCCGCCAACATGCCTTCCAAGACAGTTTGCTCACCAAAACCGAGGTGAATTAATGACATTAAATTGCATATTCCCACCTATCTCTCCTTGCCATCGCCATCCAAAGTTGGCGAGACCAAATTAAACTTCAATAAGAATTTCCAAACTTTGTGATTCCTCCTCCATGTAGGTTCTACTAAATTTTCATGTAATTACCAAGTCTAGCAAGTACTCTACCCTATTAAATCAAAATCACATCTCATTAATAGCTTAGGAACCGCCACTTAGCTCCCACTTACCAATCGACCCATAGGTTCCCTTTCATACCCCATTAGTTTAGGATAGATACAATTTTCTTAGGTTAATTTAAAAGTATAACCTTAGGATATAACCTTCAAACAAATAGATTGCCACCTTAGGTTAGGACATAGCTTAACCAAATAGTATAGGCAATAGGTTAGAAATAACTTAGCATCCCTTAGGTTATTTCCCTTCATACTAACTTAGTATTAACAACTTAGGTTAGGATGTCATCCCACGTAGAGTGGCATAGAAAGAGTTAGGAAAATTTACCTGAGTCTTGAATCCCATTAGGATAGACCTTATTAGATATAGGACACATTTATATTCTCTCTTTCTCAAGAATCACAGACGAGTTTCTATTTCCCTTAATGCCATTAAGCACCCTGCAAAGGTCAATCAAGAAGAGCTGAGCACAACACACAACAGAATGTAGGCATAGTATTTCAAGATAATAAAGAATTTGCAACAAACACAAGTTCAATCATTATGTATCTTAACCAATGAATTTTAGTTTACCATTTAGTCTGTTAAGAAGATTTAAAACATTCCTTGGATCAATAAAATTTACCCAAGGTTGAGTAAATACAAGGAGATAAGTTTTCAAGTCTAAAAATATGATTGCAACTTATCAACAAGAAGTGAAAATGGATTCCTGAAATCCATGTCATTTCAGTCCAACGAATCCAAGAGAAGAGATGATTTATCCATAACAAGCATTATTTTCAATCAATAAAGGAAACACACCTCATTCAAGAAAATCACATGCCAATGCTTGTAATGCAAAGAGAAATATAACAGTTTATTCAATGTGTTACAGGTGTATTTAGATTCCAGTTTCCTACTTGCCTTTTCCTTTCTGCAATCGATCGATAAAAATTCCCCAAGCTAGAGCTAGCTATTGTAGTGAAAATGTGTAACATGAAATTTAAGACTTTCAAGTATGACAACTTATCCAAATTCAAAAAAAATTCTCCCAATCCTTCCAAAAACCCTATCCTAATTAGTTTGTTTGTTGTGGCATGTCCATATTAACCTTTTAGGTACCTCCAAGATGATGAAAAAGAAACTACATGTTTTCGGAATGATGTGACAAGGTTAGCAATTTCATTTACTAAAACAATTCCAATGAGTTGTTTTTAGTAGGCCTAGAATGGAAAATTCTAAACTTTCCAAGACTCGTGTGAATCTTATGGGATGGAAGGAAAGTATAAAACTCATCTTGATATGGTATTGAAGAGATAGGAACATGTTTTAACTTATTTAGTCAAGTTTTGGAGGTTTAGGGATAAACAATGTAACATCGGTTTCTAAAGTGCAAGGAGTAGGCGGTCAATTCAGGTACCTAATCTTCTCGTGGATGATTTAAAGAGCTCCATATGGAGTAAAAAATTATTCATTGGAAATATTGAAGATTCCTCTACATGATAGAACCTTAATATATTTAACAAGACTCAAGACTCTCTTATGGAAGATCGGTTTCGGTAGAAAGACCTTGATATCCTAATAAAAAAGGAGAAATTTTATGGTTTTTCAGAAGAATTGGAACTTGATATCCATCCCATTGATAATATAATTATATTGGGAGTAAAAATAATATAAGGGTTCATTAGAAAATACCTCATGGAGCTATGGAAACCGTGTCTTCAAGTTAACCTCTCTTATAGGTATGCTCTTGTAGTTAGTTAATTTTGCAAGAGGACACTTGTGACCTCCGTGTTGAGTGATTTTTTTACTCTTCTATCTATCCCAAGGGGATGGAGAGAATAATAAAATTTTCCCCACCTCATTTTTCCCTCAATGTTCCTCATATAACCATATTAAGCAATCTGCAAACCCTTTTCACCTCTTTCTAGCTCCTCCCATAATGCGTTGAAAGTGTGCCACTTGTCATCACCAGGTGAGGGAACATTTTTCTTTCCCCATTTTCCCTATTCTAAGGAAAAAAAGGGGACAAGAAAATTCACCCCATTCTTTCCCTTGCTCTGGTTCTTCATACGACCGTCATCAATCTCCTAAGTGCTAAGATAAGCTTCTCCTCCTCACCCCATACCAAATCACATTCCACCACTTGTCATCACCACATGAGGGTGAATTTCCCCCTTTTCCCTATCCTATGGGGAAAATGGGGAAAATAAAATTTTCTCCTCTCTAACCCCTAGTTAGGTTCCTCATAAGACCTCAACTTCAGCCCCAGGTGCTGTGAATTGTTTTCACCTCTCTCCCTCTCACCCAATCTTGCAGTGACAAGTGGTAGGCTTAGAATGAGGCATATTTTATTAAAATTCTTGCCCCTATCCCAAGGGGAAAATGGGGAATGAAAAATTCACTCCATGACAAGCCCTAACTTTTCCCTAGCTTCTTACACCTTGCAATGTATAAGTTTGACTACCATATGACCGTCAAAGCTAGAAAATGACTAAATGTTAAGGGTTTTCTCACTTGGTTCAACCAAGGATCCATTTTTAATCCATGAAGCATTAAAATACTGAATAACATATCCAAAATTCTTCCCAAATTAGTCCAAGACATCCGTAATTGCAAGAATGAATTTTTTCTTGCTCCCAATAAATAGGGAAACTAATCGTACCAAGGGTTTGAGCTGAATTTTCTTCTCCAAAGAATATATGTCATATTTGAAGCTAAATTAATCCATTAATGTATTCCATGATAGATTCATACTTGCAAAACCTACCTCTAAATACTACATTTTCAATTTTCAAGCATTCTCAGCGGGTAAAACACAATGAAATTCAGAGCACAAGATTAGAACGAAGAAATGAATCTAAAAATATATTTCTGACATAAAATGAGTTTTTTTATAGTTTCTAAAAATATCATATTTCATTTCCCTTTACATTATATAAATAGTAAGTACCTCAAATTTTAAGCTCTGATCACTTAGAACAATAAAAACCGTGCAAAATGGAAGGTAGGGAAAAATTGACAATTTTACTCAAAAAAGAAAACATCAAAAAGCTACTTGATAAAAATAGGAACTTGATAAGAATATAAAAGAATCATCAAAATATAAGAATATAATGTGCGAAATTTTGAGAAGGTAAAATTTGGGTAAAATAGGTGATATGTCTCAAAATATCAGTCATGGTCCTACTTGTTAAAAATAGAAATTCGTCGTTTCGAATGCTGAAAGTGGTAGTTGGATTTATTTTCCCTCATCTCATTTATTTTGTTATCTTCAAAAGGGTATACGATGATTTCATATCTCAAGAAAGTAAACTCACTCTTCACATGAACCATAAAGCATCATATTCAACTCAATTATTTCTAGAAGTAAGGAAGAACATCTTAAGGTGCGAAGGTGAAAGTTAGAGGCACTAAAAAACTAGAAAAGGATTTGAAAGGTGTTAAGGAATCAATTGATTCATCGAATAGGTCATCATTTTCATCATTTTGTATTTAATTCATCTTTATATCATCAAGGTGAGTTGGGTGACCTCAATGAGATGGGTGAATTAAGTGAGTTATCCAAGAGATTATCCTTTCCTATAGTAGGAAAAAAATATTGAGGTATGTAAACTTCATAAATTATCTTGATCTAAGAATGTCGGATAAGTGATCTTCACTCGAGGCTACATTGATATCCAAGATCATTGAAGGAAACCATCATCATCTTGCCATGTGAGATGGGTGGCTCGAGATGGTTGGAGTGATCTCGTTGAATTGGTTAAGATGATTCAAATGAGATTGATGATCTTTTTGAGCTATCCAAGCCAAGTGAGCTAGGAAAGAGATCATTATTCTTTCTTCGAACCTCACATCGGAGGTCTTGTAATAGTTTTCTAAATGCTCATTTGGTAGTCCGTAGTGTTTTTACATCTCATAGAAGGGAGGAGATTGTGACTATCATGTCTAAGATCACCAAGTTATACATTAGAGGATATTCTTATTGAGTTGTGGAGCTTAATTAATTCACCAACATGATTTTATAGACTTGATGAAATACACAATAACGACGTCGGTTGACGAATCAATGTCTATCACCCATGAAACAAGATTGGTCAAACAAGGAGGAAAAAAATTGGTTAGGGATAATGGAATCGATTGCGTGTGTGTGACTACTATAATTAAGTTGTGGAATTAGATCTATATTTAGTTGTAAAGTAAATCTAATGGTTATAATTGCATCGTTGAAGTGCCCTAAATTTGTATATGCATATATAATCATAAAGCTAGGGTTTGGAAGAGTGAATTGAATTGAGAATTACGAGAAGTTTCCTTTAGAGAGAAAATGAGAAATCAGAGAGCAGAAAGTACAGGACATCCAAGAAGGTGTGGAAGATTGAAAATATTCATAGTATTTCCTCTTTGATAATAAATTGGTTGTTTCTTCGTGGACGTAGCCCACATTGGGTGAACCACGTTAAATATTGTGTATTATTTCTTCTTTTTTATTTCCATATTGATTTATTTTATGCTTAGATCTAATTAATATATCTATATAACCGGTGTGCTAACCCCAAAAACTGGTATCAAAGCATCTTTGTTTGAGGGTTGTGTGTGTTGAAAAATTTACTCACAGAGGGATTTTTGATTGAGTGGGAGCAAAGCAATGGGAGAAGAAGGAAAATTTAGAGTAGATAAATTTGATGGTGTGACTATATATTATGGAAGATGTACATGGAGGATTATCTATATCAAAAATATTTATACTTACCATTGGATGAGAAGGCAAGACCTATAAAGATGACTGATGAAGAATGGAAAATTCTTGATAGAAAGGCTCTAGGATCTATAAGATTGAGCTTGGAAACATTTGTGGCTTTGAATATTACCGAAGCAAGATCTACGGTAGAGTTGATGAAATATTTAGCAAATCTATATGAAAAACTTAGTGCTTCAAACAAAGTTTATTTGATGAAAAAATTGTTTAATTTAAAGATGCAAGAAGGTGGATTTGCATCAAGTCATTTGAATGATTTCCGGTCTATTGTAAATCAATTAAAATCAGTTAGTATTCCGTTTAAGGATGAAGTGAAAGAAATTTTATTATTATGCTCTTTTCCATATAGTTGGGATAACTTTGTAATGGTTATTAATAATATAACATCTTCTACTAATTTTTTAAAGTTTTATGATGTGGTTATTATAATCATGAATGAAGAAATACGTAGGAAAAGTATAGGAGAATCATCATCCTGGAATTATTTGAATGTAGAAAATAGGGGAAGGAAGAAGGATATATCCAAGAGAAATAATACTAGGAAATAAAAGTCTAAGAATGGAAAATCTAAATCCAGAGGTAGAGGTATAACCTGCTAGAATTGTGGAAAGAAAGGTCATGCAAAGAAGGATTGCTAGTTTAAGGAAAACAAAGAGAATGTACCAGAGAAAGGTAAAGAGGAAAATGTTGCTGCAAAAGAGGTAATACAAGATGCCCTAATTCTCTCCTTGGATAGTAAAATTGAGTCATGGGTTTTAGATTCAGGATCTTCTTTCCATGCAACCCCTAATAAGGGCTATTTCAGAAATTATGTCCAGGGTAATTTTGGGCATGTTTATTTAGGAGATGATGAACCATGCAATATTACTGGTAAATGTAAATTTTATTTTAAATTGTAGAATGAAAATAAATGGCTATTAAAAGATGTGAAGCATGTTCCAAGCCTTAAAATAAATATAATTTCTAGATGACAATTGTATGAAACTCAGTTACATGGTTACACTCACACCCGAATAGAAAGTTACTAAGGATTATTTTTAGAATATTTGGCTCGATTCATTTTATGTTCTATCTACTTGCTATATAAGCATGTGCATAATTGATAAGGAAAATATAAATAAATTGATGCTAAATCCAAAATATATACTTATCATTGGTTATGGCTCACTCGTGTGATTTCATGATCCCAATAGTTTTGGGATTTAGAAATTAAATTTGATAATTAAGAGTCATGAAATTTATTGAATGTAAAGATAATTTATAGGGATCAAGTTTTGGTACCCAAAAATAAACTAGTGGAGAGAGCGTTTGTAGATGAAAATGAACTCTTGGATTTAAAATTAATTAACACCTATAATTTTACCACGAATAAGCTTGGACTAGAAAAGAGGTAGATATCGGGCTATCAGTGCATTTACCCCTAACTAGTATCGAAAATATTACCCTTGACCGGCATCGATCCCATTCTAGTTTTGGGATTTAGATTCTAAGATAATTAAGAGATAAATTTATTGGAATGGAATCGGGATCAAGTTAGCCCCAATCACCATCGGTAGAAGGTGACCAACGCGGTCACCCTTGACCTAAGATCGATCCCATGTCACCGGTGTCGATTATAAGAAGAAGATACAAATCTACATGATGAGAAAAATTGAGCCTCATGATGAGAAAATTGAGCCATAAATCTCATTAATAAGGTCACAAAGGGTAAGTAGTGTTTCACCAATAATTTTTATGCTTTCTAGGATAAAACAAATAGAAGGTAAAATGGTTAATGAGGATTACCTATGAGGAAAAGGTGGAAGGTAGAATGTGAGCATTGTAGTCTTTTGATGCAAGCTGATTGTGTAATTTCAGTCGAGGTAATAGGTAGTGACAGTCTAACACACATACACATATAGAATGTGATAAGGTACAAGGTTGAAGAGCTTGCAAACTCTACATTGTCAAAGGTCCATAGGTTTATCCGAACAAGGTCGAAGTGGTTTAGGTATACAAGGTATAGGATATGGTCCTGAAACACAACTAGGCAAGGTGCTAAAACGACCAATAGGTTTGTTCCAAGGCACCAAAGGGTAGGTTGGGATAAAAACAAGACATTAGGAAAGGTAAGGTTAGTTGGCTAAAAACACGAGTAGTAACATCACAAGGTATAGTGAGTTAACGAATTCATGTGTCACCATGAGAGAGGTTGGGTTGGGTGATAGGTAATAAGGTCATGAGGGTGAAGTGCAAGGTCAGTATCAAATTTAGGTTAGGCAAAAAAGGTTTTGGGAAGGTAGAGTTGGTGTTATATGGTGAAATGAGGTGAAAAAGGCTAACCGATCATGGTCATGGCCAACCGATGTTGGTCAAGAGAAATTAAGTGTAGTGTACTAGGGTACATGAATGATGTTGCTTTAGGGAAACTGATGTCGGTCACGTCAGATTTGGGATAAAAAGGTAAAATCCGTGAATCATGGATTAATTTGTGCTTTTCCATTTGTGAAAATGACAAGAAGAGAGTCATTTTCATATGATTGACAAGAGTGACCATGACCTGGCTAGATTATAGGTTTATTTGTAGAGATGTGAGTGGTTGGATAGGTGTAGAGGTGGGCCTATGAGATCATTTGGCTTGATTCGATTGGTGGAGAGTAAGGGGTGTGATTCAGACATGACGATAGTAGGAGGAGGTGTGGGAGGACCACCGGCTCATATGCGAAGATCCCAGTGAGGTGACGTTAATGTGTATAGGTAGGATTAAATCCTTTCTCTTTGTCTTTGATTGAATTTGTAAGAAAAAATGAAATAAAATGGGTGGGAATGAAAAATTCAAAATGTAGTTAAAAATGGAAGAATCTAGGCATGGGGCGGGTGCAATGTAGATTAATTAGCTTGTAAAATGGAAATGGGTGGGGTTAGCTAGTTTTTGGGTTGGTTTTAGGCTTGTTTTTAAATTTTAGAAAATTAGGGGCATGGGGGTTTGGATTTGGAGCCAAACCAGAGACTGACGTCAATTGGGCATGCCGACATCGGTGGGAAAATAGTCAACCGATGTTGGTTTAGGGTGACCGGTATCGGTCCATGTGACCAACGTCGGTCACTGTGAAAAGTGACTTAGTCTGAATAGGTTAAGTTGAGAAGGCCAAAATGGGGTAAAAATGAAATTGGAGGGTAGATAGGTAGTGAATAAGGGAAACAGAGAGGGATGAGGGAGAGAATCAGGTGGGTGAGGGTATATATAGGTAAACATAGGTGGGTAATAGAGGAATATTAGGTCACAGTGATGGAATGGGTTATGGGAACTTGATAAGATAAATTAGAAGAAATGATAGGCCAAGGAAGTAGTTAGGAAATAGATAGGTGGGGTAATTAGGTTGTAAAGAAATGGGAAAAGTAGTTTAGTCTTTGAAATTTTTGAGTGGTATGGATGCAGGCATGACATTAGTTGATGATGCGGGACTGTGTCCCACCATTATTAGGGAAGATGTGTCCCAGTGTTACTAAGGATGAGTGGACACATATGCGAGATGTCAAATTGGTGGGAATTAGGTGCTATAGGAGGATCCAATGGGATCACAATCTCATGGTCACACTCATCGATAGATGGGATGTAATGACCAACACCTTTCATCTACCCACTAGTGAGATGACCATCACGTTGGAGGATGTATATAGGATTCTACAGCTGCCTATTGTTGGGGAGCCAATATATTTGGTATCAACAGATGGAGCCTTCGAGGTGATGATTGAGGTATTTGGGGAGATGGTGAGTGACTTGATAGAGCACAACACCAGTCTTGTTTATGGGGCTTTGTATGTTGCACACCCACAAGAGACATGGTTAGCAGTGCTGATGATGGTGGTGGTGGGGTGCTATGCACTTCCTATTCAGAGGGTGGTTAGTTTCCCAGAGGGATGATGGGAGTATTGCGAGATATGATTGAGGATCAGGTCTGCTTTACATGGGCACTTATATATTTAGTGTAGCTATACAGGGAGTTATGGGCCTACCAGAGGATGTGACACTATGGAATCTATTGTACATTCCTACTTTGCATTATAGGGTGTATGAGCATATTATGGTAGTGTGGCCATGAGGACTACTGGTACTAGATTGGCATCATGGGGGAAAAAGGGAAAGTTACAGGAGGTGGGTGGCCATAGGTGGTCATCCTCGAGTAGAGGAGGAAACTCATGACGTAGTATACTAGAGGTGGGATCTAGAGCATCCAGTATGCGATGGACACACTCTGGAGGCCCTATGTTAGTTTTCCAGATTTTAGATGGATGGTTGAGTAGAAGAGTTATAATTAGTGTTGTGGATACGGGGTAGATGTCTTGACAAGCACAAGATGATCCCGATTGTGATTTTAACACCGGTTTGGATTATAACATGATGTGCGGCCACCCTTCCCATCTTATGGTAGGGATGATGTGGAGATACCTTTATCTCCACCCTGGCCCATAGACCCCATAGAATAGGAGAATGTACTTGTGGATACGATTCGGATGATGCAAGGACCACTGTGGCATATAGGTAGTGGTGGATAGTGAAGTTATAGGAAGCACCACCATGGATAGGTCAGCTAGACTTAGCCACAGTGATGGTATAGAGGATTCCCTATAGGGAAAATTGACCACATTGGGAGTTCAATTGATAGTGGCACGGGGAAGAGGTAGTTACTTTGAGTGGGCGGTGACACAACATTACGGGGCCAATCGATTGCTACCCGGCTCGGGAACAAGTACATACTCCTATAGGGGATGGTGCATAGGTAGCAATGCTACATGAACAAGTCACTAGTTTATAGGGATAGTTGGCACCGTTTGCACACACATAGGTTGTGGCCTTATAAGCCTATGTAGCTACATGGGTAGTTGTACAGCACCGGATAGGGTCTCGTAATATACACACCAACACCAGGAAAAGGTCTTCTATTAGTAGGGAAAAGTTCACAGGTGGTAGTTGGGTCGATGCCACCTCCCCAGACCATATCTATGATGAGGTTAAGGGATTCCCTGAATGAGGCCCGCTATTACTAGGACCATCTACCCACTACATGTATTGATGTTCCCTCATATTCCAAGTGTAGGGCCCAACAAGAAGCAAGTGAGAGGACTAGGTCTAGGACTCACAACTCAGGTAGCACAGAGGAGGGTCGTCATCCCTAGAGATAGGTTCGGGGTGAGGCTACTAGTTCTCACAAACCGGTCCCCGCCGAGGGTCGGGAGGAAAAGATGGGTGCTAGTGAAGAGGAGGGCCTCAAGTGGGGTTGATTGATTATGACATGTGATACTTGTATGATGATTTTTATTTTTATTTATATATACCAGCTGCGTGCTAAATATTTTGCAAGATTATATATGAGAGTTTTGAGACACTTTTATTATTTATCCCTGTGTATATATGTATTGATACAAAAACATTCCTCTTTATATAGTTGATGATTATTATCGAGATAGATTATGCACTCTTTTTAATTTCCATTGTTATTGTGTACCATGAGAACTATGTGAGTTAGGCATGATTGAGTCGAGGTCTTTTAGACATGATGGAGTTGGGTATATGCGTGGTTAGGTCGGGTATATGCATGTTGGAGTCTTGGTAATTTCTAAGTTACTAATCTTATGGAAATAATGTGTTTTATGTATGTTGTGTTTAAATTTCCAAGTAAGTAATATCATGGAAATATGAAATGATTTAATTAGAATATGGTTGTGGTGATAAAATGGTAGGTATGTATGTTTTTATGATATATTAATTTCCATGTTTTTGTGTAAATAGAAACAAAATAGGGTAGAATGTGATTATAAAGGGGAAAATTGGTTAAGGAAATAATAGCGAGCTAACCTCCAAGGGGCCCATGCCCTTAGAGTGTTGCCTACATATCCCCAATGAAAAGGGGCCTTAGGCCGATGTAGTTATCCCATAAGCTAAGGAAGAATATGATGAGGTAGATGAATGGGTCTATAGGTTTTAGACATGGTTGAGTTGAGGTCATTTAGAAATGGTTGAGTTTAGGTGAGAGGATAATTCCTAGAATGTAGGTGTCAAAGGTTTGGTCTTGTGTAATAGAATAAATAAGTAAGAAAAGGGGTGAATAGTAAGAGGATACAAAAAGGCACCTAATTGGTAAGAACCATTATGAGTCTATCATACCAAAGATTGGCTTATGACCATAAGACCCTAAATGTGTTGCATGATTGACTGTTCTAAGGGTGAAGAAAGTCACACGACCATGAAATGTCACATTTTTGGCACATCCCTTGAGTAGGTGGAAGATGAGAAAGAAAATACAGTGAGGTGAAATGGGTTGTTTTAGCGTAACCTTGGTGTGAGACATCATGTCTCTTTTACAAGATACCCAAGACCAGAATAGGAAAGTCCATGATGAAAAAGTTATCTTGTTCTTTTTTCTTTTGTTTTATAGACTGATCAATGCGGGAAGTCTATGTGGGATGAATAGAATGTATCCTTGAGGTCTTTATGAAGATGATCGATGTAGGAAGCTTAAGAATATTTTTACAAAAATAGTCTTCTTTTTTGATAGACTACCTACAATATGGCTAGCTTTGTATAGATATACTTCGAGGAGCAGTCTATTTATAGCAGCAATATAGAAAGATAGATGTCCCTTTTGAGGGATTCATCTATTTACTATAATTTTGACTCAAGGAGTTGAATTTGAAAATCCCATATATTACTTTTGAACGTATTTGGAATTTTAGGTCACGGACAAGACTATAGAGGAGTATAGGATTTTTTTATGAAGACAAAGCCATAGTACACGAGGGTTTAGCTACGAAAGAAAGGTTTTAAGTGACGAACAACCATGGGATTTCATCTTGAAAAGGATGAAAAGTATCCATGTGAATCATGCCATGAGTAGAGCCGTGGTACTCATAATGAAGATAAGGCTGAAAGGTGACGAGTAATCACATGATTCTTGTTTAGTCATTGATCCTTAAAATAGGTAAGTGGAAGGTGAATGTTGCTCAAGGGACAAGCATTTAATAGACATAAGGTGATATAATAATTGATCCAAAAATAGAATGGTTGAATATGTAAGGCATTTAAGGGCTCAGGTTCAAGTTTACCTTCGAGTGAAGATAAATGATAAGAACTTGATCCATAGGAATGAGTAATGATATAGGGTCCAAACTAATTAGGGGTGAACTTTTCCTGTTTATTTTTTCTACTTTTGTTACATGTTGATTTTCCTATAGGATGAGGTCACCAACCTTAAAGGTTCATTATTGGACACATTTATCATAGGCACGTTTTCTACATTTTTGGTATATTTGGAGGTGATCGAGAGCATTTAAATAATGTTCATCTAATAACTCAATCTATGCCAAATGGTCTGGTGAAAATCATCATCATTGAGCATATATTTGAGTGAGATACAAAGAGATGGAATTTGGACTTTGAGAGGCAAGAAATACTCTGTACCGTAGACCAAAGAGAAAGGTGTAACAAAATTTGAGGTGCAAATACTAGTGTGATAAGCCCATAAGGAAAAAGGAGTGTGTGTGTGCCAATCCTTATCAGTATCGTCAACAAATTTCATAAGAATTTTATGTAGATTTTTGTTAGTTGATTCAGCTTGGCCATTTTTAAGGATAATAAGGTGAAGAAAAACTAAGTTGAATGTCGAAGGCATCACAGAGTTTTCGTAGGATTTTATTTTTGAATTGTTTTCCATTATTAGTGATGAGGTGATGAGGAAAACCAAAGTGAAAAATTATGTGATGGTTGATGAATTCACATATTTTCTTGGCTTTTGTAGAAATAAGAGGTATGAATTCCACCCATTTAGTGTAATATTCAGTAGCGGTAATAATCTATTGATGACATTGGGAAGAATGAGGGTTAATCTCTCTGACAAGATCCAAACCCCATTGAGAAAGGCCAAAGGTCTCGTGCAACCTATAAGGCGTAACTAGGGGTGTGATGAAGATTATGTTTTGAAACTTCATAGAATGCCTAACATAGTCACAATAATCGTAATTTAGGGTTGGGTAGTAATAGCCTAGGAAACAGATGCACTTAGTGACAACTAAGCCACTGAAGTGACCCCCACAAATCCCGTCATGAACTTCCTTGACAATGTATGGAATTTTAGAACTTGTAAGGCATCATAAGAGGATACCGTCAAAGCCACATTTATAGAGAATACCACCCATGATGACATAGTGAGAGACACTTTTGATAAAGGCTCATTGTCCATTGTGAGTAAGATCTAGAGGCAAAATTAAAAGGGAAAGGTAGTCAAAGAAACTTCTTATATCAAAGGTCATGTGGGTCAGTTTCAATGTTTCCTATAAGGTTGACATCTCAGATTAGATAAGAAGGTGATTGCAACCTTTGTACTATGACACATACTTTCAAGTCGTAGGAAAAGTGGCAATTTGAGAAGTAAGACAAGCCATATGGTCCACAAATTTGTTAGTGGAACACGGGGTGGTTTGAAGTTCATAATGGTTCAAGGTATTCAAAAGCATGTCAACATGATGTTTATAATTTTGAGCTATCTTCTTACGACACCAAAGATATACCATTAACTTGGTTCACAACCAGTTGAGAGTTGCTAAAGATATTAATTGATTTAATGTCTAAGGTTATGGCGATTTGAATACCTAACACGAGTGCTTCATATTCATGATATTGTTAGTACAATAAAAATATAGTTTGAAAGATAATGGCATAGGCTCACCATTAAGAGGAATGAGGATAACTCCAGCACCACCCCCATGCTAAAATTTGGAACCATCAAAGAATAAGGTCATCTGGTAAATGGTATTGTCTAGGGAGAGGGTAGCGATGGATTCATCAGGGAAATTGAAGTTAGAATATTGGTTTCCAGAGAGAGGTGCTTCTATGAGTTAGTCAACAATGGTTTTTCTTTGAAAATTTTTTGATGGATGAATTCAAGATCTAGATCTTAAAGAAGCATGAGAAAATGTGTATAACATTGATGTTTGTATGGCTTAGCATACATGTAATGTAAGGGGTCAGTATTGGTGACAACAAAGGTTTTGTGGTTGAGTAGGTAATATCAAATTTTAGTGGCGACAAAAACTAAGGCTAAGCAGAGTTTTTCAGCATGAGTATATCTATTTTCGTAGTCTAAAAGCATATGGATTATATAATAAACTACTTTCTCCTTGTGTTTCTCATCACGATGAGTGAGCATGACACCTAGGGAATGATTAGTTGCAGAAATGTAAAGGTAAAATGGTTTTGGATGGTAGTGGTCGGAAAGGCTGAGAAATAAAGTGATGAATACATTATAACTTTCCTTGCAAACTAGGAAGTTGATGAAGGTTAGTAGGTGTATGCATATTGAGAATAGCTTTGATTTTAGCAGGATCAATGTTAATGCCATGCAAAGAAACAATAAAACCAAGGACATTTACCGAGAGAACAACAAAGGCACACTTCTTAGTTTGAAGGAGAACATGGTATTTGATGAGATGGTCAAAGAAAATTTTAAAGATAACAAGGTGCTTGGCTCGATGTTTGGATTTGGAAAGAAGATCGTCAACATAATCTTCCAATGTGTTATGCCCGCTGATACGTAGCACCAACGTTTTTAAGGCCAAAGGGCATGACATGATGAGAGAAGGTCCCCAAGGACTGATGAAAGTGGTTTTATGTTAATATTCTGAGGTGAGTAATATTTGGTTATAACCCAAGAAACCATCCATGAGTGATAGCATCTCATGGTGGTGGTGAGATCAACTAGTTGGTCAATACTAGGTAGAGGAAATTCATCTTTGGGGAAAGCTAAATTAAGGTCATGGAAATCTGTGAAAATGTAGAGTCCCCTATCACTTTTGTGATAGGAATGATGTTAGAGATCCATTGGGGATAATCAATGGGTAGGATGAAGGAAATCGAAAGAAGGCATTGGATTTCTTCTTTGACAAGAAGGGAAATGTGAGGATGCATTTTTCACAGCTTTTGTTTCACGGGTTTGGCATCATGAATGGTTACAATATTGTGGACCAAAATGTTTGGGTCAATACTGGGCATATCAGTGTAGGACCATGTTGGGCCTTAAAATATTGGCTAAGTGCAAGAAGGAACACAGGGCATATATGAAGAAGGGTGCACAAGGTGAAGGCACGTAGGGAAGGGTTCTAGCAGGGTTTAGTAGAACACACGGCGCGTGTGTAAGACAAGATGGGTTTTGGGAATTATCCATATTTGGAGTTCTAGGAAGAAAATGAGAAAATCATGACCTTCCTAGCATGTGGAGTGGATAATGTGCCAACCTGCAGTATTTGTATGGTTAATAATGGAATATTACATTTATGCGATGGAAGATTCCATAAAGAAATCACCGTAAATAACGGAGAGCTCACATCGAAGGAAGCATGCTCCATTGGAGGACCACATGGACACTTGACAAATGATCTGTTATCTCGGGAAGGCATGACAATGGATACTAAAGCTATATATAGATATGCTCGGGTAGAAGAAAGAGATATATGAGAGACACACACAGACCGAGAGCGATATCATAAAGTGCTAGATAGGCAAAGCTTTGTAGGAATAATGAATGATCCTTTGGGTTAGGATTAGGAGAAATGTAGGAGTGATGTCATATTTAGAGGATGGGTTTGTAACCAGTTTGTAATATGGAAGCATAGCTTAGGGTCTTGATGTATGACTATGGTCTGCATTGTTATATTGTTCTGTTATGGCCTTAATGAATGTAATATGGTTATTTAACTTGTTAACATGAATATAAGGTTCTATTATAAATAATATATGTTGTTCACGGGCATAAACCTTGGTGCATTTTATTTGTGTTATAAATGAGTTCTATATTTTGTTTGATACTTCTCTTTGATATCTAAATGGATGCATTGATATGATAACTCATCATAATTTCTTAGAATGAATGCATGGTTCTTTTCTTTCTTGTATCTAAATCTATCATTAATGATGTATTCTCGTAAGAATCATATAAAGGAGGGGCTCACCACCCATGCTTACCTCGGGTGAGTGCCCAAAGCACCCACCTGGATGATAGGCGATTTGCATGCATTAGACTACTATTCTAAGGGTATAAAAATGACTACATATTGGTTCCATTGTTGGGACCTATTTTTGAATTTTTTGTGAGAAATGACATACATATTAGTCCCTGTGATGCATGATGACCAAAAGTATAGCCTTGGAAAGTGTTGAAGCATGGTTCAAGAGCAAGGAGGATGAGTTTCTCAAATATTCAACACTATACCTGAGTTCGATGCATGTAGATGGGTAGAAGAGAACATGTACCATGAGTTATATGAGACATTATTCTATTGTTTTCTAGTAGAACTATATGAATGGCTTTTAGCATATGCTTCTAGATTGAGCTGGTACTATAGATGGCACGTATGGACCCAAGATGATTACCATAGGCTATAAGATGCATATCTAACTTAGACACGTGATGTTGATCACTGGTGGAAAGGATTTCTGACTAGTTATACTTTGGAATATGCCATTTCTATGTACTCTTGCCTAGAATTTATGGAGTTTGAGTTTTTGAGGGATCCTAAAGGATCATTTCTAAGTGTTATCCCCTTGGATATGAAGATATTGATCATTACCCTAAGTTTAGAGGCATTTCCCATGGCCGACTAAGATTTTTTGAGTGTTAGGTGAGGAAGCTAGGGTGGAGGAAGATGGTAGACATTACAACAGAAAAGGAAAGGGAGAAGAGATGTCTCAAGTATAGCAAAGCTTGTGAAAGGGAGATGACTAGACAATGCGAGGTTACAAGTGTGATGGATCTATAGGGCGAGACATTGTGGGAAGGATTTGAGGTTCTCGTAGAGGATGTGGAACCCGAGTGGTCTATGCTACCCATCTTAGCAAGCATGAGAGAGAAACCCCTCAACTTCGATGAATTTTCATCGCATGGAGAAAAGAGATATGTTGGTGTGCATTTGAACCCACCTAAACCAACCCCTAATGCTTGGTTTTCCATATCAAGGGAGAAGTATTGTTAACCTATTTGGTATCACTGGGAGTAAATGATCTGTGCCTAGGAGATATAATTTATCGTTCGGGACATCCATTGTTACAAAAAAATTCCGTATTTAGAGGAATTTTTGGAAAATGTGCAAATACACAATTTGGGTATCACATCTGGAAGTGGCATGGGACACACAACTAGTGGGATAATATCACAAACCATCGGTACATAGTTCAGTGGGATGTTAGGAAAATTAAGCACAAACAATTTAGGCCATTTTATGGCTATAGGAGGTGGATCTAGTGGTATAGGAGCTGGAGGACCTGGTGGACCTAGTGAGATCTAAGGATCTAGTGGGTTAAGAGGAAAATACGTGGTGGATCTAGTGGATCTGGGTGGAGGAGGAAACATCAAAGGGAACCAAGGCTATGGATAAGGAGGATAAGGGCCTGCCACCTCCACAAGTATTCTTTAAGATGTATTTGCATTTACTTGGACTACAGGGGTATTGAAGATGCTACAGAGCATGTAAAAAGTGTGAATTACTATGGCAAGTGAAAGGGATCACTACCCCGGAGAGGAAGGCAAGTTAGTTTGCAAGGAAATTTCAAGGGCACGCGCATAGTTGGTATCGGAAGTATGACCCCATCAAATGGTGGTAGAATAAACTACATTGAAGAATGCCTTCCTATCAGAGTTCCATATCCCTGAATTTGAGCAGAAGAGCATCAACACTCTGAAGGAGATCCAATAAGGAATGGCAGAGAGTGTGTGGGAGTATGACATCAGTTCAAGACTCTCTTGTTAAAACTATCTCTATGACATTCACCCTTCTCAACATGCTCAATGGTTTGTTGGAGGATTGATAATATTGTTTAGAAGGGCACTATCACACAAGACTTTCACAAACCCATGTGAGGCCTTGGAAAATTCCCTGCACTGAGGCTTTTGGAAGTGTTGATACTAGTGTTATCCTTTTTCTAGAGGCTCAAATTGTTGTAATGGCCAAGAAGTTGGAGAAGCTTTCTACGTGAATTGAGCACATGAGGTTCACGTAGTGGTCTATGGTGTATATAATGTGAAGTGGAAGGGCATACAAAGGATAGTTTCCCTTGGAATTTGGTACATGCCATGGTGGTAGACTATGATATTTTCCATGGGGATCATGATGCAAATAGGTGTCCTCTACTACAACATGTAATCCACAAGAATGTTTCTTGCTATTGTAATATTTGTACCTCTATGACCCATGATATAAAGGATTATAGACTGATTGACCAGATTCATGATGTTATTGATCTTGGTGTGTGCCAGACTAGTCTTGTAAGTAGTTCTAAGGATGATGATCATCAATTATGAAGGGCACATAGATGGAGGAGTGCATGGAAGAGGTTTTCATGGAGGATTTCTTGGTCACAGTAACCATGATGGAGGAAAAAGTGAGTTCCCATGAGGAACCTATTATAATTATGGATCTACAAAGCATTATAAGCATGAGTGTCATTGACTTATTGCAATGCTCATGGTGTGGAAAAAAACATAAGTATGAGGAGTGCCCTGAGTTGTTTGAACACATGATCCAAAACACCGAGAAAGACAAAGGCATTGGGATGGTGAGTATAAATAAGGTTGACCCTCAGTGGATGCCAAGAGTGGCGTGTGAGTTAGGATTAGAACTTGTACTGGTAACAACGTGAGTGAGAGGATGCACATGCAAAGGGAGATGTCGAGATAGAAATTGGTTGTTAGGGAAGAAGTGGTACATGGGAAGTATCGATCCTACTCATCAGAAGGAAGTGTATCAAGAGACTATGGATGTGATTCGAGTTTGCAAGGGAGATCCAATGTCTAAAGGAGAAGTCAAAGTAGTTGGAGCAAAGGAATAATGTTGAGGCTCCGAAGGAGGACCTGGATGAAGTCAAAGAAGTATGTAGGATGTTAAGGCAAGAGAATATTATTCCCTTTGCTAGGAGAATGGCTGAGGGAGAAGGTACCACATGCTTTGGAGCAGAGCGTGAAAGGTAGGTTTTACATGCAAACCTTCCTCCTCACAACCTTGACTATGATAAGGAGATTACTTTGAATGCAATTGTTGATGGGTGGCTTCTAAGTAATATCCTCATTGACATAGAGAGGAGGTCAATGTTCTTACCTTGGATTCATGGCATCAAATGGGAAGACCCACATTACAACCATCTTTGAATGTGTTGTATATGGAAAAAAAGACAAAGGCAATTCCCATTGGAGTCTTGAAAGATGTAGTTATCACTATTCAAGGGCCAAGTTCACTGGAGGACTTTGAAGTCTTGGTGCTCACCGAGGTGGATAATTTCCAGCATTACTTGGGTGCCCTTGGTGTTATAAGAACAATTTCGACCTACGGTTTAACAAGGGGTATATCAGCTTTGAGAACAAGGAAGAAAGGGTGATTATCCCTTTAACATATGGGAAATCAGCACCCTATACTAAGCCCTTAGGAGAGGAAGTCCTCGATAGAATCTATGTGCACTCCATCGAGATCCTAAGATAATTCATCCCACGGAGGGAGTTATCCAATTTGAAGATGCTCAATCCTTGAGTGATACCACTAGCATGACATGTGACAATTGGGCACATGGGACTTATGAGTTGATTGGGTGACAATTGAGAGGATTTGTAACAAGGGTAATGAAGGTGCTCATTCAAGTGCCTGGGAGGGAAGAAGTTTTGAGTTACTCTAGAGGAGCATACCCTAAAGTTTTCTTAAGAAATGGAGGCTCGGTGGAAGAATGAGGACAAGAGAAGGGGAATGCTCAGTTATAACCTTTCTTGGAACTACAACACTAGGTGGGGCTACACATCATGAGAGTCTCCTAGAATGGTGTGAGGTAAGAGTCACATTTTCTGTAAGGTTCTCCAGAGCAATGCCCACACGTCATCCAAGACTACCATGGTAAGGAGACCACCTCATTTCATGTCCAAGCATGTGAGAAGGCCTAGATGGGAAGCGTAGAAGCTGTTACCACCTTTGTTATGGGTGCATAAGTTATATTCCACCTTACAAGGTTGTGTGTGCATGGTATATTCATTTGGAGATGTGTCATCAAATAGGTAATTGGAAAGAGTTGGTAGATGATCTCATTCAAGCTTTTGAGTATAGAGTACAAAGCCATCATTGGATAAGGTGTTACAAGTAATCAAGTGCCTTACAATGGGAGATAGCACTATGATGGAAGATAGAATACTATGAGCTACTAGGAGAACCTGGTTTAGAGACAAGTTTTTGATGAAGAGGAATCAAAGAAAGTACAACTTGAGCGCATGTGCATGGAAAAGGAAAAAGGAAAAATGGTCTATGTAGTAGATGGTGAGGAAATGGAAAGTTTGGATGCTAACCATTCTGAAGGTACACACAAAGTCATAGATAGTAGTGATGATGAGCAAGAACATGCCTACCATGAGCCCTTAAAAAAAATAAGGTTAACATTGGGACAAAGACAAAACCTAAGGAAGCTATCATTGGGGACTATTGGTCGAAAAAAGAAGTTTCAAAGGTCATTGATCTTGTTGTGCATGAGTTCCAAGATTTTTTCCCTCATGGGTACCATGAACTCAAAGGCATCCACCATTCCTTAGGGGAGATGAAGATCAAGTTGAAGGAAGGTGTGTGCCCGATCCGAAAGAGGCCTTATCGGATGAATCCAATTTATGCATACGGGTCAAGGAAGAAATAGACAAGATGATAACATCTGGTATCATTGAGGTTGTGGAGGAATCAGAATGGATAAGCCCAATGGTCATCAATATCAAGAAGGATGGAAGAATAAGGATCTGTGTTGACTACAGGGACCTAAATGTAGTATGTGTCATCGATCCTTTCCCAACCCCCTTTACTTGAAGAAATTCTGGAGGGAGTATTCAGGCACGAGGTCTACTCTTTCACGGATGGGTTCTCAGGGTATCACCAAGTCAAGATTGCAAAGGAAGACTAGAGAAAGACAACTTTTGCCACTAAATGGGGAAGTTTTTTCCTACATGGTTATGCCTTTTGGATTGAAGAATGCACTTTGTTGTGTTCTCGCGCATCGTGGTACAAGCATTTCATAGACTTCATCCATAAATTTCTTCAAGTTTACCTAGATGACTGGACTATGTATGGGCTAGTAAAAGACCATTGTGACAATTTGAGGCTGATGTTTGAGAGATGTTGGAAATTGAGGATATCCCTCAACATTAAGAAATGTGTCTTTGCTCTCTCCATTTGGAACCATGTTAGGACATATTATATGTAAGAAGGCTTACTAGTGGATCCCGCCAAAGTTGCAGTTATTGTGGGATTGGGGAGCCTACTAGTCAAATCGTAGTGCATGTGATTCCTTGGACATATGGGGTACTATAGGAAATTCATCAAGGGGTATGCCAAGATCACCACCCTTGGAGGAATTACTAAAACACAAGAGTGCCTTTCATTAGGGAGAGGCAAACAAAGGCATTTGACACTTTGAAGGATAGGCTTGTCACTACACCCATACTACGCTTTCCTTCTTGGGATAAGCCTTTCCATGTGCATGTTGATGCCTCAGGAACAACCATGGGAGTAGTACTAGCACAACCTAGTGAGGGGATTGTTGATCACCCCTTGTGTTTTGCAAGTAGGAAGTTGACACCAAGTAGAAAAAATTACACAACTACTGAGCATGAGGCACTTGTCAATGATCTATGCTGCATAAGTTTAGATAGTACCTATTGGCAACACCCTTTATATTCTATACAGACCACATGGCATTGAAATACTTGGTGAACAAGCCCATTTTGCAAGGGCGCATATGTCATTGGGTCCTATTATTCCAAGAGTTTGAGTTCACGGTGGTTGTAAAACTAGGGAAGAGAAATTCAGGCCTGACCACTTATCAAGGATTAACTCAGGGGAGGATGTAAAGCATTGAGGATACCATGTTGGATGCAAGAACTATTTAGGTTACGGCGCATGCCCCCTTGGACTTGGAAGATATTGTTGTATTCTTGAAAATTGTGTGGCACGGATGGATGAAGGCTCTAGAGAGAAAGTAGTTAGCAATATGTGCACACCCCTACATGTTGATTAGTGGAGATTTGTATAAGTTAGGAGACATGATGAGGTTTTACGCCAATGCGTATTGGAACATGAGCATGGAAATTATGGAGGAAGTGCATGGTGGGATTGCAGGAGGACACTATGCAGGAAATGCTACCACACGAAGATTCTAATGGCAGGGCTTTGGTGGGAAACCATCTACCAGGATTGTATTGAGTTTTGCAAGGCCTGTGACCATTTCCAGTGCCTTGGAAAACCTAGAAAGAGGGATGAAATTCCCTTGCAACCAATAGCTAGTGCTGAACCATTTGAAAAATGGGAAATCAACTTTGTAGGGCCAATTTTCCAGCCGTGCATGAAGGACTAGTTCATGGTATATCATTACTTACACTGATTACCTAACAAGATGGGAAGAGGTAGCACCTACAAAGGATTGCACTTGCAGTGAAAACTACTATATTTTTATGGGAGAACATAATCAGTAGGTATGGTTGTCCTTTAAGCTTAACAAGTGATAGAGGTACACATTTCTCAATGAAATGGTCAGGATTTTGTTAGCAAAATTTATGGTGGCCCATCACAAGACTACCCCTTATCACCCTCAAGTGAATGGAACTGTTGAGGCATTTAACAAAATACTAAGTCACACGTTGACCAAAATCTGTGACATCGAAAGACAAGATTGGGATGACAAAGTATCATCCATTCTATGGGCATACATGACAACCTACAAGAGGTTGAACAAGGCCACACCATTTCAATTGGTGTTTGGCGTGGAAAGCTATTTTTCCAGTTGAATTCATGTTACCATCACTTGCATATAGCACACGTAGGAGGGTTGGATGATGAACAAGTGTTGGAAGAGAGGATTGATAAGTTGATGCAGTTAGATGAAAGGTGATCACTTGCTAGATGGAGTTAGAAGATAGAAAAGGAAAGACAAAAGGCATGACATGATCATCATATCAAAAAAAAGTAATTTGAGGTTGGGAAGATGGTTTGTTATATGATTCCAAGTTTTGTGCCATCCAGGAAGTTGAAATTCCATTGGCTAGGACCTTACATCATCTCGTACATCCTTGATTCAGTGCTTTCTCGATTACAAGTGCTAGATGGGATGAGATTACTAGGTCATTTCAATGGGAGTAGGTTGAAGCCCTACTATAAATAAGTCTTCTTGGTGTTTGTAAATAAGGCAATATTTCTAGTTAGCTTAGGATTTCCCTTTATGCTTGATTTTTCTTTTCTTGTGTTTCCCTTTCTCATTTGTTGTTCCTTTCTTTTTGTTCATTTTGCCTTGTGTGTCGGTAACCACATTATTTTCTAAAGTTGTGTATGCACAGAGGACCGCACATCTATTTTAGTGTGGGGTGGAGTAGTGCAAAGTAAAGTATAAGCTAGTAGTAAAAGTTGAGTGGCCCAGTAGAAGGAAGCACATAAGATTGAGAAAGCATGGGGAAATGGTGGATAATGAATTATGGTGTCAAGAAGGTTGTAACAAAGACCACATATGAAGAATGAAGAGTGCAAGAACAACATGAGGTAGGTGAGGGAAAAAATTAGGTAAAGGACAAAAGAAGTGCCTTTGGCGTTGTAGACGCATGCATAAGAGTCTTTGGTCAGATTGGATTTTTGTGCACCAAAAGGTTGTAGAAGGTTTTTCACGTAGGATTGGGTGCATGGGTAAGGGATGCTTAAGGTCACCTAGTGGAAAAATCCACATTTAATGCTAAGTACATTTGGTAGGTGGTATAGCATTTATTGCTTTGGAGAGGAGAAAAACTATAAATATGAGGTCGGAAAGTCATTATTTTACCTTGCTATTACAAGTTGAAGCTCTTGCGAACTAGGGCATCCAGAGAGATTTGTGTGAAGGAAGAAGAATCATAGAAATCTAAGTGTGTGACTAGGGTGGATCTACAAACCAGAGTGGAAGGAGTACATGGGCATGGGGAGAGTTTTTTTGAAGTATGCCATCTTGTGGAAGGGTTTTCCTAGTTAGGGTTTGGCAAGCTAGGGCACGGAAAGAGAAGGATTTCTTCATGGAGTTAAGCCTTAGAATTGAGCAGAGTAGTAGAGAAGAGAAAGAAGGAGTTTTAAAATTTTAACTTGACAAGAAGAATGACACCAAAGAAGGTGACCATTTCACCAAAGAAAAAGGGAAAGGGAAAAGGAAAACAAACCACTACCATCACTAGCTCCAATGAGGAATGGTATGTAGAAATGCAGTACCCAGATGGAGTATTGTTGGGAAAAGAGTGGGTGTCACATTTGAGACAAATGGCCATGAGTGATTACAACCATCACATGAGCACTACAAAAAAATAAATGGCATTGGAGCTAGTTCATCCAACTAATAAGAGGACACTAGATGGAATGCCAATATATAGTGATGAGGTGAAAGTAAAGTTGAAAAGGCAGGGCTATTGCAACTGTATGAGTTTCCTTATTTTGGCAAGCTTGAGTGAGTATATATCAGTGGTTGATGTCACGTGTACATGAAGACCATTCTACTTTGTAGGGCACAAAGATGTGCATAACACCTCAGTTGATATCCAAATTCACTAGCCTAAATTGTGAAGGAGAATCCATAGATGATGATTTGAGTGATAAGGAGGCCATCAAGGAAATTTGGAGGCTTATGACTACAAAAAGGGTTCATGGTACTTTGACATCATAAAATTCAGACCTATTATGAGGATGGCCACGCTTGGTCACCAAGCTTAATGATCAAGAAAGATGGATGCAAGTAAACAAGGCATGGTTAAATGTATGCCAAAAGATCTCAGAAGGGACCATCTATAACTTGTCTTCTTTATTGTGGATGAGATCATAAGTAGTGCATGTGGAAGGAGAAAAATATACTATTTGGAAACATTCTCCTCACCATCATCTTCTTGAGATTGGAGTGCCGATGGGCCAGAGAATTTCATTTGGGAGTATCCAGAAGACAATCCCTCACCCAAAAAAGGTTTGAGAAGTATACTTGTGAAACCATGATGGTCACCCACAAGGCACACCTAGAAAAGTGGTACAAGTGAATGCACGATGCATTTAGGGAAGAATGGAGGATCCCTGAGTAGTTTCCCACACTCATGGATGGAGAGGAAGAGTTTGCAGTTTATCAACATTTATGCATTGGCAGGTTTACATTGACAAATGGGACTAAGAGCCCATGGTGCAAGCTACCCTTCTCCTTCACCATGTAATACTTCCAAGCAGGGGTCAACCAGTTCAAGGAGGCCAAAAGGCTAAGGTTCAACCTTAGTGAGGTAGACCAAGACCACCACGAGAGCTGCAACAAAATCTCGTATACCCTAAGAAGTGCATACATGTGGAGAAGTATGTCTCCCATGAAGTACAAATGATGAAGCCAATAACATTTGTCGAATCATTAGAAGGGCTACAAAGGGTATATCTACACATAAGGCCTAAGTTTGAGAAAGGTGCCTATCTAGAGAGTGATGTCTCCATTCCAAAGACCCCATAGGGAGGAAAAATGCCACATGCCAAAAGAAAAGGAAAGAGAAGAGGTGTAGGAGAAGAAGGCACCAAGTGTGCAAACCACACAATCGGTGGGCACACCAAAAGCAATCACTAAGCCTAGCACTTACGCACAGGGAAGAAGTCCCCGGTCAAGGAAAAGACCCCAGAAAGAAGAGGTGCTAGAGCATGAAGGACCCCTCACACATGAAGAATCACCAAGGAAGATGTCACCTATTAAGGAGAAAGAGAAGGAAGAATCTCCTATACTGGAATCACCAGTTAGGAAGAAGCGAAGGTGGCAGAAAAGGAAGACTCGGAGGAAACATAGAGAGCTTAGAGGCCTACATTGGTGATAGGGATGATGATGAGCCCGAGGGAGGTCAAGACCATCTAGTATATAATATACATGACTTAGAGGAGGAGGAAGATGAAGAGAAGAATGATGAGGAGAAGAGGAGAAGAATGATGAGGAGGAAGCAGAAGATCAAGGAAAGGGGTGAGTGAAGAAGGTAAGCACCAAAAATTAGGGAACCCCAAGCCTCACCAAGGAACAAGTGGAAAAATCCATGGAAAGAGAAGTAGTGGGCATCATTAAGGATTTGGTGGAGTAGGAGTTGGAGTGGAGCGTAGATGAAATTTTGAAGGAAATAGAAGAAGAGAAGCATTGGGAAAGAATATGGCAGCATGGGTGGGAATCCCAATTTGGTGGTAAGCTTCCCAAAGGCTACTGAATAGGTGGGAAGGGCATAGTGGTAGCACAAGGGAAAGGAATGGGATACATCAATGATCCAAGCAAGGTGCTACGCACGTGCTTCCAAAGCACCATACCAATAAAACAACTCCTAGCTATGACTTTGTTTGATGAAGAAGGTGCATATCCATGAACCAGAAAGATGTTATCTTGGGCATTTGAGTCCCACGTGGATGAACCTAAGTTTGAAGTAAGTCGGGAGCATTGATGAAGGTGCCAGAGATAAAAAGGAGTAAATCCCTTGGTAAATGCTCAACAATTTTCAGATGAGTAGGTCTCAATGCACTCAACAAAGTTTCAGTTGAGATTGAGGCCAGACTATTTGGAAGGAAATGATAGAGTGAGATTCCTGGAGGAGGAATTGGAGAAGAAAAAGGAGGAGCTCATTGAGAAGAGAAAATACTTGAAGCAAGAAGATCTTATCAGTGCATAGTTAAGGCGTGAATTACTGAAAGGAAGAGAAGGAAAAGGTGTGTGAAGTCTCTAAGAAGGTGGAGATGATTACGGATGCCATTGTCTTAAAGCATCCCAACCTAGCGCCACCCGAGAAAAAATATGAATCATCTTTGCAGTGTCTGGAGGATTTGACTCACATCCTCACATGGAAAGGTGACCACTTGCCTTAGAGACTACAAAGAAGAAGTGTTGGCATGCCAAGAGAGAGAAGAGAAGTTGAAGGTTGTCAAGATCATTTCTCGATATACCAAACTCCTTGTAGAGGTAAAGGCCACCACATGCAAGTTGTTGAAGCTGCATATGAAAACAATTGTGCTGATAGAGATAGAGTGGAAAGCATCTGGTCACACATGAAATGGAACTCAAGGAGTTTCAAGAAAAGAATAAGGGGAATAGGGTAGAAAGGGATAAAATCCTGGAGGTAGTAGAAAAGAAGTCAGAAGCTATCGAGACCTTGTGAGGCTCGATCAAAATCCAGCTAAAGGAATTATACCCCATAGATCACCCACTAGGATGGATGCACTTGATGACTTGGGAAAAAATTGGAGGTATTGTTGAGACAATGAGTGCCAAAGGGGAGGAACTAAGTTTTTTGAGGAGGTGAGCACCCTAGTCGAGAGACCTCTGTCAGCAAGCACAGAGTGAGGTTGATGCACTGGAAAAATAGAGGTAGAAATAGGGAAGGATTTCCCTCTCCTCCTTCAAAAATAAGCATTGTTCTCTTTCATTTTCCCCATTCTTTCATTCTTTCTCCCAATTCTTCATTCCTTCATTATTTTCCCACTATTCAGATCCCACCATTCTTTATTCATTAAAGAGAAGTGTTTTTAGGATGGAAATAGGTGTAGTGTGGGGTGATGTTGGGCCTCAAAATATTGGCTAAGTAAAGAAAAGGTGCATGTGGGTGTGCAGGCCTATTTGAAGAAGGGCACAGGGTGAAGGTGAAGGTGTGCAGGGTAGGGTTCTAGTAGGGTTTAGTAGAACACATGGCATGCACATGCATAAGAAAATGGGTTTTGGGACTTAGCCATATTCGAAGTTCCAGGCAACACATGAGAAAAGTGTGACCCATCCTAGCATGCGGAGTGGATAAGGTGCCAACCTAGCAGTTGTATGGTCAAGAATGGAATATTCCATGCATGCGATGGAAGGATCCAAAAAGACATCATTGCAAAGAGTGGAGAGCTCGGATCAAAGGAAGCATGCTCCATTGGAGGACCACATGGACACTTGGCAACTGATCTATTATCTCAGGAAGGCATGGCGGTGGAGACTAAAGCTATATATAGAGATGCTCGGTAGAAGAAAATAGAGAGAGAGAGAGACACACACAGAGAGCGACATCATATAACATTGGATAGGTGAAGCTCTCTGCAGGAATAATGAAGGATCCTTTGGGTTGGGATTAGGAGAACTATAGGAGTGATGGCATATTTAGAGGGATGGGTTTGTAACCAGTTTTGTAATGTGGAAAGCATAGCTTAGGGTCCTTGATGCATGACTCTGATCTACATTATTATATTGTTTTTATATTGCATATTATTATATTGGTTTCCTTATTATGCCTTAATGAATGTAATGTGGTTATTGAACTTGTTAACATGAATATAAGGTTCTTTTCTAAAGAATATATGTTGTTCATGGGCATAAACCTAGTGCATTTCCTTTGTGTTATGAATCATGGTTATGTTTTATTATATACTACTCTTTTGTTATCTAAATGGATTTTATCGTCCTCAATGAGTTTGACTCGAACCTTCTTGGAAGACAGCCAGAAAATCTAGTACCATTGTGGTCTTTATGCTTACGAGTGGTACAAGGAATGACAGTATGGTGGCCTTGTTCATAGAAAAAAAATATAAAGTGCTTCCAAGAACAATGATGGAGGAAGGTATGGGAAAAGTAGTGGTTGGTGAGAGATTAGAGGTCAGAGGAAAATGGTCAAGTTTGGGAAGGTGGCTCGGGTGAGTGGGTAGAAGCATTAAGTCCCCCATACGTTAAGTTGGTGTGAAGGTGGGGAGGACCGTAGAAGAAATCCTCATTGATGCGGTGACCATAAAGCAGGGGATGTTGGTTAAGGTTACCATACTCTAAGGAGTAAGGAATACGTCAATGTTATAAATATGGTACTCCCCCAGAGTGAGCCATTGAAAAACACCTTGTAAGGGATTAGTAGTTGATATGTGGGTAGTGGGAATGGATGAATCACTTGGTAGCTAGGAAGAATAAGCATTGGATGTTTGAGAAGTAGATAGGTTAGTTGATGGGTCAGCTGCATAAGCTATGGAAATAGTGGGAATAGAGGAGTTAGTTATGGAAGATGTAGTGACAACAAAGTGGCTAAAGAAGAAGTGGTAGTGGTGGTAGATGCCTTAACTGGTATAAGGACATCATTAGGTTGATACAACATGTTACATGTCTTGAATGGTGAAGGGTCAACTAGAATGGTATAGTTGTGCCCTTCATGTTCAAATTTTAAACAATGGTGTAAGGTTGAAGGAACACAACCCATGACGTGAATCCAAGGTCAGCCAAGTAGCATGTTGTACTAGAATTTCCCCTCTAAGACATAGAATACTAAGGAATAGTATAGGGGCCTACACGAATGTGGAGAATGATGGTGTCGAGGGTGGAATTCATGGCATCATTAAATGAATGTAACATAATTGGGTTATTATGCATGCAATTGGCAGGGATATACATTTGGTTGTACGCATGGGAGGAAATGATGTTAATATTGGCACCACCATTGATCATAACACGTTGAACGTGTATATTATCAACGTATATGGAAATAAATAGGGTGGGGTTAGGATCATCCGATTAGAGAGGTACAATCTTGTGGTCGAAAAAAGCCGAGAGTGGCTACTTGATGAGTGGTAGTGGGATCGAGGAAGGGGAAAAGTGGTGAGAGAGGCCACATGGTGAGGAGTGATAATGGATGCAATAGGAATAGGGTCATTAGGTAGAACCTCAATATATCGTGCACGACCTCAATGAGGGCTTCGACAATGAGACTCATAGGTTTGAACAAATTTGTACAAAGACATTTTAGAGGAGACTCATCAAATTGTTTAAGAATTGTATGATGGGTCACCCTGTCAAAAATAGGGTATGTGGGTCAATGGATGGTGATTTTGGGTGCAAGTACAGATGGAATATTGGGTAAAAGAGAAGCGGATGAGCTGGTTGTTTTCTCCTTTCCTTTTTGCTTCTAGGATCGAGTGGAAATTTGAACCATATTGATCTTTGGTAAAGGATAAAGTGATTTTTGGTAGGTGTAGCGATAGGATGTTCAAAAATATGGTGAGGGCATATACTGGTTTTGTGAAAATAATGTCGCACATTGAAATTTTGGTGGAGGTTTAGCTAGCTCTCTTATGCAAACCATATTGATCTCAAATGTTGAAGGGGAATAAAAGGTTTGTGGAGGTGGAGATGAAGGTTGTTGAATAGGTAAGAGACAAGATTGTGTGGTGATAGGTGCTAGTGGAAGAGCGTCCTCATCTAAAATATCTTCATCATCAAATATTTCTTCAAGAGGATATAGTTGGAAAAGAATAGTCTTAAGAGCTTTACATTTTCCACATCATGCCCTGAAACATGATGGTAAGAATTTTTTTGTATCATCAAACCCTTCTCGGTTTAGGTTTGAGTTGGTCATAAGGTCTAAGCGGTGGCATTGTGATGATAGAGGTTTCCAAAAGGTTAGCTAAGATATTGGTGTAAGACCACGCCAATGGATCACAATGTGAATTAAGTGTGGTTTTGATGGAAGTGTGGGTGAATTTGGTGGGAGAGGTGTCACTTTGGAGGTGGAATTGGAGGTTGAGTAATTTTAACCACTTGTTTGGTAGATAATATAGTTTTAGGTTTAAATTACACCTTCTTGGTGAACATGTAGCAAATGAACCATTTGTTAAAGGTGGTATAGGTTTAACTACCTCTTTGAAAGGTAGTGGGTTCTTGGCATTGGTTTCACCTTCTTGGGTAAAGGTGAAGAAGAAGTGTGTGATGTAGAAGGAAGGATGATGGTGGAAGGGGATGAGTTAGCCAAGGCGATAATGAAGGTGCGGTAAAGGTTATAGTAAGAATGTGGAAGGTACTTGTTAAAGAGAAGAGAATAACATAGGGAAATATGAGGATATTGGAAGTGGTGTAGGTATAGGAGGTAGAAAGGATGTAGGTGATGAATAAGGCACAAGATATGCAGGTAATTTATGTGTAATGAGAGGATCGGGATGAGGTAGGCTATTGTACTTTTGGTTTACTCTAGGTAGGAGTTCTTTTGGCCAAGGTTGATGGGTGGGGACCTAGGACAGATGGAAGTGGTGAAGATGATAGAGGGGTAGTTTGTGAAACCGGTGTATGTGACTTAAGGGGTTGGGAGTTCCTATTAGGTGAGGGAATAGTTTTGTGATGGATTGTGATGATTTGGCTAAATCAAGTTTGACAGAGGATGGACAAGGCTTGATGTCGGCATGAATCCCAATGTGGTAGTGAGTCCTGGATGCGGAGGAAGGTATAGGTGTAGGTAAGGTTATAGATATAGGAAATGGTATATTTTTGGTAAAGGTTTAGGTGTGGGAGAGGGTGATGAAGAAGGGGCACCTAAAACGGCCTGAGCATGGTGGGTTTGGTTGTCTAAAACACCTTTGGATAGATCATGGAAGTATCAACAGATAACATTTACATTTGAGTTGAGAAAGGTAGTCAAAGACGTCCCCAAAGCATGGAATTGTCAACATAATCCAAGCGGTCAGCCAAATGTGAAAATGACACCGATGTAGGAGGATGATCTTGATTTGGTATTAATCCCTGTAAAGAATATCTATGAGATAGGGAAATGGTTAGCTTTAGACTCTCTCAAGAAAAGAGATGAGAGAAAATCAACAAGATCCTTGAAAGCCAATGGATAATTGTCACCAATAGGAAGGGAAGATGTTAATGGATCCCCTATGGGAAGGGGAGATGACAATTTGTTTGAGGTAAGTTCATATTTTGGTGAAGAATAAGGTAAGCATGAATCTCTTGTGGGTAGAAGAGTAAGTACTATGGGTTGTTTTTCAAGTTAAGAGGTGAGTGGGGAAACTGCATCGAAGATATGGTGGACTCCTCTATGGGTGAAGGAGGAGATAAGGGAGAATCCTCTATGGGTAAAGGAGTAGATGAAACAATTCCCTCTGTGGATGAAGGAGCTTGTGCAAGAATCTCCTCGATAGATGGAGTAGGAGGAAATTGAGCAGAAGAGTTGGTATGATGTTGAAAACAACATGCACCTCACAAACATTACTTTGTCACCAGCTGAGGTTTCACCGGTTTGGTTAGATGATAGGGTGTGATTTGGGAATGATGTCTTGAAGATGTGAAGGTTCTGATTAGCTGGTGAGTTATGATTATCCAAGACGAGATCTCCATTATCTAACTTTTCTTGGATGATGTTTGTGAAAGTTATACAATTTCCATCGCTATGATCTCTAACATGATGATAGTTACAATAATCATTTTCTTTATACCATGTAGGAACAAGATGTGAGGGGTCAAAACTATTATGTTGTTTGATGGGTGGAAGAGTGACTACTCTAGATTTTAGAAGTTTTTCTAAAACTGAAGAGTAGGGTTCTCCTATGGGAGTATATTTTCATTGCTCCCGCTTGAATTGAAAATCTTGAATAGGAGAAAGATTGGAAGAAGGATTTGATTGGTTGAATGGATGAGATGGTTTGTCTTTCAAAACTAATGCAATGGTGGATCTTCTTACTTTAGAATAATTATTTTTAAGTTTGGAAGAAGACGAGGTATAATTTGTTTTGAATGCAACATTATTGTTACACAATTGTATCTTCTTCTCTTTAATGGCACAAATTTCAAGTTTTCAGTGCCATGGTGAATTACTTGTCAAATAAGTAGAAGTTTTGAACCTGGAGAGTTAGTGAGATGTGTCTAGCACAAGATCTAGTGAAAAACTCTATTAAATTGGTTTGAGGTAGTTGGAATGTGAGTTAGTTGATCGCTCGCCAATGAGTGTAAAAAATCATGATAGGTTCATCTTCATATTGGTATGTCACGTACAAGTCAATCATGGTGACCTTCTTGAAAATGTTGATAGAAAAGTGGTCTAGAAAATCTTGAGCTACTTGATTAAATGAAAAGATGGAATGCCTAGGTAGATCACTATACCAATCTAAATTCGATCCTATCAAGGACATTGGGAATGTTCAAAAGATAAAAGCATCATCATGATCGATTACATAACAAACATGTTTAAAAGACCAAAAGTGTTGTCACAAGTCTTATTTGTTGTTGAACCGATTAAATTTAGGAATTTCCTAATGGGGAGGGTATGGATGAATTATAATGAATGGGTGAATGGGCTCATTATAAATCTCGTCATATGTCAGAGAGTTACATGATGAGGAGACAGATGCTTTCAATGTATGCATATTGTGCATCATCATTTTGATAATATCATTTGTAGGTTGTGACGACTAGGAACCCCCTATAGTATGAGGTGGGTATGACATGGGTGGCATCCTAGTATGTGGTGGTATCGAGTACAAAAATTGTGAGGAAGGAATAAAGGTTGGAATGGATGTATATGGAAAGTATCCTGAATAAAAGATAGATGAAATAGGGGTTGTTGGTGATAAGTGTATGTATGTGGAGTGGACGTAAAGAATCTCCTAGAAATAAGAGGAAGAGACTACGGATGGAGAGAAAGATGTTTTTGGAGGGAGTATGGGCTTCGACACCAATGGTGGCCGAGATGCAATAGGCATATGAGAGGTGGCGAGTGTAGATTGACCTACACTTAGGGTAGTTAATAAAGGCATGGTTGATATCATTGTAGGAGACAAATGTCAAAGGTGCGACAAATGTTGTAGGTACAACAAATATCGTTGATGTAGGGTCAAGCTAGGAAACCACATGTGCTAAGGTGAAAGAGGGTAAGGAAAATCTAGGAGTAGCTAATGCGTAGTGGGTGCGAGGGTAGGAGGAATGGACACAGCATGCCATATATAAGTTTCTCTATTGAATCATGGGTAGATGAATGAGTGAGATAGTACTACAGAGTGACAGGGTTGTGATCAAGGAGTCTCGTGAACTCCTCATCACTAGTGGGTATGGAAAGATCCTAATTGGGGTCCATATGTGATGATATTGAAGGGGAAAGGGGATAGGTGGGAGTGGCTAGTGGATAGTGTGAAACATGAGAGTGTTAGCTTGTTTACAAGTCAAAACCATGTGACTAATGATAGAACAGTATTCTGAGCTTCATTGATGATGCAGAAACACATAAGTAATGGGAAAAAATCAGTCTAAAATGAGTGATTAGATCATTGTTCTAATTGGAAAATCAAAATACAAAGACCGACATCGGTTGGGGTAATCAATTCCAAAGATAAGGGTAACTTCTACCTGTCAACTCATACCGATGTCATTTACTATGAAAAATAAGAGATTCAAAGATCTGGAAATGAAAGGTGAAAAATGGGTCAACTTGGACTCTAAAGATGATATCAGAGACCCAAAAGTGTGATAAAATGGCATAACAAGACACAAAAAGAACATAAAGGTGGAGAATACTATTTTAGTAAAAATAACCAAAAATCCTAAAATTGACATCGGTTAATTAACCGATGGTCATTGTGAGATGAAGTAATCGATGATGTAACATTAGACCGATATCGATTCACTATGAAATTTGGGGAAGAGAAGGAAAAATTAATTTTTCATGCTTTAGATCAAATAAAAGGGCCAACCTAGAGATTGAGTATGGCTATGAGGAGTCCTAATAAACCTAGAATAAAACCGTAATACACCACCAAGATGTGGGGCATAAAAGGATAAGATAAAATGAAGAAACGTAACTCACACCTCAAAATGCAAGCAGATAAAAATCTAAAAACACGAAATCCTAAGTCAGTAGATTTTATGTTGGAGCTTATGCCATTTAGGACTAATTATAGGATATAATTTTTGGTTAACAAAGGTTCCCTATAAAAATTCGACAACTATGGCTGGTTTCGGGTAAGTTTTGGCATGGGAGATCCTTCTCTGAGATGATGACTAGACAAAGAAACCAATTGGAGCCCACTTGTCAATCCTTTGATCATGTGATCGTTGACATCTTCTTCTCGGGAAAAATGTTGTTCAAGAATTGTGTAGTTTGTTTTTAGTGATTTGGTATAGAGAGTGTGCAAAATGTGAGCTACGGTTCAATTTTTCAACCATCAGCTGGGCATGACTTCCAACATATAGGTTTCCCACAATTTAGATGAGCTATAATGTAAAAAACTCAAAAATGCAAGTACAAAATTTTAAAACCCAAATCCACAAATTATATTTGATGAGAAAAAATTATGAAGAGGTTAAGAGCATGAATTTCACTAAGTGTAATGCCGTAAAAGAAAGAAGAGTTCCTTTTAGTCCTAGAAAACAAGTATCACCGAGATAATCAAAGAAAATAATATTTCCAGAGAAGAAACTTAATGTGAACTTGTGAATGAAAATAGACATACAATATTTTCCCTAGGAATGAACAATGCAACAAACCCCAAATTGGTCCCACCGGCGTACTCAAAAATGTTTCACCAATAATTTCTATGATTTCTAGGATGAAATAGATAGAAGGTAAAATGGTTGAGGAATACCTATGAGGCCAAGGTCAAGGTAGAATGCGCACATTGTAGAATTTTGATCCAGGATGATTGTGTGAGATTCCCTTTGACTAACATGAATGACTTGGTATGTTGCACATCTTGTGAGTGGAAGTGGTTGGTGGTTGATTAAAGAAGCGATGCTTGGGTCCAAAGTTGTGGAAAAACAACCCGGGTACTCCCGTGAGTATTCCAACTCTTTGGAAGGAGAATCGACTGCTTATCTTGTATTGTGGTTGTGTGTGTTTGTCATCTGGATGCAGGAGGGCTTGAAGATTTATGCTTGAATGCAATAAGGATCCAATAACTGAATGACCAACTTGGGTAAAGGGTTGTAAAATTCTATATAAAGGAACCGATGGTGGTTTAGGTGACCGACGTCAACCGAGGAAAATCGCATCGGTTAGGGTGAAATAGTCTTATTTACCAAAAATAGGCATATCTTCCTAGATTTGGCATGCTTTCCTTGTTAGGTCCACTTAGGGAAGTAGATTTCACATGAGAGAAGGTAGGAAGATCTTAGAAGAAGTCCAATTAGGTTTAGGAATAATTCTTAGTTAGTTAGGTCAAGTGGTGACTCAACACTGGGAGTGATGACTTGGTCACTATGAGTTAAATTCCCCTAGAATGGGTCTAGGGTGAGGTGTAATAATGAGGTGGATGTGTGGGGATGAAATTAACTTAATTAAAATAATTAATAATGTGATGATGAATATTAATATGGGATGAAGGGGTCATGATTAGTTAAATGTTAATTAATCAAGGGGACCAAGGGAGTGTGACCCAAATTTGGTGTCTACAAGTAGACCTCTATAAATATTTTCACATTCCTTGTCTTATTTATTATTGACTAATAGTGGTGAACTAGAAAACTTTGAAGAAGCAATGTAGGATAAAACCCAAAAATAGTGGAAGCATGGCATGGATGAGGAGATGGACTCCTTAGAGAAGAACCAAACATGGAATTTGGTTAAGTTTCCAGCAGGTAAAAGAGAATTATAGAACAAGTGGGTTTATAGGATTAAGGAAGAAGAAAGTGGACAAAAGAGATAAAAGGAAATGCTTGCATAGAAATGGATTTACACAGAAAGCAAGTATTGACTTTGGTGAAATATTTTCTCCTATTGTTAAGATGATTTCTATCCATACCGTATTGAGTTTAGTTTATACTTGCTTTGAGAGGGATATATGACATACAGTATGGATAGAAATAATCTTAACTCAATACAAAGATTTTCTCCCCGTTGTTACGAGAAAATTGATGTCAAGATGGAATTTCTTCATGGTGATTTAGATGAAGATATTTATATGAATCATCCACTTGGGTATGAAGTTAATGGTAAGGAGAAACTTGTGTGAAGATTGAAAAAATGGTATATGAGGTTTGATAGTTTCATGCATGAGCATGGTTATTTAAGATGTGAATTTCACCATTGTGTTTATTTAAAGATGCTTGGAAATGGGAGCTATATTATTTTTTTACTGTATGTGGATGATATCTTATTATAGGATCTAGTATGTAGGACATTGGTGAGCTTACATAAAATCTAGTTCACACATTTGCATTGAAGGATTTGGGAGATGCAAAGAGAATCCTTAACATGTAAATTCATAGAGACAGGAAGAACAGGAAGTTGTATTTGTCTTAGGAGCATTATATCAATAAGGTGTTGGAAAGGTTTAATTTACAAAATTCAAAGCCTGTAAGTACACCTATGGATGAACACTTCAAATTAAGAAAAGATCGTGTTCTATATCACACAAGGAGGTTGAGTACATGGCATGAGTTCCATATTATTTAACAAATTGGGAGCTTGTTGTATGTTATATGGTTTGTACTGGACCATACATTGCACATGCAAAGGGGGAGTTTTGAGTAGATTTATGGCTAATCTAGGTAAAGAGCATTGGAAAGTAGTCTAATGGTTTTTAGGTATTTAAGAGGACATCTAACATACGGCTTATGCTATGGAGGGTCGATACTTCTTTACATGGCTATGTCGATTTAGACATGGTTGGTGATTTGATGTAGGAGGAGCACCACCGGATATGTTTTCATAGTAGGTGGCATGACAATTAGCTAGATTTATAGATTCCGAAGGTGGTGGCTGATTATACTACGAGAATGCCGAGTATGTTACAACTACAAAAGATAACAAAGAGATGATATAAATGAGTAGGTTCATGGAAGAGTTGGAAAAGGAGAAAGAGGATTGTAGATTGTACAGTGATAGTCAAAGTGTGATTCATCTAGAAAAGAACCCAATGTTTCATTCTAGAAAAGAACACAATTAGTTGAGATATCACTTCATACAACAGGTATTAGAGGATGGGTAGCTGAAGTTGTAGAAAATTTATACAAAGGAAAATCCTATGGATATGCTAACGAAGTTGTTGGTAAGGAGAAGTTGGAACTACACTCCACTTCGTTAGTATTCGAGTTTCAAATATGAAGAGGGAGAAAAAGGACAATGAAAGGATTAGAGGAAGGATTGGTATGGTAAAATTTAATAATTTATCTCCAAGTGGGAGATTGATGAGTTGTCGAGCTTAATTTCTTCACTGACATGATTTTACAAACTTGTTGGAATACATAGTAACCGACGTCGATCAAAAAACTGGTGTTAGTCACCCATGGACCTGTATCAATCGGAGAGGAGGAACCAACATCGGTTAGGGATCAATCAGTCTTGTAATAGTGTTTCTAAACACTCATTCGGTAGTCCGAGGTGTTTGTGCATCTCATAGAAGGAGGAGATTATGACCATCATGTCTAAGATCACCAATTTATACATCAAAGGGAGATTCTTCAACAGATCACCAATCCCTTTCATTTTTCCTCTTCTCTTTTTTTTTTCTAATTCTTCATTGTACGTAATCATGATATTTTGTCTCATTCACTTAAGTGACTTTCTAAAGTTGAATTGTAAAAGTCCCTTTTATTTATAAAATGGAATTATTTCTTATTTCCTAGGAAGATGTAAAGTCACAAGTTGAATGAGATCATGAAGATTCATGTGGGGGTAGGTGAAAGGTCAATTCACAATACTATAAATTGGGATGGCTTCTCCATTCCAAAGGATCCTAAATTTTGATAATTTATTCTTTGTAGAAATTGTGGATTGTGGTTTAGATGTTGAAATTTGTATCACCAAAAAATTTAACAAAATCTATACTCTTCCATTTCCTTTTCTCATGTTTTCCTCTACTCTCTCTTTCTTTTGCAAATTTTCAAGTATGGTGATCAAGAAGGAACTTGGTGTCCTCAATAGATGAACCTAAAGAATAGTGCATATTTTCTTTGTTATTCTCACTAGAAGCTTCATTGTTTATTTAATATAATTAAATTTTGAACTACTCTAGTTATTGGATTTAAACTCTGTAATTTCTTACTCAAAATAATAACCTTCTCTTTCCTAATTTCTCTCCTTCACCCCTCATTTCTACAAATTTACCCTTGTACCCTATATAAGCAGTTTTCCATAGGTTCAATGATGTGTTCCTATGTGATTCTTGACCTATTTGTCCACCCCACAACATTTAGATAGAATTAAGATGGTTAAATTCAACAATGGGAGCCTCACCATACACAGTAAGGATGGGCATAGCCCAATGAGCATTGATGGAAACACATAATTTTCCATATGAAAAATTATTTCACCGAGATGTTGAAAAGGTATTTCCATGGGTTCTCAAAACTAGAATCAAAACAGACCATCACCCGATGGTAGAGGGTATGATAGAGGAAAGAGACCCATGGGTTGGAATGATAGGAAAAAAACATTCGATATATACTAAAGGGTTCCCTTATCCTTTAGGTGCTCAAAAGCTTGCAATTGAGGAGGTTACCATCATTGAGTGGTGTGAGAAATATATTTTACCCCATCTGTTTGTGATCAAGTGGCCTTAATAGCATATCCAAAAGACTCTAAATATGATCAAGATTTTGGTGATGCGTTGTTGTTTGAATAGCTCCTAGACCTTGAAGGTGGAGTTTCTTCCATAGATCTATTTTGTTCCAAGAATGTGGATGACTTCTAGACAATTTTGAACAAGGTATGCTATTCTCTTATTAAGGTTGATTATGATGTTAATATGACTCAATATTTTAATATCCCCAATCATGACATTGAGTATTTGATAACTTTAATCATTAAGAAGTATGATGGGGGAGTCCCTTTAGTGGAGGTTAGGTAGTTAATGATCAATGCAATAGTAACTCAAGAAAAGGAATACAATATAAGAAGGAGGCAACAAGCTTCCCCTACTTAAGGGTAGATCCCATCTACTGATCCAAAAGATGGAGATAAAATTAAAGATATTGCTTATAAGGGTTGAGGGTAAAGTTACCCTAAGACAAGTTTGTGATGAAAATTCCCTCTTGAGAAGCCAAGTCATTGTATTCCTTTTGTTATCTCTATTTTAAATAAATTTTCAACATCCGATGAAGTGTTCACCCTTCCCTTCAACACCCCCATGCCAAAGTACATTGCTTTTGATATGGCCAAATTTTTAATCCAACTAAAGATAATTATTTCTTTAGTAGATCTTCTTAGGATCCTTGTGAATAGGAATAGGAATAGGGAATTTGAGTATTCAATGAGGATACTACTAAAACTTAATAAACCCCTCCTTATTACTAAAAATGAGGTTGAATAATCTCAAGAAATTGTTAAAATAACCCTTGAATTTTATCTAGGCATAGTATTGGTTGAGAGCCAATTGGATGTTCATAATTTTTACACAACGTTGATAGTTAATGGTTGGTTTTTGTACAATTTCATGTTTAATTCTGCATCTTACAATATCATGCCATTGGTGGTCATTAATAAAATTGGTATAAAGATAACTTATTATGGAAGATGTTATGCCATGGATTAAAAAACATTTCTTGTTTTTGGTTGTGCAAAGGGATTGGTTGTAAAATTAGCGGCTCACCCTAGAAATTACTTGACAATGAATGTTTTTGTTATTGATTTCCCTACCAAATGGGGAATTCTATTATCAAGAAAGTGGGAAACAAGTGTAGGACGTAGTGTGCATATGGACCTTTCTTATAATACCATTCCTTTGGAAGGAAATTTGGTGAAGCTACATAGAGAAGACAAGTTAATGCATCATGTGAAGTGTTGTACAAAGATATGGATTTAGGTAACTTTATTGGTAACACGTATTTTGAAGATTAATTCTTGGACCATTAGGATTATTTTGTGTAGTGCTAGATTAAACAACCACTTGAGACCAAAGAAACAACCTAAGGTTAGCTTGAAAATTATGGAAATGTTTTTTTATTAGAAGTGTCCACAACCAAGTTGCAAGACAACCGTTGCCACTAGCAGGTTCCGAACAAAACCAATTTTACCAAAACACATGTTTCCTTTATTAACTAATATCAAGTTCACAAGGTTCCAATTTTAGGGTTAGATGTTTTAGTTAGGTTCAGGGAGTAATTTTCCCCATGCCTCGCTCTCTGCTGAACCTCATAGTTTCAACTAGATTTTTCTCATACTTAACGCTTCCAAAATTTCCCTAAACCATTCCCATTAGATAGGAAATTTTCTCACCTTTTCGGTGATATAAATAAGTCCTCCTAACTCCTTATATTTTTCAAGTTATGAGCGGACGAGTTTTTAGGTCAAACTTTCCCCTAGGGGGACACATGTCATGTAGGGGTGAAATCCCCTTTGGTGGGTTGGTGGGTCGTGGGGGCAGCTCGAGGAATTTTTCCCATCGCACAACACAAAGGCATAAGTTCTTTCATGCCTCCGCGGGTCCCTGGCGGACACGTGTCGAGTCCTAGCAAAAGCGGGAGAGGGGGAGGGAAGGGCGGAGCGGTAGGAGGATTTTGTGCAATTGCATCGACGGAGGACAAAAAGGAAGAAGGGGACATGTGGGTCCACGTGCCTACGAAGAAGGAAAGCCCAAGGTGGGGGCGATGATGCGGGGCTGCGGGGAATTTTGTAAAAATTTTCCCAAGGCCAAAACTCAAAGAAACAAAGGGGTCCTCCCTCCCGCTTCCACCCCAAGGTGCCACATGGCACAATCTCATCAAGCTATGGACCAATGGGGCAAAAATGAAAATTTTTCCCCAAAATTTTTAAAGGGTCAAGGGTTGAAAAGAAACTGCGCCTCCGTCATAGCTCCAAGAGGACATGTGGCACCCTCCGATTGCTTGGGGTGGGGATGTGGGGAAAAATTGGAAATTTCTCCCAAGGTTCAAAACCTAAAAAAATTTAAATTCAAAAAGGGTCCGCCCCTCCACCGTGCCACGTATCGAATCTCATTGGTCATGGGGCCATGGGGATGCGGGAAAAATAGGAAAAATTTCCCAAGGTAAAATTTTAAGAAAGATAAGTTTAAATTTGGCCCACCCTCTCGAGGTGTCAAGTGGTAGGTCCCGAATGGTTTCGGGATGGCGGGGCCATGGACTTTTTTTTGGAAATTTTTCCAAAGTCAAAATTAAAGTTAACAGTTAGATTTATTTTATTTTTGAATGCCAAATTGAAGTAAAACTTCAAATGGCCATAACTTGAGCTAGAAAACTTGGTTTTGGGAAAACGAGGACTTTTCAGAAAGCTCTCAATGCCCTCTTTGTATAGAGACATAAAATTTAATTTTGATGAATTTTAAAGGGTAAATTTTGTAAAAACGATCTATAAGATTTTAATTGGCAAACTAGCAATTTTCAACTTTTCAATTTGATTAAATTTGGTTTCCTCCTTCACTCAACATGTCAAATAGACATGGAGTATTGATCTAGGAGGGTTTAGAGTGTTTTCAAAGAGATAATCTGCTCAATACATTCAAGTTTGAATTTTTCTGACAAATGATAGGAAAATGACTTTTAGAGGGATTGTATTCGAATTAGCAATGGTTAGGTCATTTTCTTAAGTTTTCTTTGTCAAATTAAGTTCATTTATAATGTATCATGTAAAATTTTAAGGTTCCCAAGTTGATTGTTAAGTTCTAGTCCAAACTGTGCATTTTGTATAAATTTACCAGTTTTAGAATTTACAATGCCAGTGATCAATTATTTTTAAAGGATCTATTTATCGATTTCATCATTTAAATGTAACAACTTATTTCTAATATAGTCTAATACATTCAGCTGATTCTAACAATTCATTCCCAAGTTAACATTACAAATTTTGATTTCAATTTTTAATATAATTCCAAGGATGCAAAAACAATATACTTCCTTCCTACGCATTCTTCTTTTCAACAGAGATTTCAATCTTTAACAACAAATCAAATCCAATACACAATACAATTTTGAGAACTAATGCAATCCTTTATTCATTTCTAATACAAATTTACAATTTCTCTTTTCCATTTGGTTTCAAATATAGTTTATAAATTTTACAACACTCTTTCACATTCCTTTTAAAATAGAGAAGGGAATATAACTCTTTACATTACACATTTCACTTTCAAACTTTCCTCATCAATACAAGAAACTTCTCATTACAAATAATTATACAATTCATCCACTTCAAAGTGGGAAGGAATACAATAAAATTTCTCACAAGGAGGGACTGTCAAACTACACATTTCTTGGCTTCAAAACAGCAACATGCTCCATTTATTTTTTCTCCAAATTTATCACCGCAAAGAGGGGAAAGGAAATGCTCTCCACCCAACCAAGACATCCAATGAAAGGAGAAGCCTTCCTTCATCATTGGCCCCCGAGCCCCAACCAAGATACAATAAAAGATGCAATTCAACCATGGCAACAACTGGCTTCCACAACACAACATTCTTTCACATACACATTTCTTTTTGAAACACAAAGCAACACAAAACAAACAACAGTTCACAACTACATTTAGAAACATTTCAAATAGAACTCAGGCTTGATCATGCAAGCCAAAGGAGTAAGGAAAATGGGGAAGCTACTTATGCCTCCCAATTAGGAATTGGGCATGCAAACCACCAAGTAATTCATCACACACATTTCCTTATGCCCCCAAAAATCCCTCCTTATGCCCCCACATATTTCCTTATGCCCCCACAAAGTAAGAAATGCAAGCTATTTATTTTCCAAGCTGGATCCCAAACCCAAACTCCTCAACACAATTATGATGCCAATGGCATTCCTTATGCCCCCACATGGAATTCCCCATAGCCTTCTCCTACACCTTACCTAAGGCAAGTATACCCAACCATGCAACAAATAAAACAAGGCATGCATTTTCCACATAACACAAAGAAATAAAAGAGAATTAAATTCCTACCTCTCCATGGTTATTTAGTCTCCAAACAGCCAGCTACAAATGCCAAACATAGTCCCAAACAACAAGCTCCCAAGCATGCAAATCTATCTCCAAAAATTTCTTGAAAAACTAGAGCTCCCACAAGAAAATGCGCCCCAAGGAAGAATTCAAAAGGTTCAACAACCCCAAAACAAGAAGAAAGTTTGAAATATAAAGAAGGGGAAAGAAAAGGATGATGTGGATCCATGTAGGATGCCACATCACACATCCTCTCAAATCAACACAAAAGAAAAAATTCAAACTCCAAGACTTAATAAAGAGGTGGGTGAAGAATGACAAGTTACTTGCACACTCCAAAACAACCCACACCTCAAGGGATAACCATTAAATTAAAATGTAAGAAATTACAATTAAAAACATGCACAAGATGAATAAAATGCATTATAAAAGTCACCAATCACTTCCCCAACCATAAGTATGGTTGGTAACATAAATTTAGAGGCATGGGACAAGTTTTACTTGTCCCACAAGTCTCCAAAAACAGCCCCCAAGGTCAAATTCGAATTTTCATGGAGGTGGAGTATTTCATACTCTAAAATCTGACTTACACAAGCTCTTACACATCTTACACATCCCTTACAAATTAATTACAAACAACCAACAACTCTAATAATTACTTTCCATATCCCAATTTAATTTATTTAAATTTTAAACATATGATCTCCTCACATTAATCTATCACAATTAATTAATTAAAAGAAGAGAACACATTACAAATAAAATACATACAACAATAAATAAACATTAACCATATCAACAAAAATACACAACCCATGGTCACATATAAAGATGATTCCCCCCATGGGAATCTCTAACAAAAACAACACACAACACAATAAAACAAGTTGTCATGGTGACCGTGTTGAATTCACCTAGAATTCCATTTTGGTTGGTCTCCAATCCCTTGATGTTTTGTTGTGATATTTTTAACTTGTAAAATACAAATACCTCATTCAAGCTCATCGTCATATCGAACATCCAATATGATACAAATAGAATTACTAAGTCAACTATAACAACTACATCATTTGTATTTTTAATCCATAGCTATATCGGTATCATAAAATATCCATTTTCTAGATCTATTCATAATATCCAAAATCACATGTCCAAGCAATATCCATAAAACATCCATGTCAAATAATATATCATCATATTCATATAGGGTGTCTCTAGTGATCATCATGCATCGTAATCAAATCAAAATCCACAATAATCCATAATCCATTGTCTAACAACATACTAAATAAAAACATAGTAATGTCTATAATGAAATCAACATGTATCAACATAAGCATCAAAAGTTGTCAAAGGGAAGTGGGCACTACATCCCCCCCCTTGGACTAAAATTACTCCCGAAGTCACTAGAACAAATGCGAAACTACACTTGTAATGAAGTAAATTTGTTGTCAAAATTTCACCCCCCCAGGGTAAAATTTGATAACATGCATCAGGATGTCCAAATTCCAAGAAAAATGACTGACACTGAGCAAAATCAGGTTTCTAGGGTCCCTTCAGGAATCTTTCTAAACTCCCCAGGCCGAAGAAGGAAGGAGCAAGCTTAGAGAAACTGCGGAGAAGGTTGCAGAAAGCAAGTAATTTGGGCCAGAAAAAATTGTGAAAATCGGCTAAGTCCTAGTCCAGCACAAGGTGGTACAAATGGGACAAAGGTACGCGAACCGCCCGAACCGGCCGAAATGAGTCCAGTCGGCCCACAAAGCATTTGGGACAAGTGGGACGAAAGTACGCGGCGGGCGCGAAATGCCGATTCAGCCGAGAGAGAAAATCGACTAACTGCTGAGAGAGGCAGTTTGGGACGAGTGGGACAAATGGACGCGAAATGCCCGAACCGGCCGGTTCGCGCGAAATCAGCACAAGGAGCCCAAAAGCAATTGGGACGCGCGGGACAAAAGGACCCGAACCGGCCGAACCGGCCGAAAGGAGTCAAGTCAGTCCGAAACAAGTGGAACAAGCGGGCCAGAAATACCCGAACCGGCCGAATCGGCCGAAATTGTCCCAAGAGGTCCAAAATCAAAAGGGACGTCCGGGACGGATGGACGCGAAGTACGCGGAAGACCCGGCAGGCCCGAGAACCATTGAGAAATTGCCACGTGTCATCAAGAGAAGCCAAAAGGTCAAAGGGCAAGGTTTGAAGCGCTGGCCCGAGCCAATAGAAATTGGACACGTGTCCAATGGAGCATAGAAGTGCAGAGCTCGGGGAGGAGTTGGAAAGTTTGGCCAAATCTAAGCCAAAAAGGGTAAAAGTGAAGGAAGACCCGGCAGGTTCGTCAACCAACCAATGCATGCCACGTATCCCTAGTGGCGGGGCGTGGGAAAAAATGTGGAAAATGTTCCAAGAGCACCAAAAGTCAAAATTCAAGAGACAAATTTACTTAAAAGCAGAGAGAGAGAATTATTCAGCGAATCAGAGCATGCCACGTGGCGTCCAAGTGGCAGTGCACGGGAAAATATTTCAAAATCCGTTTTCACCTGTTCCGTGTCCTAAATCTTCAGATTGACATATCTTTCGATCCAGAGCTCGGATTTGCACGTTCTTGATATCAACGGAAAGCTGCTGAAATTCTCTACACATTTCCAGGGTCAATCTTGCATTTTGGTGTAGTCTGGAGGGAGAAAATTGAGAAACGCCTCTGGCACGAAATAACCAAAGCAGAGATAATGCTTCAACAACCACTTTAATGCAGCAGACAACCCGCCGCTTCTGTTAGGCAAACCGCCGCTTTGCCAGAACCCGCCGCTTCTGCCATGATGGACGAATTAAATGCAACCTAGAGGTGGTTGGGGCAGTTCGAATTCCTCTCTCTTTTCTCTCCCATTCTTCCTATATATTGTAAGGAGGGGTTTCTTTCTGGTGTTGGACATTTTCTGCTTTGCACCCTCCCTTCTCTCCTGTTCATAAGAAGATTTGTGGAGTTTTCAAACCTCCCATATAGACTGTAACACCGTTTTTTGCCTTCTGGCTATTGCAATGTATTGAATCGATCCTTGAGCAATATATATGTGTCTGTGGTTGTTTCTAAACCCTCTTACATATTTATTACTGTCATTCTTGATCTTTCATTGCATTTTTGCTATCTGTGCATGGTGTTGTGTTATATCTACATGGTCTGTGTTTAATGTGGCAAAGCATATGTTCTTCATTCCTCGGTGCATCACCTCTATTAGCTTAGATTTATTTTATGCATTTTCTTACCTTGTCTCCTTGGCAGATTAGATTAGATTTTGAGAAAACCCTCTGCATATTTTGTGTGCACCTGAACAGAGGAATAGGAACCAGCCTTTCTCTGGAGATTCCTTTCTCACTCTTCAAGTCCCACACTTGGAGAAAGGATTCAATGTTATGCAATCACACTGGATATTAATATGATCAACCTAGAAAACTGATCAATATCCAGGGGTGCTGTGATTTTGCATCAACAGTAGCATCCTCCCATGTAGTTGCGGTCTCATCATATCCGTCCCACTGTGCCCGAACCTGATCAACCTCTCTCTGCCTCAAAGGCCCAGGGTCCTATGATCTAGGATACAAATGGGCTCCACCATCACCTGCCCCTGATCCTGCACCTATAATGATTTCCAATCCAACACATGAGAAGGATCTGCAATATATCTCCTAAGAACCGAAACATGAAACACATCATGTATGTGAGACAAGCTAGGTGGCAATGCTAGATGGTAGGCCAAAGGGCCGATATGCTCCAAGATCTCAAAAGGACCAACGAATCTAGGAGCTAACTTAGAACCTTTTCCATAACGGATAGGGCTCTTGTGTGGCCTAACATGAAGGAACACCTTCATGCCCACATTGAAACTACGATCAATCCTATGTTGATCCGCATAATTCTTCTGCGTGTCTTTTGCCTCCTACAATCTCTTCCTCATCAACACTACCTACTTCTACATGTCCTGGAGAAGAGCTTGTCCAAGAGATACCCTACCCTCTAACCTATCCTAGCTAAGAGGTGTCATGTACTCTCTACCATACAATGCCTAAAAAGGAGCCATGCTTATAGAACTCTAGAAACTATTATCAGAGCAAAATCCACTAAGTACAGTACTCCTCCCACTTAGACTACTGATCCATTACATACATCCTGAGCATATTATCTAAAATCTGATTCACTCACTTGGTCTTTCCATCTATCTCAGGGTGATATGTTGTCTTGAATTTGATCCTCGTCCCGAGGACATACTGCATGGTAGTTTAAAATTGTGAAGTGTATAAAGGATCATGGTCACAAATGATCTTCTAGAAAATCCCATGTAACTTGAAAATCTCATCCAAATATACTCGTGCCACTACTTTAGCTATATAAGTGGTCTTCCCAGAGAAAAGTGAGCCACTTTTGTCAATTTATCAACCGTGACCATAATGGCATCGTGGTGATATCTCGACATCGATAACCCAACAATGAAATCCATGGAAATGGTGTTCCACTTCCATTTTGGTATAGCATGAGGATAAAGAAGGCCTGATGGATGTTGATACTCAGCTTTAACCCTCTGGCACTCTAAACAATGTGACACAAATTGAGCCATGTCCTGAAAAAGTCCTCTCTAATGATACAACTATCGCAAAATGGCATGCATCTTCTTCACCCCGGGATGGGCTGAATAGGGTGCACGATGTGCCTTGACCAAGATGTCCTGCCTCAAGCCTCCATCTATGGGAAAATATATCTAGCCTCTATGTCTAAGAATACTATCTGCCTCTAAGGTGAAACAATCCAACTTCCCTTCAAGGGGTCTTTGTGACTCTATCTCTTCTCATACTACGATGTAGAAGCTGTCAAGAGGAAGCTACTGAAGAATCCTACTCCGCAAATATGTGCTCACTGAGGTGGCCATAGCCACATGTCTCCATCTACTAAGAGCATATGCTACCACATTCTCCTTCCCCTTCACATGCTCTATCTCCATATCATACTCAAAGAGCAACTCCATCAAATGTAATTAATGAGCATTGAGATTGGGTGCGTGAAGAGCCGGCGAAGACTCAAATGATTAGTCCTGAGTGTGAATCTCTGTCCAAGAAGAAAATGTCTCCATCTAACCAAATAATGCACAACTTCCACAAGCTCAAGATCATGTGTAGGATAATTAATCTCATGATCCTTGAGTTTACGAGACTCAAAAACCACAACTTTTTCATCCCGCATCAACACACCTCCAAGCCCCGCTAAATAAGTATCTGTGCAAACAAAGAACTCACCCTGTGGATCTAATACTACAAGAATAGGTGTTATGGTGAGGCATTCCTTCATGTCCTAAAGGCCTTCTCGCATCTATGTCTAGCCAAACAAACTTCTTCCATTTACTCAAGGGAAGTGATGGGGTGCACAATCTGAGAGAGAAGTCCTAAACAAATCTCCCGTAGTAACTCCGCTAATCCCATGAAGTCAGTGCACCTCGGTCACCATAGTGGGTGCTAGCCAATTCATAATGGCTCTAATCTTGGAAGGATTGACTACGATACCTTCCCCAGAACTGATATGACCCAAATACTTCACCTTGGTCTAAAAGAAAGCACACTTCTCCAGGTTCCTATAAAGCTGCTTTGCTCATGAAGACATCAAGAACCCATCGAAGGTGCCCTCGTGATCCTCACGCGTACGTGAGTATATCAAAATTTCATGTAGGAAGATGAGCACAAAGTGATTTAAGAAGGTCCTGAATACCCCATTCATCAAACTCATGAAGACTACGGGGGCATTAGTCAAACCAAAAGGCACCACTGTGAACTCATAGTGCCCATATCTCATACAAAAAGAGGTCTTATGAATGTCCGCCTCCGAGATCCTCAACTGATGATAGCCTTGAATTAAGATCAATCTTAGAGAAAATTATGGCTCCCTTCATCTGATCAAACAAGTCATCAAGCGAGGAAGAGGATAACGATTCTTGATTGTTACCTTGTTCAACTGGTGGTAATCGATACACAACCGCAAGGATCCATCCTTCTTTTTCACAAAGATCACCACTTCACCCCAAGGGGATACACTGGGATGGATAAGGCCCTTCTCTAAAAGGCCCTCAAGCTACAACTTGAGCTCAAAAAGCTTTGGGGTGGTCATCCTATAAGGTTCTCATGAGATAGGCTCTACTCCAGGAACTAGATCTATATGAAAATCAATCTCACGTGGGGGTGGTAACCTCGATAGCTCCCTAGGAAAAACATCAAAAAACTCTCTCAAGATGGAATGATCATCTAGCGATGGTCCACTAGACCCATCCTCTAATCTATCACTAATTGTAACAACATACATCTGACAACCCCTGTCGCACACACCGCTTAAGCTACATAAAGGAAATGGTGTGAATAGAAATGAGTCTCTTGACCCCAAGATCACCGACTTAACTCCCAAATCATTTGCACAAGCTATAGTCTTGTGATAACAATCCATCCTAGCCCTATGTGTAGATAACCAATCCATACCCAAAATGACTCCATACAAGCCCAAAGGAAGGATACAGAGATCTGAGGTAGTGGTGAAAGGTCCCAAATCTACAACACACTCCTTAACCAAGGAGTCTATAGAGATCTTAGCTCTTGAAGCCATCTCAACATCCCAATAATGACCCTACCTAACTAGCCACCAGCCTGTATCACTCTACTAAATATGGTGAAATGAAAGAATCAGAAGAACCAAAATCAAACAATACAGAGGTAGGAATACCACCAATGCTACCTGTGGTCTCAATGACTCTACTCGATGCTCTTCCCGGTGGTTCTCAACCACTTTGTATAAATCCTATGGTGGTTGCATCTCATATCACCAATAGTCATCTCTAACATATGTGCCTTACCATGGTTGTTATGGTTATGTGGGAAATCTCTCCAAAAGTGTCTAGTAAATCCACATCCAAAACATCCTCATGATCCTCCCCAATGAGTAGCACCTCTAGTAGGTGCCCTAGAAGCTGTGGTGGGATCCCAATGATCCAGTTGTGGTCTGTTGTGGCCTCTATTGGTGAGCTCCCACTGACTAAGCTCTAGGTCCACCCTATGTCCTAATGAGACCCTTAGGAGGAGGCCCCATACTTTGACCTCTCTGTGCATCAACTCTCTGTGGAGGTCTATGAGGTGGGCAAGACTGCATTGTTGCGGTGGCTATTCTTTGTGGTGGCTGCTTTGCCATCTTGTTGGGCCTAAAGGATGATTGTATTGTACCCTATACACCATGAGGAAGAGGTACTAAACCTCTTGATCTACCATCCTACATCTGCTAAATGTGGGTCTAGACTTGGTCTCTAGCCTGCTGGGTCTTACCTCGAGTCTCTTTTGAATATAGGCCTTCTCCAATGCCTCTGTTAATTTCTTTAGACAGGTGAATCCACACTTTGCACCTCCAATATCCAAATTTAGGCCCCGGATGAACCTATGAATCCACACCTACTCATCCTACATATACTCTACATACTGGAGTAGATCCAAAAATCTACTCTCATACTCTGCTACTAAAAGAGAAGCTTGTCGAGGTCATGGAACTCATCAATCCTCTACTGTATGAACCTCCATGATAAATACCTACTCTTGAATATCTCCTCAAATAGCTCCCAAGTCACTATCTCTGAATCTACATGGAGCTTCTACTCCTTTGTCCTCCACCACACTCCTGCTCCATCCCTTAGTAGATGGATCACAACACGAGCTTTCGTGTTGCTAGAACAAGGAAAATATTGAAGCAAACCATTGAAGCTCACTAGCCAGGCCTCTTCCTGAAATCCACCCATGTCACATGATTAATGTGAGGGCCAAAGCTTTAGGATCTCCCTAATGTGATCCACTATTGTGGAATGTCGGCCTCTCGGTCTATCTACATGCTCATCCCTAAGCCTAGGGCTCCAAGACTACTCTCTATGATCTAGAACTCTATCACCATGTCTTCTAGGTTGTGACTCTTCTCTGGCTAACTCCACATGGGATTTATCTCCTCTATGCTCCTCACTGAGTCGAGGAGATACCCAACCCTCGATGGAAGGGGCTCTGTCATCATGACTAGCTACATGTCCTCCTCCTAATCCTCCACGTAGAGTGGCATTAACATCCTAAAGGGTCTATAGAATCTAAGGTAGGATAGTTGTTACACCTTGATCCGGTGGTGGTGGTGGTGGTGGTGGGTCTCGTGTCTCTACAAAGGTTCCTCTCGCTCCGTTTGAACCTCCCGCATGCAGACCGAATTGAGAGTTAGTTTATTTTTCTAGGTTTTACACAACTCTCATGTTTACTAAAATATAAAAATACTAGCTAAGTTGTTTTCTAGGTTTTAAAGTGTGCTAGGCTAAGTTTTCATGTCTCAAGTCTTCTAGTGTGCCCAATGATCCAAGTTTTTGAACCACTACTCTAATACCAAACTATAGTGCCCGATTAAACAACCACTTGAGACCAAAGAAACAACCTAAGGTTAGCTAGAAAATTATGGAATAATTTTTTTTATTAGAAGTGTCCATAACTAAGTTGCAAGACAATCGTTGCCACTGGCAACTTCAAACAAAACCAATTTTACCAAAACACACATTTCCTTTATTAACTAATATCAAGTTCACAAGGTTCCAATTTTAGGGTTAGATGTTTTAGTTAGGTTCAGGGAGTAATTTACCCCCATGCCTACTCTCTAGCAGCCTCAAAGTTTCAACTATATTTTTCTCATACTTAATGCTTCCAAAATTTCCCTAAACCATTCCCATTGGATAGGAAATTTTCACAGCTTTCCGATTATATAAATAAGTCCTCCTAACTCATATTTTTCAAGTTATGAGTGGGCAGAGTTTTTAGGTCAAAATTTTCCCTTAGGGGGAAACATGTCATGCAGGGGTGAAATCCCCTTTGGTGGGTTGGTGGGTCGCAGGGAAGCTCGGGAATTTTTCCCATCGCGCGCACAAAGACATAAGTTCTTTCACACCTCTACGGGTCCCTGGTAGACATGTGTCGAGTCTTGGTGAAAATCAAGAGAGGGGTAGGGAAGGACAGAGTGGCGGGAGGATTTTGCGCAATTGCACCGACGGAGGACAAAAGGAAGAAGGGGGACGCGTAGGTCTGCCATGCCTGACGAAGAAGAAAGCCCGAGGTGGAGGCGATGTGGTGGGGCTGTGGGGAATTTTGTAAAAATTTTCCCAAGGCCAAAACTCAAAGAAACAAAGGGGTCCTCCCTCCCTACTACCACCCCCAAGGTGCCACGTGGCACCTTCTCATTGGTTGCATGGGCGGTGGGAAAAAATGAAAAATTTTCCCCAAAATTTTCAAAGGGTCAAGGGTTGAAAAGAAACCGCGCCTCCACCATAGCTCCAAGAGGACATGTGGCACCCTTTGATTGTTGCGGGCCGGTAGGGATGCGGGGAAAAATTGGAAATTTTTCCCAAGGTCCAAAACCTAAAAAGTTTAAATTCAAAAAGGGTCTGCCCCTCCACCGTGCCACGTGTCAGCATCTGATTGGCTATGGGTCGGCAAAGATGCAAGGAAAAATAGGAAAATTTTCCCAACATAAAATTTTAGGAAAGATAAGTTTAAATTTGGTCCACCCCTCCGAGGTGCCACGTGGCAGTCCCGATTGGTTGCAGATGGTGGGGGCCATGGACTTTTTGTGGAAATTTTTCCAAAGTCAAAATTAAAGTTAACAGTTAGATTTATTTTATTTTTGAATGCCAAATTGAAGTAAAACTTCAAATGGCCATAACTTGAGCTAGAAAACTTGGTTTTGGGAAAATGAGGACTTTTCAGAAAGCTCTTGATGCCCTCTTTGCACAAGAAACATAAAATTTACTTTTTGATGAAGTTTAAAGGGTCAATTTTTAAAAATGATCTACAGGATTTTAATTGGCAAACTGGCAATTTTCAACTTTTTAATTTGATTAAATTTGGTTTCCTCCTTCACTCAACATGTAAAAAAGACATGGAGTATTGATATAGGGAGGGTTTAAAGTGTTTTCAAAGAGTTAATTTTCTTAATACATTCAAGTTTGAATTTTTCTGACAAATGATAGGAAAATGACTATTAGAGGGATTGTATTCGAATTAGCAATGGTTAGGTCATTTTCTTAAGTTTTCTTTGTCAAATAAGTTCATTTCTAATGTATCATGTAAAATTTTAAGGTTCCCAAGTTGATTGTTAAGTGCTGGTCCAAACTGTGCATTTTGTATAAATTTACCAGTTTTAGAATTTACAATGCCAGTGATCAAATTTTTTTAAAGGATCCATTTATCAATTTCATCATTTAAATGTAATAATTTATTTCTAATATAGTCTAATAAATCTAGATGATTCTAACAATTCATTCCTAAGTTAATGTTACAAATTCTGATTTCAATTATTAATATAATTACAAGGATGCAAAAACAATATACTTCCTTCCGACGCATTCTTCTTTTCAACAGATTTCAATCTTTAACAGAAAATCAAATCCAATACACAATACAATTTTGAGAACTAATGCAATCCTTTATTCATTTCCAATACAACTTTACAATTTCTCTTTTCCATTTGGTTTCAAATACAATTTATAAATTTTACAACACTCTTTCACATTCCATTTTAAAACAGAGAAGGGAACACAACTCTTTACATTACACATTTCACTTTAAAACTTCCCTCATAAATACAAGCAACTTCTCATTACAAATAATTATACAATTCATCCACTTCAAAGTGGGAAGGAATATAATAAACTTGCTCACAAGGAGGGACTGTCAAACTGCACATTTCTTGGCTTTAAAACAGCAACATGCTCCATTTATTTTTCTCCAAATTTATCACCACAAAGAGGGGGAAAGGAAACGCTCTTCACCCAACCAAGACATCCAATGAAAGGATACACCTTCCTTCATCATTGGGCACTAAGCCCCAACCAAGATACAATAAAAGATACAATTCAACCATGGCAATAACTTGATTTCACAACGCAACATTCTTTCACATACACATTTCTTTTTGAAACACAAAGCAATACAAAACAAACAACAGTTCACAACTGCATTTAGAATCATTTAAAATATAACTCAAGTTTGATCATGCAAGCCAAAGGATCAAGGCAAATGGGGGAAGCTACTTATGCCTCCCAATTGGGAATTGGGCATCCACCAAATGTAAACCGCCAAGTAATTCATCACACACATTTTCTTATGCCCCCATAAATCCCTCCTTATGCCCCCAAAAAGTAAGAAATGCAATCTATTTCTTTTCCAAGGTGGATCCCAAACCCAAAATCCCTCCACAAAATTATGATGTCAATGGCATTCCTTATGCCCCCCCACATAGAATTCCCCATAGCCTTCTCCTACACCTTCCCTAAGGCAGTCTACCCAACCAAGCAACAAATAAAACAAGGCATGCATTTTCCACACAACACAACAAGGAAATAACAGCAATAAAAGAGAATTAAATTCCTACCTCTCCATGGTTATTTGGTCTCCAAAAAGCCAGCTACAAATGCCAAAAACATTCCCAAACAACAAGCTCCCAAGAATGCAAATCTATCTCTAAAACTTTCTTCAAAACTAGAGTTCCCACAAGAAAATGTGCCCCCAAGGAAGAATGCAAAATGGTTCAACAACCCCAAAACAAGAAGAGAGTTTGAAATATAATGAAGGGGAAATAAGAGGATGATGTGGATCCATGTAGTATGCTAAATCACACATCCTCTCAAATCAACACAAAAGAAAAAATCCAAACTCCAAGGCTTAATAAAGAGGTGGGTGAAGAATGACAAGTTACTTGCACACTCCAAAACAACCCACACCTCAAGGGACAACCATTAAATTAAAATGTAAGAAAGTGCAATTAAAAACATGCACAAGATGAATAAAATGCATTATAAAAGTCACCAATCACTTCCCAACCATAAGTATGGTTGGTAACATAAATTTAGAGGCATGGGACAAGTTTTACTTGTCCCACAAGTCTCCAAAACAGCCCCCAAGGTCAAATTCGAATTTCCATGGAGGTGGAGTATTTCATACTCTAAAATCTGACTTACACAAGCTCTTACACATCCCTTACAAATTAATTACAAACAGCCAACAACTCTAATAATTACTTTCCATATCCCAATTTAATTTATTTAAATTTTAAACATATGATCTCCTCACATTAATCTATCACAATTAATTAATTAAAAGAAGAGAACACATTACAAATAAAATACATACAACAATAAATAAACATTAACCATATCAACAAAAATACACAACCCATGGTCACATATAAAGATGATTCCCCCATGGGAATCTCTAACAAAAACAACACACAACACAATAAAACAAGTTGCCATGGTGACCGTGTTGAATTCACCTAGAATTCCATTTTGGTTGGTCTCCAATCCCCGATGTTTTGTTGTGATATTTTTAACCTGCAAAATACAAATACCTCCTTCGGCCTCATGGCCATATCAGAACATCCAATATGATACAAATAGAATCACTAAATCAACTATATAATGAATCACAACAATATCAAAGTAACAACTACATCATTTGTATTTTTAATCCATAACTATATCAGTATCATAAAATATCCATTTTCTAGATCTATTCATAATATCTAAAATCACATGTCCAAGCATATCCATAAAACATCCATGTCAAATAATATATCATCATCTTCATATAAGGTGTCTCTAGTGATCATCATGCATCGTAATCAAATCAAAATCCACAATAATCCATAATCCAATGTCTAACAACATACTAAATCAAAACATAGTAATGTCTATAATGAAATCAACAGTATCAACATAAGCATCAAAAGGTGTCAAAGGGAAGTGGGCACTACAGTTTGAAGAACCCAATGCTCCTTAGACAATGTATTTTTATGGAGCATGTTCTAATTTTGGAAATAGTGTTAGGGTGGTATTGTTTTATCCAAACCAAGGATCCTTTAACTTCTCATTAAAATTGTACATTGAGTGCACAATCAATATTATAAATTATGATGTACTCATGCTTGGTATGAGGATTTCTTTGAGATATGGAATCAAGAACCTGAATTTAAAAGGAGATTTTGAATTGGTTGTAAAACAAATAAGGAAAATATATGTGACCAAAAGTCGGAGATTGAAATGATACAAAAATGTAGCTTGGGATCTAATTGAAATGTTTGAATCTTTCAAAGTTATATATCATGAGAGGATTCAAAATGCACCTTCTAAAAAATTAGTAGTCATGGCCTCTCAAGATAATAATGAATTTATATCCCCATATTGTAAGTTTTAAGTTGAAATGCTAGTTAGACCATTTGTACCTAATAATATTGAGAATTGGAAAGTTTTTATGATGAAAATCACATCTTAAAGTTCCTAAATAATGAGGTTGAGCTATATAATAAACTAATTGATCTAGATCCTATGGTGGATACTTCGGATGGAAAGGAAACTCTATTTAGAAAAGAATAATTCATTTAAAGATAAACACAATTCCTAGAGGGTTGATCAATCTTGAAGCTTCTTTTGATAGTGTTGATAAAATAATGAATAAATATAGCCCTAGGTTAAGAGATGTGACTGAATGTAATTTGGATACTAAAAATATCTCAAGAAATTTTGGTTGGGTAGAAATTTAAGTATGAAAAATAGACCTATACTAAACTTTTGAAGAAATATCAATATTTCTTAGCTTGGTCACATATATAATTTAATGCTAGATTTTTTTCAAAATTTCATTCCATTCGAACGGAAAAAAATCCTTTTAGGTAGAAGAAAAGGAAAATAAACCCCATCCTCTCCATAAACATGCAAGAATAAATTATAAAACTTAAGAATGTGGGAATCATTCTACCCACTAGATATTCATTTTGGGTCACCAAATAGGTCCTAATCAGACAAAAGAATGATGATATTAGGTTGTGTGTTTTAAACACTTGAACAAGGCCTCATTAAAGGACCATTACCATTTTCCCAACATGGACAACGTATTGCAGAGGGTAATATGATATAAGATGCTTTCAACATTGGATGGTTTCACAGGGTACAATCAAGTGGTGATCAAGGAGTTAGAACAATCTAAAACTAGTTTTACCACTCCTTGGGAACCTATGTTTATGCCAAAAATCCTTTGGTTTAATGAATGTTGGTGATAATTTTTAAAGGGCCATAGTTGTTACATTTTTTGGGTTGATTAATGATTTTATTTTGGTTTATCAGGGTGACATTATAATTTACTCAAGGAAAAGGAGTGACCATTTAGAGCATCTTGAGAAAATATTTATCGATGTAAAGAGTTTGGAAATTTTTTAAATCCCAGGAAATTCCATTTTGATGTGTAAAAGTAAAAATTTTAAGGACAAATTATGTCCTATGAGGGAATAATGATTGTCCCAGAGAGAGTTGAAGCTATTGACATGGTGACCATTCCCAACCTAATAAAGGTATATAATTTTTTTGTTCAAATCAAATTTGTTAGAAGGTTTGTGTCCAAATTTTCTAAAATTAATATTCGCATCACAAGTATGTTGAAAAAGGATCAAACTATGAAATACAAACTTTTAAAGGAATAAAATATGCACTAAAAGTTTCCTCTGTTATGGCCATTCCTAATTTAAAAAGGGAGTTTCAAATATTTTCTTTTGACCCGAATATACCATAGCCTCGGTTTGATTATAGAAGGATGATTAAGGTAATGAGAATCCAATTTCCTTCTTTAGTATGTCCTTAAAAGTTTTTGAATTGAATTATAATTTGATGGAAAAGTATGATTTTTCTTTAATAAGAGCTACTAAGATATTTAGACCTTATATTTTAAGATCTATGATCATAGCCTTTGTGCCATACACCATGGTAAAGGAAATTTTGACACAAATGAGGGCATCTAGTAAGAGATGTAGATGGGTTAACAAACTTTAGGAGTTTGATATGGACATAAAAACCACTAAATTTATAAGGGGCTTTGTTTTAATAAGATTAATGGAATGGGTATTTTGAAATCAATGGAAGTGAACCATGTTGTTTGTGATGTTGAGGATACTTTAGAAAAGGTATGATCTTCTGTTTGGTATAAGGACATTGTTTATTACCTAAATAAATTGAACTATCCTTTTGGTTCATTTAAAAATAAGAGGAGAACACTAAATCTAGTTTCCCAAAAGTATCTCTTGTCTAGATTAGGTTTATCATGGAAAAATCCTAAAGGAGTTATTATGATATGTATAATTGAAGAGGAAGAACCTAATATGGTGAATGAGTTTCATGAAGGATTTTTTTGGGGACATTATGCTACTAAGTTAAATTATCATAAAATCCTCGTAAATATATTGATGGCCATCCTTGTTCAAATATGTCTCTCATATTGTGAGGAAGTGTGAAAACTACCAATGTCTCTATGACATGTTAAAATATTCTAGATATCTCATATTACAACCTATGTAAGTTGAGGATCCCTTTATATAATGGGGATTTATACTTTATTGGGATATGAAAGATGAATATATCATAATCCATAAGTTAATTTTGGTTACCATAAATTACTTTACCAAGTGGATGGAAGAAATACCTAAAAATAATTCTACTCATTAAGTAGTCATGGAATTCCTCTTGAATAACATCATTTGTAGATTTGGTGTCCCTGATAAGTTGGTTTCTAATAATGATATGAGTTTCATATCCAAACCTTCAGTGACCATGTGTGAATAGCATGGATTAATCGTTGCGTATGCCTCCAATTACAATCCTCAAGGGAATTGGCAAGCATAATCAAGAAATGAAAAATTTCTCAAAATACATTCAAGAACATTGGAGGTTAACAAGAGAAAGTGGGGTGAGAAAATCAAATTTGCTTTATTAGATGATAGGGTTCAACAAAATAAGTTCCAATGGGAAAATCCCATTTGAGTTAGTATATGGTGTCCAAGATTTCCTACATATCCATTTACAGTTATCACTTATCGGTTTATGTAAAAATTTGGATATGAAGGATTTGATCCTCATGTTGTAGGGATCAACCAAATTATTGATCTTGATGATGTTTGGAGAAAATATCATGATAGACATGTCAAATTCAAGGAAAGACTCAAATGTTTTTTGATAAGAAGGTCAATCCATAGATATTCCAAGTTGGTGATTTGGTTCTGTTACGGGATAACATACATGAGGGTAAAGGAAAACATGGGAAGTTTTATACTCTCTGGATGGGTCCTTATTCCATTGACATCAGAATTGGAGAAAACACTTTCTTCTTAAGGGATTTGGATGGAGAATTACTTGAATTTTCTATCAATGTCGGCATCTCAAGAAATTTTTAGATTAAATGTGTGTCTCTTTGTAACATTGTATAGTGTATAGTATTGTTGGTTTGTCCTTTGTTTAATTTGTTTTATGTTCCCTTTTGATCCTCTATGATCACTTTTTTCAGTTTTGTTTTCTCATGGATTTCTACCATGAGAATAAATAGGTGTTTTGATATGTGACTCCTTACTTAATAGATAGGCATATTGTCTACACACATGAGTTTTTGTGGTTATTTGAGCATCTAATGAGGATGTTCATCCCCGAGTTAGAGACAATGTTGGTTCCCATTTTTTTGATGTATACTTGGCACCATATTTATAGAGTTCTCCATTATGGCTTAGTATGATCCTTACATTCCCCATGTTGTTCCTCAATCTACAACTTCATTATGAGATTATTAATGGTCATGTTGATGCAATCCTTGTCTTAAATCTTCATTTTTGCCCCGATTCCCTACTATAATTGCTATTATGTTCCAAGAAGGCTTGAAGGGATCCATGAAGTTCATTTGTAGGTTAAAGAAGTTCTAAGAATGATCTTGCATCTTCATGTGGCTCCATGCTAACTCTTTTCCTTGTTCATGATTTGAAGAAATTTCAAGAGGCTAATTTGCAGATTGGTAGGGTTTTAGAATGATTGTGCAGATTTGGAGGTTGAACTAAGAGTTGATCATTGCATATTCATATATTTTTTTCCACTTTTTCTCATGATTCATCCTTTGCTGAAATTTTTTTCATCTCCTTTAATCATTTATGCCCTTGACATTGTGTATTTACTTTCGTGCAACATGATACTTAACATGTTTTCCATGTTTCCTTCAATTTTGGAGAAAAAGTGCATAGTTGCAAGTCCCACGGTGATCTCTGAACCTTTACATTTCCATTTTAGTCCCAAAGTAAAAATACCCATTTTGAAAAACTTAAGTATTTTTACAATGGGTAGTAATTTTTGATTCTACACGATTCTGCAAGTCTGCAGATTGTGTGCCTAAGTCCACCTCCATAAAAAGGAATATTTGAGGTATCGGGGAATACATGTCCTTAAATAAATTATAAACTTTTTGCAAAAGACCGATAATTGCAAATGCAAGTTCGAGATCCCATAAAATAAATATTAAAGGGAATTTCACACTTTTTACTTGTGTGGAAAAGTCAAAGTTACTACAAAATTACAAGTTGTTTTTCTATACCTCGTGCCAAAGCAAATATTACTAGAATATGGAAACCATAGAGAAGACATGTAGATTCACAATATTGCAATTGAAATCTTCGCAGCTTGTTGTAATCCTAAAAATTTCACTTTGGTCCCTAAAGTATGAAAGAGACATGTGGCAAGCTACTTAAACTATAATGAAGAGATTTAGGTTTGTAATTTTGTAGTCTATATATTTGCAATTTCTGTAAAATTGTGAATTGAAATTTCATCCCCATATCCCACAAAGGCGACATGTGCCATGATTTTGCAGTGGTATATGAAGAAATCAGATCCGTCGTTTTAAAGTTTGTAGTTTATTAGTTGCTGAAATATTGCAATCTTCATTCTCACTCCCAAAATCGATGACATGGACGCATGTTATTGTCCCGTGACTCTAGGAAATGAAAGAAAATTTATAGCTCATAGTTTTGTAGTTGTTGCAAAATTGTAAATTATTTGTACATCCCCAACACCTAAAAAAGGTGACTAAGAAAAAGGTAAGACATGCAAATACACCAAGTAGGATGTGTGTAAGGTGTAAAAAAATGAGAGAATGCCAAGTCATGTAAGTGAAATTGCATGTGGCCCATCTATCTACATGTAAGGCAAAAATTCAAAGTTTAAAGTAAATAATCAATTACCATGAACCAAGAAACCATGGAAGAACATACCACCATTAATGAAAGCATGCGAGGAGAAATATAGGGCTATAATTTGCAAAAATCATCAGTTTTCCTCTAATTTCCAATATTAAAAAGTACTTTGACACCTAAAATGATTCAAATACCATATTTGTGGATTTGAATTGTGTGAACTATGGTTTTAAAGATTTAAATATGACCCAATTTTTTAATCTCAATGTGAACAAGAGTTACAATGACATTTCTATGGGTAAGATCTTTAATTATGATTGTAAACCATTTATGATCCCATGGTGCATTGGGAAACAATAATGGAAAGGTTAAATACATATAAACTATTGTAAATATCCTCTCTCGTATTTTTGCATACCTTATTCTTGTGAGTATGAAGATTCAATTAGCTGGTGTCCAAACCACCTCTCACCTTACATCTGATTTAGATAAAATCACAGACACCAACCTAGGCAATGCAGACCTAGTTGAATTCCAACAAAGGTTGCACACATTTGAGAAGAATCAAACTATAGGAAAAATTCACTAGACTAGACTCACAATTAAAAATGTTTTCCCCTATCTTCTTAGTATCCATAGTTGGTTTGGGTATGTGTAAACAACTACAACCTAATAAATTGGGAGGTTAGGGATGGAAGAAATGCTTTGGTCTTATCCCTAACCATTGAAACTTTTTAGGAGTTATTAGTTCTCCCTGATGCAACTCACATGGTAGAAATTTCTATTAAAAGTGTGGAGGAATATTAGATAAATATTGAAAGTGATTCACAATAATGAACAAAAGCTGTATTGAAAATCCAAGGATTGGCTACCAGGATTCCCAAGAAGTTAAGAAGAGATGAATTTATAGAGGAAATAAGAGATATTATTAAAATTTTGAACATGGTCATGGGGAAGGAATCTAAATACCCTTACAGGTGATTGGATGTTCAAATTAACCAATAGTTTCTTTAGATAGTAGTACAAATTGAATAAGGATCCACTAGAAAAATGGATTTCTATACGACTTCTTATATGTTATACAACATTATCATCATAGAAAATTCCCAGGAGTGGATATAAAAATAGATTTTGGAAATTACATAGTCTATGATGTGTACCCATAATTTAAATCGGATAACTACATTTTCACCTTCGGGTTAGTGCATGACACTTTCTTTGCTCCGCTCATATGCCTATTCAATCCTAAGTAGGAGAATAACATGATATACACACAATAAAAGAAGGCAATCATTGATTATGGATGTTACTTCATCTAATTCAAAACATTCACCTATATCAGGATAAGTGTCTTTCGTGATGCTCCTTACATGTTGCTAAGGTACTTAGATGATAAATGGGAAATTTTGGAGGTATCAAGAAATTTGGTGGAAATGCACAAGAATATTTCACGGAAGCACATGGAAAATATCAAGTTTTGAAATAACATTGTAAGGTACACATGCCCCACCCTGATAAAAGATAGACTCTTAGAGGATGAGATGGGTAGAGCCACTTTCCCGAAACTCTCTCCTAGGCCCAATTATGATATTAGTTTGATACTCCAAGGAGCTTTGGGGAATTATTATGAGCACAAGCCTCGTTATGTGGACTATTGGATGGACTGTAGGGATAAGGAGGAAATTAGATTCATGGACTCGCTATAGGATGAAACTCACCTAAATGGTGGATTACAAGATTGTATTTGTCTCCCAAGGACTTGAATATGGTAAGGTTTTAGTAATCAATTTATATGTTGAAAAATATATAGCCTCATAACCTCTCCCAAGTGTTGAATGGACAAGATAAGAGGGTACTTCATTACATAGTAGGACTACACATGTCATTAAGAGGAAAATGTTCTACCTTGGAAAGAAAGGAATTGACATGAACCTACAAAAGACAACAATTTTGACGAAGCACTGGGCAAGTGGGGTCATAAAGCATATAATTCCCAATTTGAATAAGTAAGCCGCAACCTTGGATGCCCCAAGGGAAACTACCTTCAAATTTTAATCGAGAGGACCAACTTAAGGGTTGTCGATGAGATTAGTGCAACAAATAAAAATAGTGACTTCTATGTTAAGGTTGTTACATATGTGTTGTCATAGAAAATATCTAGCATAAAAATTTGTTGGCGAGAAAATTTGTTGGATGGAAAAACTTGTTGATTTCTTGTCAACGCTCTAGGAATTTAAGTCCCTCTACTTAACCAAGATAAATATCGTATATACATGCACATGAAAAGGTTGATTTCTTTAGTGGCATTTTGACCGGGATCCAACAGGAGAGACTCCATCGACCCTACGACAAAGCTAGAAATCTCTTGGTAGGGAGGACTTTGTCGAAGTGCGGGAAAGGGGAGTGAGAAAAGAGGTAGGAGAACTAATGTTGCAGGTAGGAAATCAATTTCTTGCATGCACACTAGTTAGAAGTATCATCACATGGATTTATGAGAAGAAACAACTTTGTAAGCAACATTAAGACCAAATGAAATTTGATGAACAAAAAGTATCAAGAAATCCCTTAGTTGGAGAAAGATAAAAATCCTTCTTGTATTAATTTATCAAACAAAAGTTGTACATAGTGGAGAAATGGAGGAAAATGAGAAGGGGGAAAGGAATAATTTGATATCTCCTTTGTTCTCTCAAGGTAAAATGCACTCTTGAGCTTACAAAATTAGTGAAAAACTCTTGAAATGGGAATGGTGTTACAATTTATAGAGTATAATATGACTCTTCATCTACCCTCCAATGCCTTTTCATATGTCCTCACACAACTTAAAACTTTTCAACTTCTTTGGAAACTTTAAGTCCATTTTTATAACATAAAGGTGGCTTATTACATTAGCAACATTTAGGCATACGAAAAATTGCAATCCCAATGCAAAATTAGATTATTAGAAAGTGAGAGAAATTTAGGGGGAAGAGGAGAGAGAAAGAGAGAGAGAAGAAGAAGATGATATTTCATTTCCGATGAAGTCTGTGATCCTCGTTGATGGAAAGCTCTAAATGTAGTGAAAATTTGAATCATTGAATCCCTTACACATTGTGAATCTCCTTCAAAGCACCTCATGAATGATTGCCAAGTTCATTGAATAGTTTTGTTGATGACCACAAATCCCACCGCGTATGATATACTATTTTTAGTGAGAGGTGATTTTTCCTCTTCTTGACCATCATGATGTGATGAAATCCCTCATTTGATATTGTGCACCCTACCCTTACCTCAGCCGCTTCTTTGGGGTGACTTACTATTTTTAGTAAGCACCCATATAAGGGACTTGCTATTTTTATTGAGTGGTCACTTTCACTATTTTTTGCTCTGAACAATCATTCTAACTTCCCTGTGATCTTCAATGCCCATTTCCTTTGTCTCAGCTACTTTTGATGATGACTTTCCAAACATAGCAAGTTTATATAGGAAAACTTACTATTTTTAGAAAGTGTGTTTCCAGTGCTTGATTTGCGACATAACTTAATTTTTTGGACTCATCTTTTCATTACAATCACACCTTCTGAATTTCACATAGTTTTTTTTACTAGAATGATTGGAAATAAATTTTGAAATTTTGACATGGCAGTGGATTCGGGCACAGAGCTACCATAGTGGCCATTAATGGAGCTTGAAACTTTTAGGTCTGGTTTTTGTCTCAATTTTTGATGAGAAAAAATCTGTTGTGATAGGTTTTTTATTTGGATCCCATGTGCAAGTTTTTAGTTTGTTTCCATTGCGAGTGATGGAAAATCACTAATACAAGGTGATGCACAAAGTGAGGATTTTGTTAGAGCAAATGATTATGGGCACCATTTGACATCTTGTTTGTTGCATCTTGATTTTATTGAAAAATACAAAAGTCTACAAAATATGGAATTTTGATCGACTTGTAATTTGCAAGATATGAGGCATTATTGATTGGATGGCTTCATGGTTATCTGGAAAAAAATCATCGTTTTCTTCTCTTTCTTCATCATTTCACTCCATTTTTGTCCGAGGCCTGCATATTATTGTGCATTCATGGTGTGGAAATTTTGGTGTTCATGATGAAAATGGTTTGGATCAAAAATGGCGGACAGTGTCCGAACAAGCTTGAGAAAAGCCATAGCATGGTGAGGAGCGATTAAGGAGAAATGAGGGGGAAGAAATGAATAAATTTTGGAATTAAATAGTAAAAAAATGCACATGGAGGGGCTGGGAGGATTTTTGTGTCCTTGATGTCCCTCACCTCGGGATATGAGGGACATCAATTTCCACAGGGGTCAAGTGGATGACACATATCCTCAATCCGACGACAAGGGATTTTCTTGAAAAATGCATCTGAGGGCTAAAAGTCGGTCATGCTGGTGACCAAAAGACTCCCCATAGGGGATGGGCACATTTTTCCATGATTTTTTTCCCTCACCTCAAAGGGACGTGAGGGACATCAAATTCCATGGTGGTCTTAGAGCTGAAATGTGTCCTCGATCCGACAATAGGGAATTTGAGCTCCAAAAATGCACTTGGGGGCTGAACATCACTCACGTGGGTGACAAGAAGACTCCCTATAGGGGATGGGTGAATTTTTCAAGGGCTGACATAAATTACCTGAGGGAAGTTGGGGAGATAAAATGCCACTAGGTTCCTAGTGCTGACACGTGTCCTCCCGAAAATTGACTAACTCCTAAACTGTCTCCAAGAGGGTGACTTGGAATGATGATAATGTGAGCTCTAGGTGGAATTTATTGGTCAAATGTTATATGATCCTAACTGGAAATGGAATTATGATTCTAATGGTGGGGCTATCATGTCTCTATTCATCCATTTGATGTATGAAACAGTTGAATTTTGATCTGAGACTCCACTTATGCCAGAGAAAATATGCTTGCAAATCCTATGCGCCAAGGTGTTGTGAAAAATATGATTTCACCATAATATAGGTATTATAATCCTCTTTCCTTCTATGTTTTCTTTTACTTCTAACTACATCTGGAGCTCTTAGAATCTTCTTCTGAAGCCCAATAACTATTTTAGGCCTGTGTATTGCCTAGGCTTGTGAACCATGTTTTTACTCAGACTACTCCAAGTCCTTAAAAACTTTTCCAAAACTTCCAAACTAATTTCCATGATGTTAAAAGGTATTCAATTCACCTCCATTTTTAATTTGGCCCTTCCATTCCACTCCAGTGGGTTGATCCATTCCTGTGAAGGCCAACGATAGCCCTTCCCAATACTGCCAGAAGATAACATCTTTTTAGAACTTCCTAAAATCACATGGGGATTAAATTGAATTTCCTAAATCACCTAGGGGACCAATTTGACATCAAATAGGGGGTGACCAAACTGATAGATTTGACTTGGGGTGCCTAGGAATGATAAAACATGAAAATTTTGGCACAGGGGTATAGTTGTCATGCTTGGAAACTTCCAATTTCCCTGTTGCACATTTGCATGAAAACATATGGCTCTAGATTGGGGATATGACATGGACTAAGCATAGTGAAGACATGACATGGGAGTCCATAATCTCAATTTTAGACCATATAATTTTTTGACCAATGCCTTATCCATTTGACCCTGCAGAGTCATGTAAAACCTACAACAAGAGAGAGAGAGAGAGAGAGAAGGAAGAAGGAAAACACACACACACAAAGTAATGAAAATGAAACACCCGACACACAATGGAAAGGAAAACATGTGGCACGAAAGGAAACACACCTAATAATCACCTATGGTACAGGGTGGGGGATAATCCACTTTCATTGAAGCACTTTCCATTTCTAAAATGTTACCCCGAAGAGGCGACACTGAATGATGATGTTCTGTGAAGCCATTGATGGGTTCCAGAAATTACCCTACCCTCCTCAATTTTTTATGAAATTCAGGTGCTTCCATGATTTTACTTTTACTTTGTAGGAGTGATTCCATGTGAGCTTCTTGATGCTTAAGTCCTTGCTTGGAAATTCCACTACCTTCATGTTCTTTGAAGTCAGTTTCATAGTGCCAGTTGCCTTCCATGTTTATCGATATAGTTGATTCTCCATCGAGCATCTCATCGCTTCCCCAAATCTGATTTTCATTCCAATTCCTTGGATATTCTGAGTTACTTTCTTTCTCGGTCTATGCTCATTGACATCTTCTCCATGAGAAACATTTGATTCATCCTTTATCAATACTCCACTATGAGGTGTTTGAGTACTGATGGGAGGATTGGACGCAACTTCATACTTGTCTTATATGTCCATGACATGAGTGAAGAGATCAAGGATAAGCTCAAGATATTCCACAATTTCTACTACATCCAAGATCTCTTGCTCGGAGTTATTCTTCATCATTACATACAAACTCTTGTTTGTGCACCTTTAAATAATCATTATTTTATAGTTGAAGGAAAAAATATGGAGGGATTACCTCATCATCTTGGGAATCATTGCACTCTACCGATCCTTCATCAAAAATAGCTTCATCTTCAAAGGCCTCGAAACTTCTTGCTTCCATTTCTTCATCATGGAAATAATCTTCTTCTGCAAATGGGAAAGAAAATATCTCCATTTCGTTGTTGTATCCATCAACCATTGGTTCGAGAAGGACATCATATTTCACATATTTCTTTGTTTCAACATAGCCAACCTTCACACTGGTTGAGGCTTCCAAGTCAGCTTCATGTTTGTCTTGCATATTCATGGCTTGCATCAGGAGTTTGAGACTTATCTTAGGGTCTTCTATTTCTTCTCAGTGGCTCTTAGCAGTCCTTGTATGGAGATTTCTTTCAAGCCTTTCAAAGGCTCATCGCAAGCTAATTTTTTCTCTCCATAGATGGCCTGAATGAGATCATCTTCATCCCCAAATGGGAATGAGAATAACTCCTCATCTTGGAAAAGCATATAAGCTGATTTTTCTCCTTGAAAATCATCAAGCACCATTTCCTCTTCCTCATGGTCTAGCATCATCTGGCAATTTGGGGCTGCCCTCTTGTAACTCGAATCTCCTCAATGCTTCTTCAAAGTAAAAATATCTCCGGGAAGGAATTTATGGAGCTATCAAGATGAGGATATCCTCCTCCTCTTTGGTTTCCACAAAGTGATTCATCTGCCTACTACCTTGGTACAAAATGTTAGCTTCTGGGCTTCCGAAATTTCATACCATGTACCTCATCTTCTTTTCGAGAAGAAATTTCTCCATGTATCCCTTCACTGGTATGGTTGTAGAAGACCAATTCATCTGAATTTTACCTCCCAAGTCTTGGTAGAAATTTCTACTCAGCAACATTCCGAACGAGGTTGGGACGTCTACTACTAAAATCATCATGAAAACTTTCTTGTCTAGAAATCTAGTGAGAGCCACCTATGCATCTTTGACCTTCCCTACAAGTGGGACCTCTCTTGACTCCAAAGAGTAATAAGAGCCACTAGGTGGAATCATGGTAAGTTTGAGATCCTTCGCAACCTTCAAAGGCATCATGTTGTTTGAGGCACCAAAATCTATTATGCAATTGTTTAGTACATATTCTCCAACAAGGAGGGAGACATAGAAAGGTTCAACTTTATCAATCTTTGATGCACTCAGAGAAAGCATGTTCTGTGAGGGAGGTGTAGGTAGGTTTGATGGTATTCCTTTAGAATGAGGAGTTACATCATTGGGTGTTAAAATACTACTCATAATGTATTGAACAAACCTTTCAAATTGTTCAGGGTGAGTCCACAAAAATTTAGTTTCGGTAATCTACACTTTGGATTTTTTTGCATATTCTATGAAGTCAAAAGGAGAAGATGTGGAAAAGGGGGTGAAGGGAATTATTTCAGATTCTAGATAGGCTTGGGAGAAAGATTTGATGTTTGAGGGATGGATGGTATTTTCACGGCACTAGGAGCTTTCAAGGTATTAGATTTTGTAGGAGAAGATTTAGATTTAGACTTGGAAGAGACATCAAAATACCCACTTGAGATTGTGGGAGATTTCTTATTTGCTACGGGATCATGATCCAATAATGCAGACTTCGTGGAAAATGGAAGTGGGGATCCTTGACTGATTATTTTGTTTTTCGAGTCATCATAGGATGATATTCAAGATTCTTTTTCTTTACAACATGTGGAAGGAGATTTTCCTTTATCGACCGAGAAAAAGTGAATATCGCACATGAGAAACTAGGTGCATCTTCTTCATATTCTTCATCACATCCAGAATACTCACAGAATCTATTTTTGTATCATTCTCAAACTTGTCATTTTCTAGGAAATCACCACCTTCACTTTCTTATTCAAGCTCTTCTTCACCTTCTTGAAATCTATAATTTATGTTCACGGGTGGGGCCTCCAAGGTGAGCCTTTGGGGTGCTCCTGCAATCTGATTTTTGTTGCTTCTTTAAGAAGATACTCATTTAAATAATTCCCTCTTCAAAGAGGCCATCTCATTCACCAAATTTTGTAGTGATGGATTGGTTCTCTCATCTCCAGGATGTTGGGCCTTTCCCTTTGATGGATTCTTGATCTTCCTAGAGAGGATGAGATCGTCAAGTTTAATGGCCATCCTTTGTGCTTCTACAATGCTCCTTGGTTGGGCTCTTTACAAAAAAAATCCTACTTTTGATGATTGAGCATTGATGAAGAATCTCTTAACATTGTTTTGAGATGGTGAATCATCTTTAGGTATCTTGCGAAGAAGCCATTCGAAACGAGCTACGAAGTCTATCATGGTTTCATTTTCTCCTTTCTCTATTTGAGTCAACTACCCCAAGAGGTCCTGATAGTCTTCAACTAATTTAAATCTTTCCTCGAAGGTAGTCTTGATGTCATTCCAACTAGTGATGGATCAAGTAGGTAGGAGGTAGAACCATTCTACTTATTTTTCTTGGAGGGACTCCACAAATAGTCTTATAGAAACATCTTCATCTTGGACACCAATAATTCAACATGATGTCATGAAGGCAGTGATGTGTTCTTCAAGATGTTGTGTTTTTTAGCCTTTAAACTTTGGAAATTTCTTGCAGGAACTTGTTGGTAGATCATGGACAGGTGGTTCAAGAGCAAGTGGGCATGTATTCCTTCCCCATGGAATAATGGGTGTAGGTATTTATTATTCATCTTCCATTTTCATTTTTGCTTCTAATTCAACTCTTGCTTTTAAAAATTCTTCTTCAAATTCTTCTTCTTTTGGGAACTCAATCCTCAAGGGTGCTTGAAAAATGAGATAATTTGAAGGTATCAACAAGAGTTTGGATAGGATTTCCAGGTGAAATTTTCAAGATCCAGAAGGAGAGGAGGCTTGAGAGAATAAGTATGGATTATCTCTAATTTGTTCTTGCAGATTTTGCAAAGCCTTGAAATTAAAATCAGCAATGCCTCTTGACCTACTCAACCTAGCGTATCTTCCTTCAAATAGCTTTTGGAATATGAAAATACACTCTGGAATATGAAAGCTCACTTGCAAAGAACAAAGAGTGTATCTTTCAAAGGGGCTTTTCATGAACTCTTTTTTTTGTTTTTCAATATTTGATTTTTTTGAATTTTTGGACCTTGTGGTCATATTTTGGGTATAGATGTTGCTAAATATACCCCACGGTGGGCACCAAAATATGTTGGTAAGAATTTTTTCAGGTGGAAAAACTTGTGGATTTCTTGCTAATGCCCTAGGAATCTAACTCCCTCTACTTAACAGGTGCAGTTTTCATATATGCATGTGCATGAAAAGGTGGATTTATGTAGTGGAATTTTGACTAGGGATCTAATAGGGACACTCCACCGACCTGCGGAAAATCTACAAATCTATTTCTAGGGAGGAATTTGTCAAAAGTGCAGGAAAGGGGAGTGAGAAAAAGGTAGTAAAACTAATACCGCAAGTAGGAAATCGATTCCTACATGCACACTAGTTAGAAGTATCATCACATGCATTTATGAGAAGAAACAACTTTGTAAGCATCATTAAGACCAAATGAAATTTGATAAACATAAAGTATCAATAAATCCCTTAGTTGAAGAAATATAAAAACTCCTTGTATTAATTTCTCAAAAAAAAGTTGTACATTGTGGAGGAATGGAGGAAAATGAGAAGGGAGGAAAGGAATAATTTGGTTATCTCCTTTGTTATCTCAAGGTAGAATGGACTTTTTGCTTACTAAATTAATGACAAAACCCTTGAAATGGGAATGGTGTTACAATTTATAGAGTAGAATATGACTCTTCATCTACCCCCCAATGCCTTTTCATGTGTCCTCACACAACGTACAACTTTTCAACTTCCTAGGAAACTTTTAAGTCCCTTTCTAAAATGTAAAGGTGACTTATTACATTAGGAACATTAGGAAATATGAAAAAGTGCAATCCCAACATGAAATTAGAATATTAGAAATTGAGAGAAAGTTGGGGGAAGAGGAGAGAGAAAGAGATAGAGAATAAGAAGAAGAGGATATTTCATTTCCGATGAAGTCCGTTGATCCTCGTTGATGGAAAGATCCAAATGCAGTGAAACTTTAAATCTTTGAATCCCTTGCACACTATGAATCTCCTTCAAATCAGATCATGAATGCTTGCCAAGTTGAGTGAATTGTTCTGTTGATGACCGCAACTCCCATCCTGCGTATGATATACTATTTTTAGTGAGAGGTTATTTTTTCCTCTTCTCAACCATCATGATGTGATGAACTCCCTCATTTAATATTGCACACCCTACCCTTACCTCAGCCGCTTTCTATGGGGTGACTTACTATTTTTACTAAGCACCCATATAAGGGACATATTATTTTTAGTAAGTGGTCATTTTTACTAGTTTCGCTTTGAACACTCATTATGACTTCCTCGTGAACTTCAACTGTTACCTTTGTCTTAAATGCTTTTGATGATGACTTTCCAAATATAGAAAGTTTATATAGGAATAATTACTATTTTTAGAAAGTGTGTTTCAAATTTTTGATTTGTGATGGAACATACTTTTTGGACTCGTCTTTTCATTACAAACGCACCCTCCAAATTTCACATAGTTTTTCTGACTAGAATGATTGGAAATAAATTTTGAAATTTTGACTTGGCAGTGTCTTTGGGCACAAAGCTACCATGGTGGCCATTAATGGATCTTGAAAGTTACAGGTCTAGTTTTTGTCTCCATTTGAAATGAAAAAAACTCCATTGTGATAGGTTTTTTATTTGGAGCCTGTGCATAAGTTTTTAGTTTGTTTCCATTGCCGGAGTGATGGGAAATCCGACGAATATGCGTCAGTGCATGAAGTGAGGATTTTGTTGGAGAAAATTATTCTCGACACCATTTGACCTATTTTTTGTTGCATCTTGATTGTCTTGTAAAATCTTAAAGTATGAAAAATATGGCATCTCGATCTGAGTTGTACTTTGCAAGATATGAGGATTTTTTGATCGGTGGCTTCATGGTTATCCGGCAAAAAAAACCATCATTTTCTTCCCATTCTTCATCATTTCACTCCATTTTTCTCTCGAGGCATTATTTATTATTGTGTATTCAGGGTGTGAATATTTTGGTGATCATGATGGAGCTGGTTTGGATCAGTAATGGTGGACCAGGTGTCTGCACAAGCTTGAGCAAAGCCATGGCATGGTGAGGAACTGTGAAGGAGAAATGAGGGGAAGAAACAGATTAAATGCCAAATTTGAATATTAAAAAAATTCACATGGAGGGGCTGGGAACATTTTTGTGTCCTTTAAATCCCTCACATGAGGGACATGAGGGACATCAATTTCCATAGTGGTCAAGAGGACAACACGTGTCCTCGATCCGATGATAGGAATTTGCTTGAAAAATGCACTGGACTAAAAGCCATCACGTGGGTGACCAAGAGACTCCCATAGGAGCTAGGTTAATTTTTCCATGTTTGGTGTCCCTCATCTCAAAGGGACGTGATGTACATCAAATTACATGATGGTCTTGGAGTTAACACTTGTCCTCGATCAAGTGAAAGGGAGTTTGAGCTCCAAAATGCACTTGGGGCTGAAAGTCAGTCATGTGGGTGACAAAAATATTCCCCATAGGGGATGGGTGATTTTTTAAATGGCTGATGTACCTTACCTCGTGGATTCTTTATGCATCCATTTGATCGCTCAAAAGTGGAATTTTGATCTAAGACTCCAGCTTGTTCCTAAGAAATCTTCCTACAAATCCTATGAGCCAAGGTGTTGTGAAAAATATGATTCCACCATCATATATGTATTGGAATCCTCTTTTTGTCGATGTTTTTACTTCTAGCTCCATTTGGAGCTCCCAAAATCTTCTTCTGAAGCCGAACAATTTTTTTACGCCTCTGTACTACCTAGGCTTGTGAACCATGTTTTTACTCAGATTTCTCCAATTCTTTCAAAACTTCCAAAATAATTTCCATGATGTTCTAAAGTCTTCAATTCACCTCCATGTTGAATTTTTCCCTTCTATTCCACTCCATGGGGTTTGATCCAATCTTGTAAAGGCCAATGATAGCAATTCCCAATACTTCCATAAGATAACATCTTTTCAAAACTTCCTAAAATCACCTGGGGGATGAAATTGACTTTCCTAAATCACCTAGGGGACCAATTTGACATCAAATAGGGGGTGAATAGACTAATGATTTAACTCAGGGTGCCTAGAATGATCCACTTCCCTGCATAGATGATATCTTGGACCAACTTCATCATGCCAAATTCTTCACGAAGTTGGATCTCAAGTCAGGTTATCATCGAGTCGAATGAATGAGGAGGATATATGGAAGACTGCCTTCAAAACAAAACAGGTTTGTATGAATGGTTAGTACTTCCTTTTGGGTTATCAATACACCCGCTATATTTATGAGATGGATAAATGATGTATTGTGGGATTTCATAGATTCATGTGTCATTGTATATCTAGATGATATCTTTATTTTTAGTGCCACATGGGAAGAACATCTAACTCATTTACAACAAGTCTTGCAAGTTCTCAAGGAGAAACAACTACTTTGTAATATGAAGAAATGTGAATTTTCCAAATAGTCACTTATCTATCTTGGGCACATGGTTGGATGAGGAGAGCTATGAGTGGATCCAAAGAAGGTGGAAGCTATCACTAATTGGCCAACACCAATAAGAGCCACAGATACTAGTATTTTTCTGGGAGAAGTATAATACATGCAAAAGTTCATTCTGGGCTTCTCCGTGATTGCAGCACCTCTACACACAGTGGCCGTAAAGAGTAAGGGTTTTGACTGGGGTAAGGAACAAGACAAATCTTTTGATTTATTAAAATACAAGATTATTCATGCTCCAGTACTTCCTCTTCCTAATTTGCAGAAGCCTTTTGAAGTAGAGACAGATGCCAATGATTACACTATGGGCACAGTGTTGCTTTAAGGAGGTAAACCCATATGTTATCATTCTGAAAATTTCACTTTAGAAGTTAAAGGATATTTAGTATATGATAAGTAAATTTATGCATGATTTCGTGCAATTAAAAAATGGAAGCATTATTTTTTGGGTAAGGAAACTATTTTTCACACTTACTACAAACCTCTCCAGTGTTTGTAAGCACAATCTAAATTACAAAGAGGTAAGACACTAAAAATGGATGGGGTTCCTTTAGCAATTCCATCTGGTTATCAATTACAAGAAGGGTAGTACAAATTTTGTGGTAGACATGTTGTCTAGGCCACCCACACGTAATAATTTTTCCTAGTTGGCCATTATCTCTCGAGATCAAGCCCTTTACGAAGGAAGCTTATGGATCGGCATATGCCCAAGATAGAGAATTTGGGGTGACATTTCAGCAATTGTAGTCCCAAGGGACTGAAAGGACAGGGATTGAAGATTGTTATCTCAAAGATGGGCTGCTCTAACAATGGGATAAGCTTTACGCGCCTAAATAAGAAATACTTATATTGATGAGGGAATCACATACCTTGAAAGTAGTGGGACATTTCGGTGTTGGTAATACCCTATCCCACTTGTAAAGTTACATTTATTGGCCCAATATGCAAGAAGAAGTATCAAAATTTATACGTTGATGTAAACTTTGTTTTACCACCAAGCCTAAGACTAGGAAGGAGAGTTTGTATATGCCTTTGTCGGTACTTTCACTGCCTATGGGAGGAAATTTCTATGGATTTTTAGGAGGATTACCTATGTCTAAACATGGCCATGAATATCTCTATATTTTTCTTTGATATATTTAGCAAGATGCGTATTCTTATGGCATGTAAAAATATAGTAAAAGCACATGAGGCAAAAATATTTTCTTTGTTAATGTATGGGTGAATTTTGGTTTGCTAAAGTCTATTGTTTATGAAAAGGATTCCAGATTCTTGGGGAATTTTGGACTACTTTTTGGGACAAGATGGATCCTAGGTTATAAGGAGCACGCCTTTCCATCCACGAGATAGATGGACAGAGATAGAGGTGGTGAACAATACTTTGGTACAGATTGATCGAGGGTATAACAACAAATACCCAGGACTTGGGATGAGTCCTTAGCCTACATTCAAGCATTCCTATAGCTTTAGTAGAACACACATCCACTATGAAGTCGTTGTTTGAAGCATGCTTGGGATACCTACCTATAAATCCTCTAGACATAGCAGCTTGCATAGTAGGATGAGGAGGAGACATGAGACACAGAGGTGACTGGAGAAAAAAAATCATTGAGAGGATCCGGAAAATCCATCTCAAGGTCAAAGAATAGCTAGAGAAATCTCAAGCCAAGTAAAAAGTTAGGCATGATCAAAGCACAGAGGGAACATAAGCTTCATGTTGGAGATAGATTTTGGCTTTACTTGAGAAAATATATGCTACAAGGTCAAGCACAAAAGCTCAAACCACTACGATATGGGCACTTCACCATATTGGAGCAGGGTTGGAGAAAATTCCTTTCGGCTTGATTTCTTGTCATTTATGAGGATGTACTTTGTAGTAAACCGTGAACTATATTACACCTATATGAGCCATCCATGCTAGATGAAGATGAAGGACTACACTTGCTACCTTCCATTGAGGATTGCATCTCGTAATCACAAGGAAAATTGGAGGAGGATATAGTGCTTATAGCGAAGGTTAGAGAGAGAGACTAGGAGAGATCCACAGGAGTCTTAGCAGATTGGACTGAAAGGAAAGACACCAAGGCATGCCTAGTGGTACTCAAAGGAGATAATGGGCTAATTATTTCTCATCTACTCCCCCACTAAGATTTTGTGGGACCAAAATCCTCCTAAGCAGGGGAGGTGTGATCCATATGGATCCAAAATGACTCTACTTCATCAAAAATCATCACGAAGAAGGAAAAAAAAAATACAAAGGTTCTATCTTTTTAGTAACATGACCTCTACTCTATATACAGAGTGATGGTTACAGAACTACCACCCAGCTAGGTGGAGGTCCTAGGAATGTCGATCTGCATTAGGTGGCGATCCCGGCTCTTTTAGACGAAAAATAAAATATGAAATGAACAGTCTCAAAATTTGAAAGGTTGTTTTTGTCTCTTCTCCTCCATGACCTTTCCCATTCTCCAAGTGCCGAGAGGACATGAGAAAGGATATAAATACATGTTTGTAGAATAGAACAAGATCATTGAAGCATGAAATCAAGTGAGCAAGAAATTATTAGTGCTAGAATTGTGTCTTGTAGAAGAAAGGAGTGTTGACACAAAGCAAGCAAGTAATTGGGAGTAAGTGTGAGATATTATCTATTTCTCTTTCATGTTTATTGTAATTTCTATACTTATTGTTTTGAATTGGCCAATAAAAGTGGGAAGAAAGAGAAATTTCCCTTCCCAACTAGTTTTTCCTCCTCTAGAGGTTTCTAGGATAAAACTTGTTGGTGTTTATGAGTTTATATTCTTTCCTTTCCTATAATTGTGGATTATAAGCATCAGTAAAATTCATTCACTAGCTATCTCTGTCATTTTCTAATAGAAAGTAGAGCAAAAGTGTTTTATTTGTGATTCTATGGATACTTCCAAAGTTGAAGAGTTTACGATCATAGCTTGAGATCCTAGCTTGATGGTCACACTCATCAACAGATGGGATTCAATGACCAACATGTTTCATTTATCGATGGGTGAGATGACTTACCCTAGAGGATGTGTACATGATCCTATGGCTACCGATTTTTGGGGAGCCATGTGTATTCTATTTCTTTAGAAGCATCAATGGAGCTGATAGTGGTTGTATTTGGGAGGTGATGGGTGAGCTAAGGTACCATAGCACAAGTCTGAGCTATTGAGACATGTATGCGGCCCATCCTCACGAGATGAGGTTGGTCGCTTTGATGATGGAGGTGGTATATTATTTTACCTTACTAGATGCTGAGGGTGGGAGATTCCCACGAGAACTGATGGGAGTGCTCTAGAATATGATGGATGAGTGGATCTATTTTAGTTGGTAACTAGCATTCCTACTACAAACTATGGAGGGATTTGTGGGCTTATGGGAGATTGTGGTGGTCTAGCTTATGTTGCACCTTTCTACTACACTACTGGGCATATGAGCACATCATATGTGTATGTCTAATTGGTTTTCCTTGACATGATTGGTTTGGAGGTGACCGGGTTAGAGTTAGATACAATCAATGGGTACCAGTTGGTGGGTAACACATAGTGGCTAGGGCCACACATGATGTTTTGTATTATAGATGGTTATTGGAGGGGATTTCAGGGGTTGATATTATGTGGAGAACTTGTGTTGGCTATCTCTCCTATAGAGGCATGGTAGACAAGCTAGAGGGGATGTAGTTGGAGAGGTGGATACAATGGTAGCGTGCTTTCCCAATAGTGAGCACGATTTGATACCCATGGATAGAGTTAGATGATAGTTTCATCTGCCACATGATGTACCCCTTCCTTTCCCACAATACAAGAGGGATGATGTGGAGAGACCTATGTCTCCACCATGACTGAGTGTGCCTATAGGGAAGGAGGAGTAGCCATTGGATAGGCGGATTGATGATGTTGGAGTCATTGATAGATATAGGTAGTGGTGGGCAGCACAACTACGAGTGGAACCACTAAGGCAAGGGCAACCAGACTTAACCACCATCACAAAGGTAGAGGATCCCTTACAAGGTCGGTAGCTACCCTTTAGACCCAAATTATAGATTTACAGGGCGATTACCCTCGAGGCATAGGTAACTATTTTATAGGCTCAAGTTGTGGCCTTATAGGCTTAGGTAAAGCACAAGCACCGGAAAGCGCACAAGGTGGAGATGGATATGGGGACATGTAGCCACCTTACAGGCACATGTAGCAGGTTTGCAAGGATATTTGGTCACTACATAGGCTCAGGTTATGGCCTTATAGGCCCATGTTATAGTGCAAGCACCTCCCCAGACTCAAGGACAGGGTCCCACAAGCTACGGCGGGACAGGTTCCCATGTTACAGGGAGGATAACAGGGCTCATAGGTACAGGATCCGAGGCAAAGCTTTAGCAGTCGAGCTACGAGTTTTGTGAGACCTATGGCACCACCTCATAAGGTTTCAATTGTGAGGTTCATGGATGCCTTGAATGAGACACCGTATTACATGGATCATCTAAAGACCATCAGGATATATGTCCCCTCCTATGTTGAGTACATGGATTATCAAAGTAAAAGAAATGAGAGGACTAGATCCCACACTCATAGTTAAGAGAGAACAGGGGGATGGAGAGCCCAAAGATAGGGTCAAGAAGAGGCTAAGAGTTCATAGAGGCCAATCCCAAGTGAGGGGTAGGTAGAGATTAGACCAAGACCCATGCTAGGTGGAGAGATGTTGGTAGGTTGTTAGGCTAGAGAATAGGAGGAGACATAATAGACAGGTGTATGGATACTAGGTGCGGTAAAAATTAGTCACCTGATATGATTGGTGTATTGATTTTTGGTATATACCAGCCTATGTGCTAATGATAGTGAGGATGTATATGAGGGTTTTGAGATTTTGATTTTATATCAGCCTGCGTGCCGAAAGATAGTGAGGATGTATATGAGAGTTTTGAGATACTAAGTATTTATTTGTATCAGTGTACATTTGTATTGATACACGATGTTCTTATTGTTATAGATGATGATATTTATGGTATGGATGATGTACTTGTGTTTGAATTTTCATTTTTATTGTGTATGTGATGGAAACTAGGTGAATTAGGAATGATTGAGTCAAGGTCATGTAGGCATGATGGATTCAGGTATAAGCGTGTTTGATTTAAGTAAGTCGAGACATGGTGGAGTCAAGTATATGCATAGGCATGATTGAGTTGAGGTTAGTTAGGCATGGTTGAGTTAGGTCAGTTAGGCCTGGTGGAGTTAGGTCAGTTAGGCATGGTTGAGTTTAGGTGATTTAGGCATGATTGAGTCAAGATTAGTTAGGCATGGTGGAGTTAGGTTTTTGGTTTTGATTTAATTTCCAAGTTATTAGTAACATGAAAAAATAAATGATGATGAATATGTATGGTATGATGTTGTAAGAAATAGGTAAGTATACATGTTTATATACTTGTATGTTTGTTTAATTTCCAAGTAATGTAGAAGATGGAAACTAACTAATGGTAGAATGTAAATAAAAAAGTGGGGAAAATTGGTTAGGGTAAAGAATGGCCAAGCTAACATCTAAGGGCCCCATGCCCTCGAGTTTTTCCTACATATCCCCTGTGAAAAGGGGCCTCATGCATATGTAGTTCTCTCATAAGCTAGGGAAGAATATGATGAGATAGAGAAATGGGTTAGCGAGTTTTAGGTATGGTTGAGTTTAGCACAATTTAGGCATGATTAAGTCTAGGTCATGAAGGTAGGGATGAATTGAGTTCATTGAGGTGTGGTTAAATATAGGTGTCAAAGGCTTGGTCTTATATAGGATAATTAACAAGTAATAAATAAGATGAGTGGTAAGAGGTGACAGAAGATCCGCCTATTTGATAAGAACCATAACATGTCTACCATACTGAAGATGGGCTTATGAATGTAAGACCCTAAAGGCACTGCATGATTGAATATTATAAGGGTGAAGAAAGTCACATGATCATGAAATGTTACATTTGTGGCACATCCTTTGAGCGGGTAGGAAATTAGGGTGAAATTTTGAAAAGGTGAAATTGGTTAGTTTTAGTGTAACCTAGTGTGAGATAGCATACCTACTTGGAAAGAGACTCAAAATCAAAATAGGCAATTCCATGACAAAAAAGTAATCATTTTTCTTCTTTTTATTTTTCTTATAAAATTATCTATGCGGGAAGTCTATGTGGGATGAGTATAATATATCATTAAGGTCTTCATGAAGCTAATCAATGCGGGAAGCTTCAATATTTTATTTTAGTTTTTTCAAGAATAGTCTTCTTTTGATGATAGACTAAGTACAATATGGTTAGCTTTGTATAGTTGTCCTTCGAGGGAGCAGTCTATTTATAGCAGCAAGATAGAAAGTGTAGATGTCCTTTTGAGGGAGTCATATTTTTTTTGGAAGTTTGACTCAAGGAGTTGAATCCCATTTTACTTTTGAAATTGTTTTTCTTTTGGACTTTTAAGTCATGGACAAGACTATAGAGAAAAATAGGCTCTTTTTTTTGAAGAAAAACTATAGCACACAGAGGTTAACTATGATAGAGAGGTTTTAAGTGATGAATGACCATGGGATTCCATCTTTAAAAAGATGAAAATTATCCATGAGAATCATGCCATGAGTAGAGCCATGGTACTCATATTGAGGATAAGGTTGAAAAAGTAATAGGTAATCACATGATTCTTGTTTTAGTCATTGATCCTTAAAATAGGTAAAATGGAAGGTGAATGGTGCTCAAGGGATGGGCATTGAATAGACAAGAGGTGATATAGGGATTAATTCAATAGTAGAATGGTCAAAGATGCAAGGCATTGAGGGGCTCAGGTTTAGGTTTACCTTTGAGTGAAGACAAATGATAAGCACCTAATCCATAGGTATGAGTAACGATATAAGGTCCAAGCCAATTAGGAGAAAATTTTCCCCATTTACTTTTTCCTCTTTTGTTACATGTTGATTTTCCTTGAGGATGAGGTCACCAACTTGGAAGTTTCGTTAGTGGACATGTTTATCATAGGCCCGCTTGATGATTTTTGTATATTTGGAGATGATCGAGAGCATTGAGAAGACACTCATCTAATAACTCAAGTTGTGTCAAATGGTCTTGGCAAAAGTCATCATCGTTGAACATCTCTTTGAGTGAGATACAAAGAGAATATGGACTTCCAAAGGCACAATAACCTCTATACTTTATAGACTAGAGAAAGGTGTGGCAGCAATTGATGTACAAATACTAGTGTGATAAGCCCATAAGGCAAAAGGAATGTGCATATGCCAATCCTTTCCAGTATTGTCCACAACTTTCATAAGAATTTTGTTTAAGGTTTTGTTGGTTGATTTAGCTTGGCCATTTGTTTGAGGGTAGTAGGGTGAAGAAAAACTAAGTTGAATGCCAAAGGCATCACAAAGTTTCCTTCGGGTTTTGTTTTTGAATTGTTTTCCATTATCGGTGATGAGTTTGTGGGCAACAACAAAGTGAAAAATGATGTGATGGTTGATGAATTCACATAATTTCTCTACTTTTATAGAAATAAGAGGTATGGATTCTACCCATTTACTTGTAATATTCATGAGCAGTAATAATACATTGAGTGCTTATGTGAAGAATGAGGATTGATTTCTCCAACAAGATCCAAACCCCATTGAGAGAAAGGAAAAAGGTCTCCTTTGACATGTAAGGTGTGACTAGGCTTGTGATGAAAATTATATTATTAACACTTCACATAACATTTTACATAATCACAACAATCATAGTTTAAGGTTGGCCAATAATAGCCTAGGTGGAGAATGCATTTAGTGATAGCTAAACCACTTAAGTGACCTCTAAAAATTCCGTCGTGAACTTCTTTGATGGTGTAAGGAACTTCAGAACTGGTAAGGCATCGTAAGAGGATACCGTCAAAGCCACGTTTATAAAGAATACCACCCATGATAAAATAGCGAGAGACACTTTTGAGAAAGGCTCATTCGCCATTATGAGTAAGGTCTGGAGGTAGAATTGAAAGGGAAAGGTATTCAACAAATTTCTTATACCAAAAGTCGTGTGGGTCAGGTTGAACGTTCAAGATGTTAATGTCTCAAAATAAAGAAGAAGGTTATTACGGCCTTTGTAATGTGACAAATATTTTTAAGTTGGAGGGTGAAGTAGGTATCTAAAGCAAGGTAGGATATGGTATCTGCAAAAATTTTAGTTGAGCGTGGAGTGGTTTGAAGTTCATAGCAGTCAAAGGTAGTCAAAAGTATGTCTACATGATGCTTATACTTTTGAATTATTTCGTTATGACTGGTATATACCATTGACTTGATTTACAACTAGTTGAGAGTCACCAAATATATTAATTGATTTGACGTCTAAGGTGATGTCGGTTTAAAGACCTAATATAAGTGCTTCATATTCAATGATATTGTTAGTACATTAAAAATCTAGTTTTAAAGATAATGGAATAGGATCACTATCGAGAGGAATGAGGATAACTCCATTACCACCCACATGCTGATATTTGAAACCATCGAATAATAATTTCATTTGGTAAAAGGTATCATCCAAAGAGAGGGTAGCAATGGATTCACCTGGAAATCAAATTTAGAGGGTTAATCTCCGGAGAGAGTGCGTCTACAAGTTGGTCAGTGATAGTTTGGCCTTTGATAGATTTGTTATGAGTGAATTCGAGGTCTAGGTCTTCAAGAAGCATGATCCAATGTGAAGCATGATGATGTTTGTAGAGCTTAGCGTACATGTAATGTAAGGGGTCTGTATTGGTGGCAACAATTTTTTTGTGGTTAAGTAGGTAATGGAAAATTTTAGTAGCAACAAAAACTAAGGCTAAGAAGAGTTTTTCAACATGGGTGTATCAGAGTTCATATTCTAAAAGTGTATGGATTATATAATAAACCGTTTTCTCCTTGTGTTGTTTATCGCGATGAGAGAGCATGGCTCCCAAGGAATGATCTATAAAAGAAATGTAAATGTAAAATGATTGGCCATCCTTAAAAGGAATGAGTATAGGAATTTGGAGGAGGTATTATTTTAAGGCCTCAAAGGATTTGTGGCATTCATCATACTATTTGAAGGAGACGTCCTTTTTGAGGAGATGATGAAATGGGTGGAAGTGGTCAGAAAGATATGAAATAAAATGATGAATAGTAGGTGGAGGAATTTCAATAATAGCCTTGATTTTAGTGGGATCAACTTCGATGCCACACAAATAAATGATAAAACCAAGGATTTTCCCGAGAGAACAGTGAAGACACACTTCTTAGGTTGAAGGCGAACATAATATTTGATGAGATGGTTAAAGATGACCTTAAGGGTCAGTAAGGTGTTTGGCTTGATTTTTGGATTTGGCAAGAAGGTCGTCTACATAATCTTCCAATATGTGATGCATGATGTCATGAAAGATATAATTCATAGCTTGTTGATATGTAGCACCAACATTTTTAAGGCCAAAGGGCATGAATCAATAGCACAAGGTCCTTTAAGGAGTGATGAAGGTAGTTTTGTGTTAATCTTCAAGGCGAGTAATATTTGGTTATAACCCAGAATCTATCCATGAGTGATAACATCTCATGGCTGGTGTGAGATCAACTAGTTGGTCTATACTAGGTAGAGGAAAGTTGTCTTTAGGGTAGGCTAAATTAAGGTCATGGAAATCCATGCATATGTGGATTCCTCTTGTCACTTTTGTGACAGGAATTATGTTAGAGATCCATTAGGGATAATCAATGGGTGGGATGAAGGAAACCAATAAAAGGTACTGAAGTTCTTATTTTACAAGAAGGGAAATGTGAGGATCCATTTTTACTGACTTCTTTTTTACGAGTTTGGCTTCACGAATAGCTACAATATTATAGATTATAATGTTTGGGTCAATACTAGGGCATATCAGCAAAGATAGAACCAAACAAGCATTGATATGATCTCATAGAAATGAGGTAAAAGCTTCATGTTTAGCGATTGTCTAAAGATTGGTCTATATTTAGAATGTGGGGGTCATCCCTAGTGTTAATATTAATTTCGATGGTCGATTCATTTAACATGGTTTGTGTCTCGAAGGCAACAAACAATGAATATAAGAATCCTCTGCATGAATATAGGTGAGAATAGAATCATCATCCTAACGTTAAATGATGCTAATAGAAGGTGTATCATCATCAATCCTATTAGGATATAGGAAGGGAAGAGAAGAGAGAGCCTCGTCATCACATTGATAATTCAAAGGTCCCAAGGAAAATTGTGTTTACAAAAAAATTAAGATAAATGGATTACTGGATCCATAGACTCCGTGGGTGAAGGCGGTGAAGGTGGTAAATGGGGTGAAGAAGGTTTTTTTTCCTCAATGAGTTTGATGTGGGGTTTCTTGGAAGATGGTTCAGTGAATCCAATACCACTACAGGCGTTGTGTTTACGTGTGGTAAATGGGATGGCAGTATGGTGGCCTTATTCATAGTAGCCAAAACCTAATCCCGTCCATGTACATTTATGGAGGAAAGTGTGGGCGAAGCGGTAATTAGTGAGAGATTGAATGTTAGAGGAAAATGGTCACATTTGGGAAGGTGGATCCGGTAAGTAAGTAGAAGTATAAATTCCCCATAGGTTAAGTTTGTATGAAGGTAAAGAGGACCATAAGGGAAAACCTCGCCTACGCAATGATCATAGAGAGGATGTTGATGAAGGTTACCATACTCTTGAGGAGTAAGGAATGTGTCAATGTTGTATAGGCGATACTCCCCCAGAGTGAGACATTGAAAAACACCTTCTAAGGGATTGGTAGTTGGTATATGGGTAGCGGAATAGATGAATCACTAGGTGATTGGGAAGAAGAAACATTAGTTGGTTGAGAAGTAGATGGGTTAGTGGATGGGTCAATTTGTAGAGGCTATGGCGGTAGTGGGAATAGAGGAGGTAGGTGTGGAAAAGGTAGCAGTAGCATCGGTGGATGGGTTTGTGGGTGAAGGAGAAATGGCGGTAGTGGTAGATGCCTTAACTAGTACAAGGACATCATTAGGTTGGTACAACATGTTACAGGTTTTGAATGGTAAAGGGTCAGTGGGAATGGTATAGTTATGTCCTTCATGTTCAAATTTTACATAGCGATGTAAGGTTAAAGGAACATAACCCATGACGTGGATCCAAGGTCAACCAAGAAATAGGTTATACTAGAACTCCCCCTCTAAGACATAGAATAGTTTTGGAATAGTTCAGAGGCCCACACAAACATGGAGGATGATGGTGCTGAGAGTGGAAGTGATGGCGTCATTGAATGAACACAGCATAACTGGGTTATTATGCATGTAATTTGAAGTGATGCGCATTTGATTGTATGTGTGGGAGGATATGATGTTGATGCTAGCACCACCATCGATAATAATGTGTCATACGCATATGTTGTCAATATAAATGGGCATGAAAAGGATGGGATCAGGATCATCTGATTAGAGAGGTATAATCTCGTTGTCAGAGAAACTGAGGGAGGCTACTTGGTGAGTAGTGGTGGGTGTAGAGTAAGGGGATGAATTGGTGAGAGAAGATACATAGTAAGGGGTGATAATGGAGGCCACAGGTATCGGGTTGTTAGGTAAAACCTCGATGGATTGTAGAACCTCCATGAGGGCTTGTCGATGGGATTTAGAAGTTTGAACAAGGTCATACAAATAAAGTTTTAGAGGGGATTGGTGTAATTATTTTATCATTTTATGATGGGTGACCCCATCAAAAATAGGATATATGGGTCCCTGAATGGTGATTTTTGTTGTAGGTGCAGATGTTATGTTGGGCACAGGATTAGTGAATGGGCTAGTTATTTTCTCCTTTCCTTTTTCTTTTTGGGTGCGAGTGGAAAATCAGATCATGTTAATCGAAGGAAGAGGGGTGGATGGAGAAGGTGTGTTAAGAAAATTATAATGGCATGGTGGAAAAAAACTAGTGCGGGAATGAACCTGCGAAAATAAGTAGGGCGCAATGAATGGCATTTTGGTGGGGTTTTGGCTAACTCTTTTATATGGAACATATTGATCTCAAATTTTGGAGGTGGATAAAATGGTTTTGGAGGTGGTGATACAGGTCACTTTGAATAGGTAGTGGGAAATTATGTGTAGTGATAGGAGGAGGTAGAACTGGGTCCTTATCTAGAAGATCATCATCATCAATTTTTTGTTCAAGAGGACAAAGTTAGAGAAGAATGGTTTTTAAAGCCTTAAAATTTTCTACATCATGTCCTGGCACACGATGGTAGGTGTAAATTTTAATATTGTCAAACCCTTTTAGTTTGGGCTTGAGGGGGTCATAAGGTCTAAGGGGTGAAAATGTGATGACATATTTCTCTAAAAGGTTAGCTAGAACGTTGGCGTAAGACATGGCCAATGGATCAAAATGTGAGGTGAGTGTGGGTCTGGATTGAAGTGTAGGTGATTATGATGTGTGAGGTACTACAAGAGGTGGAATTGGAGATGGGATAGGTTTGACCACTTCGGTTTTATAGGTGGTGATGTTTTAGGCTTGAGTTGTACCTTCTTGAGTAGAGGTGTAGTAGATGAACTAGTGATAGAAGGTGTTGTAGGATTAACTACCTCCATGGAGGGTAGTGGGTTTTTCAATTTAGGTTACACCTTCCTAGGTGAAGGTGAAGGAGGGTTATGTGATGTAGAGGGGAAAGTGAATGGTGGCAAAGGATGAATTAGCCAATGTGATAAAGGAGTTGCAATGAAGGTTTCTAGAAGAGGCAAGGAAGAAGGTATGGATTGAAGAGAAGGAAATATCATAGGTACTGATGTTATTACTATAAGTGGTGGGGGTATAGTTGGTAAGAAATATGCGGGTAACGGTGAAGGTGTGTGTTGTCTTTGATAGGTTGGGTGTAATAAAGGATTGTGTAAAGAGGTGGGCTCCGGCACTTTTTATTTCCCTTGTATAAGTGGTTACTTGGCCAGGAGGTCGACAAGTAAGGCCCTAAGATAGATGGAAGGGGTGAAGGTGACAAAAGTGAGGTGGGTGAAACTGTGTGTTACCTAAAAGGTTGGGTCTTTCTTTTAGGTGGAGGATTGGTTTTTGTGCGACCTTGGGAAGATGTGGCTAAATCCAACTTGACGAGCGGTGGACTAGGCTTGATGTCGGCATGACACCCAATGTAGTGATGGGTCTAGATGCGGGGAAGGTGTGGATACATGTAGGTTCTTAGGCATAGGAATAGGTTTAGTTATTGGTAAAGGTTTGGATGTAGGAAAGGGTGATGAAGAAGAGGTCATTTCAATAGGTATGGTCATGGTTGATTGGGTATCTTTAAATACCTTTGAATAGATTGTGGCAAAGATCCACAAGCGACATTTTCATTTGGTTTGAAAATGGTAGCCGAAGGCATCCCAAAGCATGGAATTATCAATGTAATCCAAGCGGTCGGCCAGGCATGAAAATGGAACTATTGTAAGAGAAGATGACATTGGCTTAGTAGCAATCCCTATAAAATATGTCTGTGAGACAAGGAACTGGTTGGCTTCAGACTTTGTGGGTAAGAGAGCCGAGAGAAGATCAATGGGATCCTAGAATGCTAATGGGGAATTTTCCCAAACAATAAATGGTGCACCTAAAGGATTCCCTATGTGTAGGGGAGATGACAATTGGGATGCGATAGTTTCCTATTTTAGTGGAGAATAAAGCAAAGATGACTCTCCCATGGGTAGGAGAATTAATACCGTTGGTTTTTGTTAGGTTGTCAGGTAAGTGGTGAACTAGCATTAGAAAAATTATGGAATCCTCCATGGGTGAAGGGGGAGATGAAGGGGACTCCTCTGTGGGTGAAGGAGTAGAAGAAGTAGGATCCTCTTTGGGTAGAGGAGTTTTTGCTAGAATCTCCTTGATAGAGGGCCTAAAAGGAAATTTTGGAAGGGCTTGTATGATGTCAAACACAACATGGACCTCACGGACATTATTTTCATTGGTTGAAGGTTCACTGGTTTGGTTTGATGTGGGGTATGGTTAGGGGATGAATTCTTGAAGATATGTAAATTTTGATTAGCAGTGCGTTCAAGTTTTCCAGGATGAGATCTCCATTATCTAACATTTCCTAGACAATTTTCTTGAAAGTTATACAATTACCATCGCTATGGCCTTTGACACAATAATAGTTCTGATAGCCGTGTTCCATGTACCATGCAGGCATAGGAAAAGTAGGGTAAAAACCAGTATGTGGTTTTATGCGTGGAAGAGAAATGGCTCGACCTTAAGAATTTTTTCTAATATTGAATAATAAGGCTCCTCAATTGGAGTGTATTTTCATTGCTCCCATCCGAACTGAAAATTTTGAATAGGAGAAAGGTTGGAGGTAGGTTTAGATTGATTAGAGGGGTGAGATGGACCAGCTTTGAGAACTACCACATTGGCAGATCCTTTGGCTTTTGAATAATTATTTTTGGGCTTTGAAGAGGAAGAGGCCTCACTTGATTTAAAGGCAGCATTTTTGTTACGTAATTGAATTTTCTTCTCTTCAATGGCATGAATTTCTAGTTTTTGTGCCATGGTAAATGCTTCATCAAAGGTACGGAAGGTTTGTACTTGCAGATTTGGTGAGATGTGCCTGGCACAAGCTCTAGTGAACAACTCTATAATCTTATTTTGAGGCAACTAGAATGTTAGCTAGTTGATGAGGCTCCACTAATGAGCGAAAAAATTGGCGATAGACTCGTCATCGTATTGTTGAGTTGAATACAAGTCGGTCATAGTGACCTTCTTAACGATATTGATTGAAAAATGGTCCAGAAGGCTTGAGCCACTTGATTAAATGAGTAAATGGAATGTCGAGGAAAACCACTATACTAGTCTAACGCAAGTCCCATTAAGGACATGGGGAATGTTTGTAGGATTAAAGCATCATCATGGGTGATTAGATAACACCCATGTTTGAAATCTTACGCAAGTGTTGTTCTTGCTGGTCTTCTTTACTATTGAATCGGTTAAATTTCAGCATTTCCCAATGCACAGGGTATGTGCGAATGGGAATATATGGATGGATGTTCTCATTGCATATTTCATCATACGTTAAGGAGTTATGAGAGCCTTCTAATGTTTTCATATTTTCCATCATCATTTTAATAAGGTCGTTGGTGGGTTGTGCTTGATTAGACACCCCTACGGTATTAGGAGGTTGGTGATGAATGTATGATGTGGACGGCATCCTAGTATATGGTAGTGTCAAGTATGATAACTATGAAGGGGGAATATATGCAGGGAAAGGTATCCCAAATAGGCAATATATGAGATTGGGGGTTGTTGGTGATATGTATAAGTAGGTGGGGTAGTTGTAACGAATCTTGTGGTAATTGGGGGTAAGGACTATGGGATGGAAAGGACGAGGTTTTGGAATGGGGTATGGGTTTCCGACACCATGGGTGGTTGTGATGCAACATGTATATATGAGGTGAAGGGTGTAGATGGGGCTATGCTCAAGGTGGCTGACAAAGGAATAGTTGACACCACGGGTGTGATAAATGTCATAAGTGTGGTAGCTATAAAGAATGAGGGGTTTAGTTGAGACACCACATGTGGTAAGGTGGATGAAGGTAATGTTGAGCTAGTGGTAGCAGACATGGAAGTGGAGGTAAGGAAAGGAGGGATAGACATGGACATGCCATATACCAACTGTCATGATGATTCTCAGGTAGATGAGTGGGTGAGATGGTGGTGTAGGGTAGTGGGATTTTAGTCAAGGATTCTTGCAAACTCCTTATCATTGGTACTAATAGTAATGGGCTCAATTGAATCCATATACGCAATGAGAATGGAAGGTGGAAATGGGATAAGAGTAAGTGGTTGAAGGCTAGCATGAAACTTAAGTGCTTTAGCTTGGCTATGATTCAAAACCATGTGAGTTAGCATAAAATCTGGTAATTTTTTCTCTATAAATGACACAGAAAAATAGTAGAAATGGAAAAAATTAGATTATGGGAGGTGAAACTGGTCGTTATTTTAATTAAAAATTAAAACATAAGAACCAACAATAGTTAGGTTAACCGATGATGGTGACAGGGTGGTCGATGATGATTAGGGTGACCGATACCATTCTTCGTGGGAAATCAAAAGTTTTGAAAATGAGGAAAAATTGATGAAAATGAAGTAAAGAAGTTGTATTTGACCGTGATTTTAAAATTTTTGGGGTATGATGATGTCCTGAGAACTTCAAAAAGAATAGAAGATGTGATGAGTGTTTTTTTGTAAAATGACCAAAAAATCTAGAAACTGACAATGGTTAGGTAAACCGATGACGGTCAAATAGAAACGATGATGATCGCTAGACCGATGCCGGCCATCATGTGAAATTTGAAAAATAAAATGAAGAAAATTTGATTTTGTGAATTAAGTTAGATGGAATATCAACCTAGAAACCTAAGTATGATAGTAATGGACCCTGACACACTCAAAAATAGTCGAAATACACCAACTATGATGGTGGAGTGTGAAAGGAAGAAGAAAATGAAGAACGTGACCTCACAACTCAAAACAAAACTCAAGAAAAAGCTAAGAAAAACATGAAATCCTATAAGTGAATTTTTATGTTTTAGCTTATGCTATTTAAGACTGACTTGTGAACAGAACAAAGTTTTTTGGTTGGAAAGGTTTCCTATGAAGAGGCAAGATCTAAGGGTGGTTTCAAGTTATGTTTTGGTAGGGATGATCCTTTCTCAAAGTTAATGACTGGACAGAGAATCCAGCTGAGCGTCCACTATCAATCCTTTGATTGTGTGATCATTGAAAACTTCTTCCAGGTAAGGTGTTGTTTAAGAAGATGTGTAAATTTATATTTGTGTAGTTTGGAAAAGAGAGAGAAGAGAAAGTGCTCTACAATTCAATTATGTCAACCATCAGTTGGGCATGACTTCCAGTGTATAGGTTTCCCTCAGTTTTAATGTGAGCTAAAAATGCAAGCATAGAAGTATGAAATGCAAGTATTTTAGAACCCAAATCAAAATGTGATATTTGATGTAAACAAAGAGTGAATAGGAAAGAGAATGAATTTCACTAATGCAAATGCAAGAAGAAAAAGAATGATTATTTTTAGTCCCGAAATATAAATGTCACTTGAGACAAATAGAAGAAAGAGAATATTTCCAGGGAGATAATTTAATGTTAACTTCCTTTTGAAAAGAAACAAACATACAATAGTTCCCTAAGAATGAATAAATGCAAGGAACCCTGGATGGGTCCCACCAAGTGTGCCAAAATGTTTCACCGGATTCTTAGAAAATTAATGAAACAAATAAGGGTTGAAGGCCAAGGAGGAATACCTATTTGTGATGTTGGTTGAAGGTTGTGTGCGCGTTCTGATTTCCTGATCTAATTTGACTTGCGAGATCTCCCTTTTGGCTAGGAGGAACTACCTGTAAATGCAAAACAATACCACTAGATAGAATTAAACAAAACAATGAGTGGACTTCCTAGTGGAAGATAGATCAGGAAGTGTGATGCTTCCTGAATAGGTTTTCAATCCACTTTTTATATAATAGTATTAATGCTAGTTAAATCATACATGAAGTAAAGATCCTATTGAAATTGAAATGATTTAGGTATCTCACACAAAACAATAAGAAAGGTCAAATAAAAAGGTGATTGAGGTCAAAATGAGTTAGGTGATTAGCTAGTGTTACGTTGCAGGTCTGGCACATGCTCTGGGTAAGGTCTGGTAAAGATTAAAAAGGGTTCCGGGTTTTCGAAAGTGGGTATTAGCTAGTTGGTCTGTCAAGTATATTACCAAACACAAGAACTGATGTTGGTCGCATGACCAATTCCGGTTGGGTAGAATGACCGATGTCGGTTGGCTAACTAGCATTGGTAGGGGAAATTAGTAAAAAGGACTTAAAACTTGTTTTTCAAACTCTCTGTGATTGCACAAAGGTTGGAAATGGTGAGGGTAAGGTCGTAAAATGGCCTTGGAGGATCATAGATGATTAAAAGAGGATAAAACTAGGTGAAAGGGTTAGGTATGGTAGGGTGATAGGTTGGTAGGAGGAGGGGAGTGTACGGACGTGGAGAAAGATAAATTACTGAGATGAATAATAAATCTTACTGGAAATAAAATAGAAATAAATGAAGAGATGTTAGGTACTTATTGAAGAGTAGGTTTGGAGAATGCAAGTGATGAGGATGGTGATGGCAGAGATCCGAGAGAAGATACGTTGTGTTCATGTTGTAGAAGTTCAAACCTCTGTGCTTCTCTCTGTGATTCTGTGATCATGAAGAAGGTGATGAATTCCAATAGTTGTTGGCAAAGTGCTCCCATATATTTTCTTTTCCCGAGTGCTTCAAACTTTGAGTGCTCTAAGTCTATGTTCTAGGAGATCGTAAATTGAATGAGCAACCTAGGAAATGGATTTTGGAAATGTATTTAAGCCTAAATTGGCAACAGCTTAGGTGACCGAAATCGATTGAAATATAACCAAAGCATTGGTCAAGGCGGGAATATCTAGGTTGGCCAAAAATATCCTAATTGTTGTTATTTTGGCATGGTCTCCAATATTTTTCTGAGTATTGAGTGATAGATCATAGAAGGATGAGTAAGAGTCCTTTTAGGTTTGTTAATAGGAGTTAATTCTAGGTTTAGACTAAGTCCTAGTTGGTTAGGATAGGATTAGACTTGGTCTTAGGTCATTAATGAGGTTTGAGTGGGTCATTTGAGTGACGTGACTAGGTGAGTTGACTAGGGTGAGGTGGTTAAGTGAGGATATTAATTAAGATAATTAATTCAATTAACATGTGCACTAGGTGATATAAATGGGTAGGATATGGTTAATTTAATTAATAGAGTTTTAATGGAAGTATGACCCAATTTTGATGTCTACATCCGTTGGCCAACATATAATGCACCTCTTGCACGAAATAATGGAAGCATGACAAAAAATTTGTGTCTAAATTTATACTTGATAAATGGACACATAAGTGTTACAAATTTCATCCATATAGAGAAATGGAAGAGATTGAAGAGGCTAGTCTTGGTTTCTATTACCTACATGAATAAAATGCACCCCTTCCTAATGTTTCCAAACCGATTAATGAAGATGATGATGGCATTTTTCAAATGTTTTTTCATGGATCAATATGTAAACAAGGTGTAGGATTTGGTGTAGTAATTATATCTCCCAAAGGTATCAAGTATTACTCATCTTTTAGGTTCTAATTCAGGTACTTCAATAATGCAGTAGAGTATGAATCTCTTATTCATGGCTTGAAATGGGAAAGAAAGAAGAATATCAAGGAATTGCAGACCTCTAGAGATAGTGAACTAATTATGAACTATATCAGAGTAGTAAATGTGGCCAAAAATGATCTATTCAAAGCCTACAAACATAGGGTGTGGGATTTATTGAAGGATTTTACATCTTTTAATATTCAGGTTATCCCAAGGAAGGAGAAGGAAGCCATTGATAGACTTATGGCCATTGGAGAAAGGTTTGATGTTGTTGAAAATATCAGAAGAGACAACCACATATCAAGGTGGTAGTAAGGCCTGCCATACCAAATAATGTCACAAGTTGGTAGGTGTTTGAGAATGATCAGCAAATTGTAAATTTCCTTCAAGAAGAAGTTGAATTCTCTTCAAGAAACCAGGATAAGTTGGAAAGATAGTATGGTGATCAGATTATCCAGCTCAAATCAAACAAGATTCCTAAGGGTCTAGTAACTTTGGAATCCATCTTCAACCCAAATGACCAGTTCAGAAAGGAGAAAGCAAATATAACGGTCAAAGGTGAAGATTCATAGCCTATTGCAATTGGTGGAGACAAGTTCCTTCAAATTGGAAAAGTAAGTACTTCACAAGAAAAGCATGATTTTGTAGAAATTTTTCAAGAGTTTGTTGATATCTTTGCATGGAGCTATGAATATCTTAGAGGATTCGACCCTAGTTTATCTCAACATACCATAGAACTGGATCCAAATGTCAATCATGTTAGGAAGAAATAGAGGCTTTTCAATTAGGATATTGAACCTCTAATGAAGAAGAAGCTAAACAAATTGATAGAGGAAAACATAATTTTTCCAATCAAGTACTCATCATGGGTTTCACCTAGTTCCCAGGTAAAGAAAAATAATGGAGAGATCAGGTTGTGTGTCAATTTTAGATATTTGAACAAAGATTCTTTGAAAGACCACTATTTGTTTCCCTATATGGATAATATACTAAAAATGGTGGAAACTTATGAGAGGTTTTCTTGTTTGATGGATAGTTAAGATACAACCAAATCATGGTAAAGGAAGAAGATCAATTTAAAATGGCCTTTACCACAAAATGGGGAACTTTTTCTTATAGAAAATTTCCATTTGGCATGTCAAACACTGGAGAAATGTTCCAAAGAGCCATGAATATGGAATTCAGAGGGTTGATCGACAAGATGGTTCTTATCGACCTTAATGACATAACAGTGTTCTCCAATAATGTAGTTGAACATCTTTTTCATATCAGGCAAGTATTTGAGCTATGTCGAGAGTTTGGAGTTTCCCTTAACCCGAAAAATGTATTTTATGGCCCATCAAGGTAAACTCCTTAGCCATATTGTCTCTAATAAAGGATTGACTATTGATCCAGAAATAATTGAGGCCATTCTTGCTTTATCATTACCTAGCCATAAAAAATCTCTTCAGATTTTCTTGGGAAGAATTAACTTTGTTAGAATTTTTTCCTTGATTTTTATAATCTTGTCAAGCCATTGATGTTGATGTTGAAGAAAAACATGGATTTCAAGTGGAATATTGAAGGAAGAGAAATTTTTGAAGCTATAAAGCAGGCCATTGCACAAGCACCAACACTCATAAATCCATATTTCTCTAAGGATTTCATCTTATATGATTTTGGAGGTGATTAAACCATATCTCGCCATAATGATGTAGCTGAAGAAAGATTATTTAGAAAAAATTGTTGCCTTCTTTATTCATAATCTTTAAGATTATGAGGTGAAGTAATCATTCACTAAAAAACATATACTAGCTATTATAATAAGTTTTAAGAAGTTCAAGAATCTAGTGTCAAATAACAATATCCATCGGTTAGTCTCACATGCTTTGGTATAAAAGACTTCCTATTAGAAAAATATTTGAATGAGAAGAGAGTTGGGTGGATAATGAAAGTGATGGAGTATGAAATTGATATTAAGGTATTTAAGCTAGTTAGGGGAAGGGGTTATGTGAATAACTTTTTCAAATCAAAATATTGATGATCTTAGTGCTTCGGAATGATCAAGAACAGCTAGTTGATGCTTTGCCTATTCATTGTTGGACTCAAGATATGGTGCACTTCCTCCAAACAAGTCAGTTCCCTTTAGGATTAAGTAAGGCTAAGAGAATATATTTTAGACTTCAAGCTATTCCATATGTGCTTATTGATGGCATTTTATTCAAAATATATGTGAATGTTGTTCTCTTAAGGTGCATCAAGATAGATCAAATTGAGAGGATAATGCATGAATTATATGATGGAGAAGAAGGAGGCCACTTTTATCCAAGGGTAAAAAAACTCAAGATCATGAAGTTTGGGTATTATTGGCCTAATATTTTCAATGATTACTTTTCATGGGTTAAGAAATGCAAGAAATGTTCTTTCTTCTCTGTAAGGAAAGATTAGTAGCCCTTCCACTCCACCCCATCTATTTTGATAAAGCATTCATGTAATGGGGCTTGGACTTCATCAGAGTGATCAATCCAAATTCAATCCTAGGCCACAAGTGGATTCTCATAGCCACAGACTATTTCACCAAGTGGACGAGCGGTTGTACTTAAAGAAGAAAATGAAACTTGTATCCTAGATTTTTATGAAGGTATTGTGGAAAGTTTTGGTTTTCCTTTTGTTATTATCTCTAATAATGCATTGGAATTTATTGGCACCAAGATATTTGAGTGGGATATGAAAAATGGGATATAGATCTAAGAACATCTTTGAATTATTACCCCCAGGGAAATGGGCAAGATGAGTACACAAACAAAATTTTGTTAAGGATCATCGGAGAACCTAGGATGAAAATCAAATAAATTGGCATAAAATATTGAAATCATCCTTGTGGGTAGATAGGATTACTCCCAAAATATCACTTGGTAACTCTCCTTATAAGTTATTCTATGGTAGAAAATCAAAACAGCTAGTATCCCTTGATTTTCCAGCATTAGAGCTCATCAAGTAGCTGGAATTGTTTGAATTTGAAACCATGGAGGCCAGATATGTAGAGATCATGGAGCTAGAGGAAATTAGGAGTCAAGCAATGGATAAAGATCAAGCTCATATTAAAAAAATTGATAAAAACTCCAAGGCTAGAAACTTTCGGAAGGAGACTTAGTCCTAAAATGGGATGCGAAAGAGTCAAATCGGTAAACACTCAAATTTTGATGCAATATGGAGTGGTCCTTACATCATTTCAGTTGTGAATTCAAGAAATGCTTTCCAGTTATCAAGATTGGATGGAGAAGAGTTGTAGATTCCAGTTAATGGGATCTATCTAAAGCATTGTTACTGAAGTAAAGTTTCTTCCCTTGTACATATTAGAGTAGTTTCAATTCCTCCAAGTTCTTTTAGCACATTGTCTTATTGGTAGAGTAGTTCTGTTTTCCTAAGTGATTGTGAACAATATGCATGTTCCACTTAAAACATGTATGTTTTTAATGTTTTTATATACTTTTTGACATTTTTGATATTCATGGTTCATTTCAGTCGAATCGGATAAGTTAGAAATTTCCAAGCTCCATTCGAGCCCATAATATCATTTCATTCCATCCTAGGAGGAAGATCGGTATTCATGGATAAAATAATATATTGGGGCATCCATTAAATAATATTTCTCAAACCTCCAAAGATCATTTGCAGTTCAAATTTCTTCGTACCTCCTCTTTGGTAAAGAATTTTTAGTTTTTTCTTGAAAGTTTGTAAGATATGTCAAAAATTTGGAAAACCGGCTTCAAGAGCGGACCAATATTGCCCAAGATCATCTTGAGCAAGTTTTGTTATCCAAAATTCACCCCAGGGTAAATTTTGATAACATGCATCAGATTATTCAGTCCCGAGCAAGTATATTGATTCAAGGCAAAAAATCATGTTTCTGGGGTCCCCTCGGCTTCTTTCTAACTCTCCTGTCCAAGAAGAAAACCCAGCAAGTTTTAAAAATGTGAAAATTGCAAAAGCCAAGCTTGGTGCCAAAAAATGGAGAAAATCAGCTAAGTCCTAGCCCAGGCAGCACTTGGGACAGTTGGGACGTCGGGGCACGAATCGGCCGAAAAGCCACCAGGCGGTCACGCAGCATTTGGGATAGTTGGGACATCGGGACACGCGGAACGCGAAAATCCAAATTAGATGAAAGCAAGGGAAAATGCCTAAGTCTTTGTTTCGCATAGTTGGGACATCCGGGACAAAAGTATGCAAAGGATGCGGATCGGCCGGTTTGGCGCAAGTCAGTCCATTTCAGGCGGTTTAGAGAAATTTGTCCTAGGTAGTCCAGGACAGTTGGGACAAGAGTACGTGGAGGACGCGAACCAGCCGGTTCGGATGAAACAGGGGACTTTCGTTTGGGACATCCAGGCCAAAAGTACGTGTGGGACGTAAAAATCTGAAAGAGCCGAGAGCGAATGGGATCTTACCACGTGTCTTCACCTCAACAGAACAAGGAAGCCCGAATCGGGCGGTTCAGAGATATTTGTCCCAGATGGTTTAGGACATCTGGCCAAAAGTACACGTGAGACGTGAAAAGCCAAAAGAGCCGCTAATGAATCGGAGCGTGACATGTGTCACGGTGGGAAGTGTAATGGAAATTGGTAAGTGTTTTTGGCCAAAAAAATTCAAATGGCAAGGTTTGAAGGGTCGGCCCAAGCTAATAGACACAGGACATGTGTCCTAAGGCGAGGGAGTTCGGAGCCAGGGAAAGACTTAGGAAAATTTGACAAAAGTCTTGGGCCAAAAAATTAAAAGACAAGGATGACCCTGCGCCCCTGTCCTCCAACCAGATCACGCCACGTGTCCCAAGTGGCGGGGGCGCGGGGAAAAAATGGAAAATTTTCCAAAGTTATAAAAAGTCAAAATTTTCAAAGGAAAACCCACGGAAAGGGAAGGAGAGAGAATTTCTCATCCAATCAGTGCCTGACACGTGTCATCCAAGTGGCAGAGCGCGGGAAAAATTCAAATATTTTCCCGCCGATCCGTTTTGGCCTGTTTTTGCCCTAAATCTTCAGATCGCCATAACTTTCGATCCAGAGCTTGGATTTTCACGTTCTTTATATCAATGGAAAGCTGGTGAAATTATCTACATGATTCTAGGGTCAATCTTGCATTTTGGTTTAGTTTAGAGATATAAAATCAAGAAACATCTCTAGCACGTGGTAATGGCTAGAACTGACGTTTCAAAAACTAGTTTTAATGCACATGAGTCGCATTCTTCTTCAACATGGCCAGAACTGATGTTTCAACAACCAGCTTTAATGTAAAACACAGTTCACCGCTCTTGCCAGGGTTCTCACCCACCGCCATAATGAGATAAATTAAATGCAACCTAGAAGTGGTTGGGGTAGATCTCGACTTTCCTCTCTCTTCCCTCTCTCATTCTTCCTATAAATTGTAAAGAGGGGCTTCTTTCAAAAAGGTTGTTCATCTTTTCAGCTCTACTCTCCCTTCTTTTCTTCCCTATGGTTGAAAATGGAGTTCGAACCTCCTCCCTTTCTCTGTAATGGCGTTTTTGCCTTTTACCATTAAAATGATGTTACATCGCAAACTTACGAGCAACAAAAACGTGTTTCGTGATGCATCCGTCCATCCTTGCTCATTTTTCACTTGGTTTCTTATTGCCTCTCTTCATTATAGGTATTTGTGCACGTTTGAATATTCATTGCAGGTTTTGAGTTGTGTTCATGGAGTCTTGGGACATTTACTTGTGTGAAATCTATCCTTGGGTTTTGATGCATCTGTCAATCCTTCCCATTGCTCACCTCTCCTTGTTCCATGGCAGCTTTGATAGATGTTCAACATTGTCTCCTTCTCTCGGTGTATCACCGTTTTAGTGTAGGATTTTTGTTCTTTTTCTCTTCTCTCTCTCTCCCTGTCTCCTTGGTGGTTAGATTAGGATTAGATTAGCTTTCCTGCACTGGAATATCTTGTGGCAGGTAGTTTAGGAGTAGGAACTAGCCTTCTCTAGAGATTCCTTTCTCATTTCTGCAAGTCCCACACTTGGAGAAAGGATTCAATGTTATGCAATCACACTGGATGCTAGTATGATCAACCTAGAAATCTAATCAACATCCAGGGGTGCTGTGATTTGGTGATAACAGTTTTGGCACACGGGTGGGACCTTAGAGGTCTTCCACTTCATCTTTTGTAGGTTGGTGTGTTCCTGTGAAGATTTCAGCCTTTGGAGGCACTTGTAAACACATCTGGCGACTCCATCTGATCAGCAACCCATTTCTGAAGTTGCAGACCCATTTTCCATCCATTTCCATCCATATTTCTTTCCATCTCTTTCATTCTTTTCCATTCCATGAAGTTGTGCAATCATGACTTCATTTCCATCATGGAACTCACATTTACAACAGCAGTATATTCCACCTCCAACATGTTTTACAACTCTTTCAGATCAACATTTTGAGCAAATTCAAAATCAGCATGCATACCCATATGAGCAGCAATGCCAAAATCAGTTTGGCTATGGAGCTTTCCAAGAGCAAGAGTATGCATATAATGAAGACAATCAGATGCAAGATGTTGTTCTATTGGAGAAAATCCAAAAGATGGAGGTAAAGATGGTGCAATCCAGAGAAACACTCAAATGAGAGCTTTGAGGTGGTTGGTTGCAGGACTCCTTGTCCATGGGGATGCCCTTTTCCAAGACACTTCACCCCTCGGAGAAGCTTTGGACTTCATGATGAAGATGCTGCCCCAACTTACACAATGGACAACAGAAATAGAGGCCTATACACTTGGTGTTGAACAACCTTGTCAATGGGTAAGTTCTACACCATCATCTAGTTTTTCTCTTCCCATTACTCAAGCAGCACCATCTCATTTGGAATTGCAAATTCTAAACTCCCCATCTGCTGTCCCAAATTTTGATCCCATGTCTCCACCACACCTCAATTCTTCCTTCCTTTTTCCTTCCAAACAGTCATCCCCTCCACAAGAGCTAAAATAAATATGCTCTCCCCCAAAGAAACAAGAGGTTTCACCTCCTCTACCACCACAAAAAATTGCCAAGCCATTTGAGTTACAATCCACTTCTCCTCTTGCATTCCCAAATCCATGTTGGGAGGATGAAAATCAGAATGCCAGTCAAGGAATACAACAACAAAAGGAGAAGCCAAACAAAGATGAAGAAATTCAAAGTCTGAAGAGTTGGGCTCTTAAATTTGGGATGACAAAGATCCCCTTGATGGTTAAGCCTTTAGAAGAGGTTGGAGTTGGAGAACAAATGGTGGTCAGGACTGATTTTGTTGTAGCAGAAGAAGAAGATCTTGCAGTCCCAACTTGTCCTCTGAGCAGCAGATGAAGAGTTGGGCTTGAAAAACTTCATCTTTGGAGGAAGAGTTCAATCAAGAGCAAGATTGTCTTCAAACATTGGAGGAAGGAGAAGCTGCTCCAGATCCAAAAGAAGAGGAGCACATTCTAGTTGTGGAGGAGAAAATTGCAGATCCAAGGGCTTTGAGCAAAAATTAGGCTACAGGAGAACCTTCAGTTCTTCTTTCTACTTCACCTCTCTCAAGTTCTAGTATTGAAGAGGAGTTTGATCTCTCAAACTCAATGTTGGAGGGTGAAAGAAACCATGGTGGTCAAGTTACAGATCAAGAAGACACCATGGAGGAAGTGGAGCATTTGTAGCAGGACAGCCATGAGGCAGTTTATCTGTCAGATTTGGAGGACTGTTTTGATGGAGAAGAGTCGGTTGAGTTTCCACCATGCTCTCTTTCATCATCCACATTCCAAAAACTTGATTCTACTTGTCATGAAGGAGAACATTCATTTGCAGCACTCGCATCTTATACCAGCTCTTTGGAACCAAGATTGGAAGATTTTAATCTTTCATGTTCTTCATTGGAGGAAGAGAAAGGACAGAGGAATTTCACCATTTCTTCCACACCATCCATTCAGGAGGGTCTACAAGAATACTCCATTTTTGGAGTTGAAAATCAGAGCTATGGGCATATCAAACGAACCATACCTTTCCCAATCAGGTATTTGGCTTCATTGGAGCCAAAGGAGAAGTCACAACCAGTCATGCTTGCTTCTAAGCATGAGGGTGAGCTACAAAGTACCAAGGATCAGCTTTGTCATACCTCTTTAATCCAAATGTAGAGAAACTAAAAGAGGTATTGAATCTACCTTCAGCTGATACCTTGATGATTTGGGTGGAAGATCAGCTTCTTTTTTATTTTCCACTCATCCTAACAGCCATGATCAGCTCCAAATCAATTGCATGGCTGCCACTTTTGAGAAAGGGAAGCTATTTCTCACAACCAATCGTGAGGTTTGTTTAGCTTGCCTTTGCTTCCTTCGATTAGAGTAGAATAGGTAGGTTTGCTTTTAGCGAGAAGAAGTTCTTGTGCACACTCTGCGTGTTCCATTCGAGCATGTATGATTTTTAGTTTTGTACATAGTTTTGGTGTTGCTGGTTTTGCTCTTGCACAGTCCATTTCGATGCCATTTTGGTGAGAACAACTCTAAGTTTAGTGGGTTTCAAGTGGTTCGAGAGGAATTTTTCAAAGTTCATATCAGTTTTCAAGCTACTACTCATGACTCCATGCCTAATGGATTGCTTTAGGCTACTGATCATTCATCTAGCAGGCAGATAACCCCGCTGAGTCACCAAAACTGTTATCCAAAATTCACCCCCCAGGGTAAATTTTGATAACATGCATCAGATTATTCATCCCAGCAAGTATATTGATTCAAGGCAAAAATCATGTTTCTGGGGTCCCCTCGGCTTCTTTCTAACTCTCTTGTCCAAGAAGAAAACCCAACGAAGTTTTAAAAATGTGAAAATTGCAAAAGCCAAGCTTGGTGCCCAAAAATGGAGAAAATCAGCTAAGTCCTAGCCCAGGCAGCACTTGGGACAGTTGGGACGTCGGGGCACGAATCGGCCGAAAAGCCGCTAGGTGGTCTCGCACAAACATTTGGGGCAGTTTGGGACGTCGGGATGCACGGGCATGAAAATCCAAATAAGCCGAAAGCAAGGGAAAATGCCTAAGTCTTTATTTCACACAGTTGGGACATCTGGGACAAAATTACGCGAAGGACGCGGATCGGCCGGTTTGGCGCAAGTCAGTCCATTTCGGGCGGTTCAGAGAAATTTGTCCCAGCCATCTAGGATAGTTGGGACAAGAGTACGTGGAGGATGCAAACCGGCCAGTTCGGATGAAACAGGGGACTTTTGTTTGGGACATCTGGGCCAAAAGTATGTGCGGGACGTGAAAAGCCAAAAGAGCTGAGAGCGAATGGAATCTTGCCACGTGTCTTCACCTCAACAAGAACAAGGAAGCCCGAATCAGGCGGTTCGGAGATATTTGTCCCAGACGGTTTGGGACATCCGGGCTAAAAGTATGCGCGGGACACGAAAAGCTGAAAGAGCTGCCAATGAATCAGAGCGTGACACGTGTCACAGGGGGAAGCGCAATGGAAATTGGCTAAGTGTTTTTTGGCCAAAAAATTTCAAAGGGCAAGGTTTGAAGGGTCGGCCCGAGCTAATAGACACAGGACACATGTCCTAAGGTGGGGGAGTTCGGAGCTAGGGAAAGACTTAGGAAAATTTGACAAAAGTCTTGGGCCAAAAAATTAAAAGACAAGGATGACCCCGCGCCCCTGTCCTCCAACCAGATCATGCCACGTGTCCCAAGTGGCGGGGGCGCGGGAAAAAATGGAAAATTTTCCAAAGTTATAAAAAGTCAAAATTTTCAAAGGAAAACTCATGAAAGGGAAGGAGAGAGAATTTCTCATCCAATCAGCACCTGACATGTGTCATCCAAGTGGTAGAGCGCGGGAAAAATTCAAATATTTTCCCGCCAATCCGTTTTGGCTGTTTTTTTCCCTAAATCTTCAGATCGCCATAACTTTCGATCCAGAGCTTAGATTTTCACGTTCTTTATATCAATGGAAAGCTGGTGAAATTCTCTACATGATTCTAGGGTCAATCTTACATTTTGGTTTAGTTTGGAGAGAGAAAATCAAGAAACGTCTCTGGTGCATGGTAATGGCCAGAACTGACGTTTCAACAACCGGTTTTAATGCACATGGGTCGCATTCTTCTTCAACATGGCTAGAACTGACATTTCAACAACCAACTTTAATGAAAAACACAGTTCACACTTTGCTCTTGCTAGGGTTCTCACCCACCACCATAATGAGATAAATTAAATGCGACCTAGAAGTGGTTGGGGTAGATCCGACTTTCCTCTCTCATTCTTCCTATAAATTGTAAAGAGGGGCTTCTTTCAAAAAAGGTTGTTCATCTTTTCAGCTCTGCTCTCCTTATTTTCTTCCCGGGGTTGAAAATGGAGTTCAAACCTCCTCCCTTGCTCTGTAATGGCGTTTTTGCCTTTTACCATTAAAATGATGTTCTGCGAAACTTACGAGCAACAAAAAATGTGTTTCGTGATGCATCTGTCCATCCTTGCTCATTTTTCACTTGTTTTCTTCTTGCCTCGCTTCATTGCAGGTATTTGTGCACGTTTGAATGTTCATTGTAGGTTTGGAGCTGTGTTCATGGAGTCTTGGGACATTTACTTGTGTGAAATGTATCCTTGGGTTTTTGATGCATCTGTCCATCCTTCCCATTGCTCACCTCTCCTTGTTCCATGGTAGTTTTGATAGATGTTCAACATTCTCCTTCTCTGGTGTATCACCGTTTTAGTGTAGGATTTTTGTTCTTTTCTCTTCTCTCTCTCCCTGTCTCCTTGGTGGTTAGATTAGGATTAGATTAGCTTTCCTGCACTGGAATAGCTTGTGGCAGGTAGTTTAGGAGTAGGAACCAGCCTTCTCTGGAGATTCCTTTCTCATTTCTACAAGTCCCACACTTGGAGAAAGGATTCAATGTTATGCAATCACACTAGATGCTAGTATGATCAACCTAGAAATCTGATCAACATCCGGGGTGCTGTGATTTGGTGATAACAAGTTAAATGGTGGAATCGGATGGTTGGAGTAATTCCATAGATCATTCAAAGCTCCATAGGTCGTGTTAAGTTCATTTTGTGCTCACATGGCTCAAGAGCAAGAAAGTTTTAAGTTTAGATCAATTTTTTAAGTTTTGGGATCGACTCCATGCCTTATGGATTAGAAAAAGGATATTGGTTTAATCTATGAGGTAGACTACCCCGAGAGGTCACCAAATTGTTATCTAAAATTACCCCCATGTTATTTTGGCCTTAACAATCTTTAAAAATGGACTTCACCATTTTTTACAAGTCTGTGATGGTTAAACGGCATCAAATTCCTAAGCCCAAAATCCCCAACCATTGGCATTAAAAAAATCCACATGGCTTGGATTTTTATTAGCGGGATATGTTAAAAAAGTTGATTAATGTTCATTTTCCCATCAAATTCAGCACTTAAATCATCGAGAACACATGGCGAGAATCTTGGTGGTCTTAGCCCAAGGACCACGTGGTAGCAAATCATTGGATGAGGCAGACTACATGTCAACATTTTGGCCTTTCCCTAAGGTGGTGGTCTAATCTAGACTCTAGGCCCCAGAATCAACCTAAGTTAATATTTCGTTGGAGTCCGAACAGGTTAGACAAGATCAAAGGGAGAAGTGGCACATTTCTTAAAAGTAAAAAAATATCTAAGCCCCTGGAACTTAGAAGTTGAGATGTGAAGAGCTACATGGCACCACCCTATTTTCTCTCATTTTTCAATCTACTAAATAAAAGGCCCTTCAAATCACAAACCTGAAAAGAAGACATACTGACAAGTTCTAACATGTGAAGTATGTGGAGCTTTCTCATTGGCTCGCACTTTGCGATTGTTAGATTAAGCTATTAAAAGTGTGATAAAACATAAAGGCATGGAATGATCCCATTGGTTGATGGTTAATGGATTTTAGAGGAAGCTATCAAAAGGACTTTGCCATGTGAAGTGTGTGGTTCTTTCTCATGGCTCACACTTCATAATGGTCAATTAAAGAGATTTGAAACGACAAATTATGAAGAAACGTGATTATTACTTATTGGATCAAATTTCTAAGAGCTCTGAAAAGGTTTGAAATGTGAGGGGTGTGGATCCATCTCATTGGTCCATGTTTCATGAGGGACCGACATGGTCAAGAGATAGTCGACACTGTGGAGAAACATGGAAAATTCTTAGTGGCCAATACTTCATACAAACACAGACAAGGAAAGAAAAGAAAATTAAAAATAAGCAAGGTCTAATCCCATGATCCAATGAGAGATGGACACATGGAAAAGTATGAAATGATGCACATGTAGGTATAGGGAAATCTCTGAAGGCTAATAAAGTGCTACCACTTGTCACATTCCTATGCATCTCAACGTACAAATATTCAAATGATGATATCTTTCAATCCACTGCTTCAAATTTCTCAAAATTGGTCTCATTCAAAATTTCTCCTCAAGCACTTTGATTTGATATCATGAGAATTAGATTTTTGTGGGTCTATATGGGTGAAAAAGGAGGAAAATGATTCAGGATATGTATAATTATAGACAAGATCATTTAATCATAGAAGCACCATGTTTTATTAGGTTCCAAGCTTCTGTTAACATATAAAATCCATCCAAATGTCAATCATCCTATGCAGAGAAATCATTTTTATATTTTGGATGGTTGGGACCATTAAAATGTGGTCTGCAAGACCTTTCTCTCCCTCCTCTCTCTAAAATCAATAAATGTAATAGGGGTGTTCATGAAATGGAACTCACAAAAAAATTGAGTAGTGTTGAGTAGTGTAGTGTTGAGTATAAATATGTTCCTGTATATTAATTTTTTTAGTATAATATAGAATGGGAAGGTGTACACTCTTATACTATCATTTATATTCCCAGCTCCCAACCATTCACCTTTTGAGCTCCAGACCATATACATTCCCATCTCTCAACTATTCACCCTTTGAGCTCCATGTCATTTATATTTCTAGCTCTATCCCATTCATACTTCTAGCTCCGCACAATTCATACTTTTAAATCCGGATCATTCATACTTCCATCTTCGTACCATCCATACTATTGGTTATGGATCATCCATCCTTCCATCTCTGGACCATCCATACTCTTAGCTAAGGACTAACTATACTTCTAGCTCCATATCATTCAAACTTCTAGCTCCATACAATTTACTTCTATTACCTCTAAACTGCGTCGAACATCTAATTATAAATATTGTACATTTTATAATAAGATAATGAGAATTTTTCTATTCTAATAATATTCTTTGTACCAAAATGGGCATCTACCCATTCTAAGAATATTTGGAATGGGTATAATATGAAAAATATATGCAAAGTATTAATGTAACCTCTATTTTTCCTTTAATATATTGATTGTACAATTTAAATGGACATATTCCCTTTCTAGCTATTCTCATAAAGGAAAACATAGAGGAAAGGGAATATCCTCACTAATTGATAATATTTAAAATAGGAAGATGCCCATTCTACATAAAGTAAAGTTATAACATCTATACGTTCTTTATATTTTTCTAATGGGATTGGTTAGAATGGGCACATGTTTGTTCTCATATAGTAAATATGGAGGAAGAATAGAGGTTACATTTTTACTTTGCATACAAAGTGCATATTCTTCCCATTCCAAAATTTCTCTAAAAGGAGAGATACCAATTATAAACAATTTTGAAGCTTCCTTTAATATGTATTTGAGAATGGACACCTATCCATTCTTAACAATTTTTTATTTTTAATTCTGGGCTTATATATTTCATGGAAGAGAATATTGAACCACTACAAACATATGTGAGTGGTTCTTCAACAAGTGTAAACAATGAAGTAAATCAATCTAAGGAAAATTTTATTCCTGAGGGTGACATTAACAATTCTAACCAGCAAGACATTCCACAGCAAGATGTTAGACAGAAAGACCAGTAACTAATGGTGGTGAATACAAAAGCTACATCAAACCCTACACCACCAATTATGACAACTAATTTGCAAACAGTATCAAATACTATTTTAAATTTTTATAAAATTCAATACTTTTCAATATTGGTTGGAATCAATTTGTTAAACTTTTATTAATTACAATTCTTACATTGTGTAGAATCTACAACTCGAGATAATATTCAAACAATGGAAATATGTAAGGATATAGGTAAAAATATATTCTTAGTGAAATAATATTATTGTATTCTAAATAAATATAATGTAATAATGTATCTCAATATTAATTTTTGTAGTGCCTCCAAAGAAACATTTGCTTGTTCTTAAATTAGACAAATTGTTAGTTCAAAAGAAAATTTCTAAAAGGAAAAATACTTTCCAATTGAACAACGAGCACATTCAACCAAGAGGCTTTATTGGTTAATTTCTATTAGTTGCATCTACACAATTTCAAATAGTATTTTGTCTCGTACGCACTTAATACATATGTGAATGTAGAAAAAATTACAATGAAACTACTAGACAAGTAAAGTGTAGGCTAATCCATTGTTTTGTTGGGGTTTAGAGAACTCGGAAAAAATATATATATTGATCAAATATTTGGAGAGAACTTGGAAAAATCCAAAATTTCATTACAATTTTGAAAAATGGTTGTATTCAATCTAATCAACAAAGGAGAGCCTGATGATGATTGTGAGGTGTCTCCAAATGTGACTTCGATAGAGAATTTAAAAGTGGTAATAATTGATGGGAAACACACTATTGTAGCCAAAAAAATTGGCATAAGAGAATAATGCATCTTCATTCAAAACTTTAAATGGCTACGAAATATAGAATTCATTTTTTCTACGGCATAATGCAATGTGAAATTAGAAATAATTTTTTAAGATCAAAGAAGGGGAACATTGTCTTGGTTTACAATAAAAACATGCAAAAGGTTCTAGACAAGTACATTCAGACATATGGAGCAGATAATATATTGTTCATATGTGAAAAAACATGACTTTTTCATGACAAAAAAGAATCCCTTTTCTTCATATTACCCATTCAACCGGACATTTGATGGCACAATGCATTCTGATAGAAAAATATTTACACACTTATGCACATAGTTAAATCATGTGGGCCACACCAAAATAAGCGTCATTATTTAGAAACATCCAAAAATGATTAGTGAGATTGATTAAGTTTGTTTGATATTGTAATAATGTTTAACAAATACAATTAAATTGTTTAAGTTTTATAATCAATTGAAATTCAATTTAACTTTCCATTTTTAGTTAGAATTTAATTATTTGAAAAGTCAATCAGAAATACATCCGTAAAATAAATTCATATTTGATGATGATGATGATGATTCATTTATTTCTAACTGTAAAGATGATTATGTTACTTTAGTACTATTCTTGGGCTCCAGAATGAGCTTTGGGCTATGTATATTCTACCTTAATCGAAGCTCCAAACCGAGCTACGAGACTATTCATACTTTCCACTGACCAATCGTACTTCCATCTTTGAACCATCAATACTTCCAACTCCAGACCATTCATACTTCCAACTCCAAACCATTCATACTTCCAACTCCAAACCACTCATACTTATAGGTCTAAACCATCCATACTTCTAGATCCGCACCATTCATACTTCCACTCCATACCGTCCATACTTATAGCTCTAGAACATGAACACTTTTAGCTCCATACCACTTATACTTCATGTTATATATCACAAGCACTGAGAGGGGGGTGAATCATTTCTTATCTCAAATAAGGTCTTTCCAAACTTTCTATCTTGCCTAATTTTAATTAGTATTTATATTAAGAGCACAAGATCAACTTCAAACAAGAAACATAAGAGATAAATGCATAGATTTTATAGTGGGAAACCTCAGAAGGTAAAAAACCTACTTTGAAACCAGCCTCTTTATTTAGAACACCAATTATGAGTATTGATTTACAATTCATTGGGAACCCACTTGATCCGTGAAGTACCAACTTCAAATGACACCTAGCACACACTAGGTGAAGGACCGAGCATCCACTCACCGTATCCGAGAGAAACAAGCACCAACTTTTTCTAGTCTAAGAAACTACTTAGATAATTCAAGCATGTAAATGACATATTAGTGACTATGTTGCTTTTTCAAAAGATCATGGATAAATTACTTCAACAATTTGCAATACACATGTTTTTCTAAGTTTACACCTTGTAATTTGATCTTGATTGCATCTATTATGTCATACTCTTCATGATTTTTATATTTGCATTATTGTCCTTGATAAAATAAGTCTCCACTTCATTTCACATGCTTCTTATATACATCAAATCTTCACACCTATCCTTGATCTCTATTTTCACTCCTAAACCTATCCTTAGACTTATTATTTATGAAAATTTTACCAAGTTCATTGTTATACCTTATTATTTCATATATATCTATATCATATTTCAGTCATCTTTGATTTATGTATGCACACCATCTTCATGTCTCTCTATATCTACTTTTATTCTATTATCATAGTCCTTTTTCACATATCCTCAACATTCTATATATTTTTGTATCACACCTTCTTGTCTTCTCTTTTTGGATTTCACCAACCAATATCTTCTCTAACAACTTTTCAACTTCTTGCATTCTAATGAACTTCGAACTACATCACTATCTCAACTATTCAACTTCTCAATTTTGTCATTTTTACTCTAATTGTTCACATTCCTTTTAAAGAATGAGACAATAGCCTTATCTCTTCACATTTAACTCAAGCTTTTATAAAGGAAAGGTTTTAGTTTTTCAAGAACTGACAAGAATTTTTAACTTCCATCCAAGTTGGAGAATAAATTTGTAAGAATTTGGTTGACTGTGTCTTTCAAAATCCTTCACCAAATTGAAATAGTATGAGCTTTATTGTTTCTAAAGATATCCAACCTTGACATGATGAAAAAGTATTCATTTATAGTGTATTGAGTTTTGAAGCTCCTAAGATACTTTTTACTACTCAATTACAGGTAATAATTCACTCACCGTGACAAAGAGACATGGAAGTAAATTCATTTAAAGACTATAAATTTTAATCAAATAGTTTGGAGATATCACCCATTATTCTAGAAATATAATATAATGAATTTAAGTTGTAATGCAATTTCATAACCCTTTACAATATGAAGAATAAGTTTCACTAGCGCAATTGATGTAAAATCATGCATTTATAATGGGATGAGATCATATGATTCACTCAAAATACATTTCTCATTCTTTGAGACCGAAGTATGCCAATGTAAAGCTCAACTATCAAAGGATTTTCACTTGGAGTTCAACATTTACCTATACGAGTCTATTTATACGGTGCTAGAGGTGATCATCAAAGAAATTCTCTTTTGAAACTTGATGATTTTGAAAATTTTCTTTACAATACCTTCATTTACACTTTGGGTAGATAATTTCTCCAAGTTTTGTGATTTTTTATTAGTTATCTTTCGATTTTCAAGCATAAACCTCCTGTGAAACCCTAGCTCAATTTTTTGGTGACTATGATGGCCCAAGAACATAAAAAAAAAAAAAGATGATTTCTCCTTTGCTTTTGAGTTAATTACAAAATTTTCTTCTCCCAAAGCTTCATCTTATCAACCTCCATCTATCCAAGTTGTTTTGCAAGCTTTAAACATCCTCGCATGCTCCCAAAAATAATTTTTTTAGGGTACAGACTGGTAAGAGGCAAGTATTCTTGGTTGTGAAGACATTTCAATCTTGTTTTCGACATCATAAAGATTTCCGATGACCTTGAAGGCATTAACACCATACAAGGGTGTTCTAGACCACTTTTATATCATGAATATCATTTAATTTCCCTTTATCCTTTGTTTGTTAAAGTTTCTCTCGAGAACATGCTCCCACTGCACCTTTACCAACAAGTAAGATTAAAAAAATCATCTTTTTACCCAAAAACTTCATATTGGTGAATTATAGAGTTTCTATAGTCACTTTACATTATTCCAATGATGATTAGAAGAAAAATATTGAAGAGAACAACTCCCAGGCAGTAGTGACTTCATAAAGACTTAAGGTAGAGTTTCTTGGTTTACTCTTCAAGACAACATAGGAAAAATAATTTCATGCCTTAATTTTCAGCTATCAACCATTTCAACTTATCAATCACCTTGCTAGTGGATTTTTAAGAATATATAATACATTATTACAATCAATTCACCACCGTTAGGTTCTTGTGTAAGTTTATACTATGAGTATCATTCAAGCAAGGTCCAAGGCATGAACTTCTAAATGTAACTTCATGGAGATTGGCCTTCAAAACCATGTGATCCTATAAAACATCATATATGTACTTATAAGAACTTTAGAAGTGATAAATCAAGACATTTGAGATCAAATTCATCTTCTTGCTCCTATCGATTTAGGACACAGTCCAGAGAGAGAGAGAAACTACTTTACTAAAATGATGAAAACTTCTCAAATACACCTCCTTATAGAAAAAAAAATGCAATGAAATTCTAGGAAAATTTTATACAAAAATTCTATTATTACTTATCTGAGAACTTATTCATGTTTTTTTACACCTAAGAACCCAGACTGACTTTAAATGCACTTTTCAAGAAGGTAGTTTTGGAAAAACTTAAATAACTCAAAATCCCCATTACAGAATCTGATGAAATTTGACATGGAGCATTGAAATACATACCTCTACACATTACAAGTGTTGGTTAGCCATAGGTTTTACATTGAAGCTCTGAACAATCCCATTTTGTATGCAAGAACAATTGGGTTCCTCAAGGTTAATTTTGGCTAGAAATGGTATATTGCTCCAAAACCTATTTCTTGACTTTATGAACCTTAGAATGAGTTCATACACCTATTATACACATTTTCCTAGAACTTCACTACTTAGCTTTTCACCACGAGAGACTCACATGCATTTAACGAACATCAGTTTGTTAGCATGGACTAACAAGAAACCAACACTATGTGACTCCTAGACACCCCATTTCCATGAAAAATAAGCATTGGGACAACACAAAGACATCAATGACAACTAGACACAAAGGTGGGAAACAAAATCCCCTTTTTCATTGATGTCAACACCCATATAAGCCAAGACAAATTGATGAAAACATGATCAACCACATGACAACAACAGCAGCATATTCATGATCCCTAGGCACATATTATCCCCATTTTACATCCATGAAAAATATGGGATAACTAAATAAATGAAAAGCAATAGAAAAAGAAAAATCGTACCTCATCGATTACTCCCCGGGATTAAGGTATATTTTAGAAAAAACAATTAATATGAATGACAAAAGACCATTTGAAAAAGGTTGATATGAAGACATACTTAAAATAACCAAGGACACACATGTAATGAACTATATCGAAATAATGTCTTGAATAAAACCATGAACTAGTAAACTATCTCCCCCTCTCTTAAAGCTCTCTTTGGCACATTACAGAGCTAATTTTGCAATAAAAATGCTCCCTTGAGTTTTCCAAGACCTCTTAATAACTAGTAGGATCAAGAATGAGTCTCAATTCATCCCTGAGAAGCTCAAATGTTACCTTTGGAAGTGGCTTTGTCATAATTTCTACAATATCTTCTTTTTTGCTTACATATACAAGGTTAACTATCACAAAGCAAAGGATTTGGTTCATCAAATTTTACCTTGTAGTCTTCCAAAATTTTCCTCATCCAAAGAACCTAAGTGCAACACATGGCAGCAACTATATACTCTACTTCACAAGTAGATAATACCACTGAAGATTATTTTTTTGCTCAACCATGACACTATAAATTTGCCAAAAATAAGGCTCTGCCACTTGTGTTCTTCCTTTAATCAATATTTCCAGCCCAATCTACATCAATGTATGCTATATTGAAGTATTTCCTTGCAAGATACCAAATGCCATACTCTATATTTCCCATGAGATATCTAAGTATCCTCTTGAATGCCTTGATATTTTTAACTCTTGGATTCTCTTGAAACATTCCTACTAAAGCCATAGCTTGCATAATATTTGGCCTTGATGTAGTGGAATAGAGAAGGTTGCCTATCATAGATCTGTATAGTGTTTTGTCCACTTTAGGTGAGTCATCTTCTTTGCTTAACTTACATCCTACCTCCATTAGTGTGCCTATAGGTCTACAATCTTCCATTTTGAACCTTTTTAGCATTTCCTTGATGTATTTAGCTTTGGATATAAATATTCCTTGATTGGATTGGTTTATGTGAAGACCTAAAAGTATGAAAGATCACCAAGCATAAACATTTCAAACTCTTTACTCATCACATCAGAAAATTCATGAGTCATCCTTTCATGATCCCCTCAAAAATGATGTCATCAACATAAACTATGGAAATTAACATATTGTATTATTCTTCCTTGATGTAGATATTGTTATCATCTACTCCCTTTCTGAAACCTTGCTCAATAAGATAAGCATCTATCCTACTATACCAAGCTCTAGGAGCTTGTTTGAGCCCATACAAAGCCTTTTTCAACCTGCATACATAGTCCTTATCTCCACTCAAAGATAATCCTTCAGGATGCTCAATGTACACCTCCTCATTTAAGTTTCCATTTAGAAAGGTAGATTTGACATCCATTTGAAAAAATTTGATTTTCTTGTGAGTTGCATATGCCAAGAATAATCTGATTGCTTCCATTCTTTCCACTAGTGTAAAGGTTTCATCAAAATCAACTCCTTCCATTTGTTTTTATTTATTTCTTGTCATTTTTTACTTTTTTCATAAAGAAATAAAGAAAAACAATTACTATGCATATTTTTATTTCTTTTCACTTCACCTTTTTCATTCATTTTATTCTTGAAGATCCATTTTGTTCCTATGGCATTCTTGTCTTTTGGTGAAGGCATAAGCTCTCATGTTTCATTCTTCTCAATTTGGTCGAGTTTTTCATTCATGGCATCTATAAAATGTTTTTCATTGCATGCTTCTTGCACATTCTTTGGTTCTACCATAGATAAGAGGGTTGTGTCTTCATTATTTTTTTGACTTATTATCTTCCTTCTTGTGAGCACACCACCTTATTTATTTCTTATAATCTGATCTATAGGATGGTCTCTTATAACGTGTCTTGAAGGTGTCTTGGTTTCATGCCTTTCTTCTTCTTCTTCCACTTCTTCTACCTCTTTATGTGTGTTTCTAATTTTATCATCATCATCATCATCATTTTCATGGCTATCCTTAGGCTGATTTATGATTTTTGAAGGTTTAGTTTCATCTATTTTTTACATTTGTGATTTGAACCACCTTTTGAATCCTCTTGTTTTAACATCTATAGGCTACAAGAATCGATGACTAACCAATAAAAATCCCTCATCACACCTAGAATCAAACTTTCCCAAATCTTCTTCATCTCTTATTAGTTTTTATTTCTTTCCATAGTTCATAGGGTTTTTTGTTTCTATCTACTCTTAACTGAGCTCTATTTAGAATATAAATAGTTGTGCACACTGCTTCACTCCAAAGTAGATATCAAGAAGTCTAGATTCATTCGAAATAGTCTTGCTCATTTCTTACACGGTCCTATTCTTTGTTTCAACCACATAATTTTGTTATGGTGTCCTAGAAGCTGAGAATTTCCTCTAAATTCCATGTTCTTTTCAATAATCATCAAATTCAATAGGAAAAAATTATCCACCCCTATCTAATCTCAAGCATTTGATTTTTGTGTTCTTCTCATTCTCCACAAGTGTTTTGAAGGCTTTAAACCTATCCAATGCTTCTTATTTGTGTTTTATGAAAGCTGCCCATGTCATCTTGGTAAAACCATCAATTAGAAGCATGAAGTACTTGTCATCTTGCATACTTGTAATTCTTGTATGCCCACATAAGTTTGTATGAATCAGCTCCAAAGGTTGAGTAGTTGAATACTCTTTTGATTTAAATGTCCTTCTTGTCTGTTTTCCATGTAAACAAGATTTACACATAGAATTTGTTGGTTTCAAAAAAATTGACATATTTATAACTCCCTCTTTAGCACTCAATTTCATAAGATTATCAAAGTTGATGTGTCCTAATCTCTTGTGCCATAACCATTTGTCATCTAGTTTTCTTGTAAAACATTTTTCTTTGTTTACCTCTTTGAGCACATATATGTTATTTTTGTCCTTTTTTCCTTTCCAACTCTCTTCCTTGTTTTTACATCAATAATCTTACACTCTTTATCATTGAAAATCAGATTATAGCCTTATTTGCACATTTGGATAACACTTAGCAAGTTATGTTTGAGTCCTTCAACATATAGCACATTTTTATAACTGTTTTCCCATTGTCAAGACTAAGAGTTCCCTTTCCCATAATATTTGTAGAGTTATTATCACCAAATATAATAGCCCCAGAAGCATTATTTTACAAAGAAATGAACTTAATTTTATCACCTATCATATGACTGGAGCAACCACTATCCAAATACCAAATCATCCCTTCATCTTGCACATGAAAAGTAGTTTGAGCTATTATACCATTCTCTTCTTTCTTGTTTGATATATCTTTCACTACATATATCCACTTGCTTTGTTTGGGTTTTTGTGAGCTGCACATGCTAGCTATGTGACCTTCCTTTTGACATTTGTAATACATTGGATTGTAGCTTATTCTTGTATGTTGCAAGTTAAATTTTCTTTTGTTTCCTCTAGAATTTCTTCTACATTTCTCAGCTTTGTGACCAAACATATTACAAGAAAAACAATAACCATAGAAGGAATGAGAGTACCTCATAGCATATGTGATTCTTGGAGGATTTTTCCTTATTTTTGAAGATTTTGTGGCCTCCTTGTTCATGGTATATGAGATGTTTTATGCATACTTCTCTTCTTTCTTCTTTGATGGTTCATCTTCCTTATTCTCTTCCTTGAAACCAATACTTGTTTTGTCACTTACATCCCTTTGAGTGCTTAGAATTTTTTAGGACACTTGAGCTCCTTTTTAGCTTCTCATACATCTTGAGTTTTCTATTTTCCTGTTCTAATTCAGCCTTATGGAGTTCTAAATCTGATTTTAGCCTTTGAAATTCTTCTTCCTTTGTTTTGTAGGATTGGGAAATATTTTCCATCTGAGTTTAAAGCTCCTTGAGTTCATTCATTTCATCTTCTTCTTTTTTTCTTTGATTATTTTCAACAATGTGGATTTGTTATTCATAATCCTTTAGGGTGCATTTTAAATTTTGGTTCCTTCTTCTACAAATTTGGAGTTCTTCAAGAGCACTTACCAATTCAACCTCTAAATTTACTTGTGCCTCTTCTTCATCTAAATATTCATAGCTGATCATATTCTTCCCTTTATTGTTGCATTCATTTTAAATTTATAAGGCCATAAATAAAGTTTCACTTTTAGCTCCATCACTCTCACTTTCTGAGCTGCTTGAATCACTTGATTCTAGAGTCACTTGAATTTTCTTTAGAGTAGAAGTTTTTATTATTCTTGAAATACTTATTCTTGTTTCCCTTCTTCTTATAGTCCATCTTTTTCTTACCATGTTTATGATCTTCTTATTTACATTCAAACTCAACCTCCTTATTTTTGTTGGGACATTTAGCAGCAAAGTGTCCTACTTGACCAAAATTAAAGAATTTGAAAGGAATATTACCTTTATATTTTCCTTTTCCTCTTCCCAATCTTCTTACAAACAAAGCTTCAATCTTCTCAACATCTTCTTCATTCTCCAAATTTGATTCCTCTTTATCTTTCTTGGAATGACTCTCTTTCTTGGCTTTGAAGGAAACTTATTTCTTGGCTGATTTGGCTCTAATTGTCCTCATTTCATAGGTTGATAGACTAATTTGTAGTTCATCCAAGTGTCAAGGTATTCATGTCTTTTGCTTCCTCAATGGCTGAAAAATTTGCATCATATTTGGAAGTTAAGGATCTCAGAACTTTCTAAACAATGATTGTCTCTTCTAGCTTCTCTCCTAAGCCTTTGATCATGTTTATTATCTCATCTACCCTTTGCATGTATGTTTCCATGATTTCATCTTCTTTCATTTTTAAGATTTCAAATTGTGCTCGGTAGGTCTGCAATTTTGCAAGCTTGAATTTTTCATCTCCCTCATAAATACTTTGTAGTTTGGTCCAAATCTCCTTAGTTTTGGTAAAGTGCATCACCTTTATAAATTCAATTTCATTAAGCCCACATAAAATTGGATTTATGGCTCGTGAATTATTCGCATATTCAGTCTTATCTGTTACATTTGTAATTAGAGTGGCTAGAGGATTGTAGCCATCTTCCACACTTTTCCATATTTCAAAACCAAGTGACTTGAGATAAACCTTCATTCTTATTTTCTAGAGTGCATAATTTGTTCTTGTAAAGAGTGGTTCCCGTACGTACCCAAAATTGTAAGGTATTGTACTGCCAAAATAACGTAACAGGTGCCCCAATGATGATACAGGTCTCCTCGCAAGGTGTTCGGGATCCGGAAAAGATCTCCAAGTGTGCATTAACATCCCGCATGCCCCGCTTAGCCCCCGCGTTCTTTTTTTTTCCCTTTTCTCCTCTTTTCCTGGCCTTTTTCTCTTCAAAGGATGAAACCTCCACCCCGACTCACGTAATTTCATCTTTAGTTAGCATTTTTTTACCGTTAGTAAGCCACATATCCATCTTGTGCAAGTACTGTTGTTATTTCATCCAATCCATTGGAATAGGATAATCTATTTACCAATAGGAAGCCATTAAAGTTGTAGGTCTTGTTCTTCAAACAGATAGTTTCAGGTTCTAGACGTTTCATGTTGCATGACTCGCAATAAATCCCACTAGGAATTGCATAAGCCAAGCTCTGTACTCTTGCGCTATCCCTCTCCTACTCACATTGTATTCAGTCTGTATCTTGAGCTTCCTTTGTCCCAATATCTACTTCTGTTGATGCTAGCATTACACACTTTTCTGGATCCACATGAACACGAAGGAACGAGGAGATCACACTGAGGGAAAAAATCACACACACCATCGGATTCGCCACTGTTATGTAGAATCCAGGTTCTAGCTTTCAAAGTTCTAGTTAGAAACATATCAAATAAAGTAGCCAATCACTTTATTTCAGTCAATTCTACTCTCGATATTGCCAGGGAAGCTATGGGGATTGATAGTTTCTGAGAAACTATGATTCACTCCTCACTTCTGAGGTAGGATCTAAAGCCTTGCAAATATATTAAGTCAATTATTTCATTGTTTAGAATAGGTTCAAAATTGCACAGACAAATAACTACACTCGGTTATCTTGTTTGTTTTAATTTCATCATTAGATTAATTGTCAAATTCTAGGTATGTTAAAATAATTGCTCTTTTAAAAATTCCTTCATAAAAGTTCATCAGAAAATACAAAAATAGAGAAATCATATATGCTATAGATATATTCAACGTAGTTAAATTTTATTTTGCTGACAGTTTGTTTTACATTGTTACTTTTGTATGACAATCACGGGACCTAGGGAGCCCAGGGAATACATATTCGAGCCAATCGTGCCCTAGCCCAATCTCATCACAAAAATAATTGATATAGATCAAAATCTTAGGATCTAAGTCTTCCAAACAATGGTAAGCTTACAACAAATCAATTCCCAGTTGAGCGGATTAAACATAGAAGACGACCAAGCGCACATGTTTTGGTCGAATCAACCAAACTACATATTACCCTAGGTAACATCCATATGACTGTAGAAGGAGTTGAAAGAGAACAAACCTTTGGTTACGATCCTTTGGTCCCATAGCTAGACACAGGAGACACTCTTATAGATATAGATACTAGCCTAAGAATTCAAGTTGCACGAATGCTTGTAAGATATTCTGAGAAGATCACGCAATTATTAATTCTAAACATAGAAGCAGAGAAAGCATACGACTATTAGATACTATGGATCAGGGACTGATTCCATACATGACCATAGCAGGACCGCAACAACCGAGAGTCTACGGTTGTGATCCACAAATCCCATAACCCAACGAATCCGTAAGTCAATCAGACATAGACACTAGCCTACGCACACTAGTATTCAGATCCACTCCACTTCCACCTATCATCATCGAATAGTTATCCTTACTAGATACAACAGCTAACAAAGCTAGAGAGTTCTGGACTAGGCCAGAGAATCGTCCATAGAGTCAACTATATTTACCATCCACCATATGACCTTATCCGGAGACATACATGAAACTATCCCAGGTCATTTTCCACGTATTCCAAAACCCATAGATCGAATCGCACCAAATATCGATATTGATTAGAGCCTTCGAGCAGTCATCCTTGCCAATCAATCTATCACACCAGTTCAGGTTAGGAGGGCCTTCTTTTCCTTAGATTCACAAATCCACTAGTGTATTGAAGACATTAGATTGCCTAACTAGTTTTTCTCGCATCCCACACATATTCCATCCCCACCGGTGTCTCAAAGATGACCTCGGGAGGTCGGGTGCGAGGAAGAGTTACTTGTAGATTCCCACGCTCGCTTGTCACTTTTCCATCATACAATTCCCTTGAGATTAAAAACCACTTTGAGCTTGATTGTTTTCCTTGATTATGAAGAGAGGATCACCTTGAATCTGTTAAAATTTCACTGAAGGCCCTTCTTTGATACTAATTGTTAGATATCACAAGCATTGAGAGGGAGGGTGAATCAATGCTTATCTCAAATAAGGTCTTTTCAAACTTTCTATCTTGCCTGATTTGAATTACTAGTTATATTAAGAGCACAATATCAACTTCAAACAAATAACACAACAGATAAATGCACAAAGTTTATAGTGGGAAACCTAGGAAGGTAAAAACCCACTTTGAATCCAGCTTCTTTATTTAGAACACCAATTCTAAGTATTGATTTACAATTAACCAAACACCCACTTGATATGTGAAGCACCCACCTTCAAAAGACACCTAGCACTAACTAGATGAAGTACGATCACCCACTCAGCTATCGTGAGAAATAAGCACCAACTTCTTCTAGTATAAACAACTACTTAGATAATTCAAGCATGCAAATGACCATTTAGTGAATATGTTGTTTTTTCAACAGATCATGGACACCTTCAAAAATTTGCAATACACTTGTTTTCCTGAGTTTGCACCTTATAATTTGATCTTGATTGCATGTGTTATGTCACACTCTTCATGATTATTATATTTTCATTATTGTCTTTCGAAAATAAGTCTCTGCTTCATTTCACGGTCTTCTTGATATATCAAATCTTCAAACCTATCCTTGATCTTTGTTTTCACTCTTGAACTTATCATTAGACTTCTTCTTTATGCAAATTTTACCAAATTCACTATTATACCTCCTTATTTCAAGCATATATATATCATATTTTAGTTAGATCTGTGTTTTGTATGCACACCATCTTCATGTCTCTCTATCTCTGGTTTTATTCTATTATCATAGTCCTTTTTCACAATATCCTCTACATTCTATATCTTATTGTATCACCCCTTATTTTCTTCTCTTTTTGGATTTCACTAACCAATATCTTCTATAAAAACTATTCAAATTCTTACATTCCAAAGAAATTCAAACTACATCACTATCTCAACTCTTTAACTTCTCATATTTTTTCATTTTTACTCTAACTTTTCACATCCCTTTTGAAGAATGAGACAATAGCCTTGTCTCTTCATATTCCACTCAAGATTTCATAAAGGAAAGGTTTTAGTTTTTCAATCAATTACTAGAATTTTTGACTTCCATCCAAGTTGGAGAATAATTTTTTAATAATTTGGCTAACATGTGTCTTTCAAAATCCTTCTCCAGTTGAAATAGGATGATATTTATTGTTTCTAAAGATATCCAACCTTTACATGATGAAAAATTATTCATTTATAGTGTATTGAGTTTTGAAGCTCCTAAGATATTTTTACTACTTAATTACATGTAAGAATGCACTCACCATGACAAAGAGACATGGAAGTAACTTCCTTCAAATAATTTGTACATTCAAATAAAATAGTTTGGAGATATCACCCATCATTATAGAAAGAGAATATAATGAATTTAAGTTACAATGCACTTTCATAACCCCGCACATTATGAAGAATAGGTTTCATGAGCACAATTGATGTCAAACCATGCATTCATAATGGGATGAGACCAGATGTTACACTCAAAATATCTTTCTCATGATTTGAGAATGAATTATGACAATTTAAGGCTCAACCATCAAAGGATTTTCACTGAGATCAACATTTACCTATACAGTCTATTTAGATGATGCTAGAGATGACTGTCAACGAAATTCTCTTTTTAAACTCGATGATTTTGAAAATTTTATTTTACAATACCTTCATTTACATTAGGCAGAGCATTTCTCCAAGTTATGTGATTTTTGATTGGTTATCTTTCTAGTTTCAAGCACAAACCTCCTGTGAAACCCTAGCTCAGGTATTTTGGTGAATGTGATGGCCTCGAGAACATAAAAAATATGATTTCTCCTTTTTTTGAGTGAATTTAAAAAATTTCTCCTAAAACTTAATCTGATCAACCTCCATTTTTCCAAGTTGGTTTGCAAGCTTTAAACATCCTCACATGCTCCCAAAAATAAAATTTAGGGTACAGACTGGTAAGAGGCAAGTATTCTTGGTTGTGAAGACATTTCAGTCTTGTTTTCCACATCTTGAGGATTTCGGATGACCTTTAAGGAATTAACACCATCCAAGGGTGTTCTATACCACTTTTTATCTCATGAATATCACTGAATTTCACTTTATCCTTTGTTTGTTAAAGTTGCTCTCTGAGAACATGCTCCCACATACCTCGACAAACAAGTAAGATTAACAAGAAAATCATCCTTGTGCCCAAAAAATTCATATTGGTGATGTGTAGAGTTTCTCTAGTCATTTTACATGATGTCAATGATGATTAGAAGCAAAATATTGAAGAGAACAACTCCCCAGGGTAGTGACTTCATATAGGCTTAAGGTAGAGTTTCTTGGTTTACTCTTCAGAAAGCATAGGAAGACTGAGTTCATGCTTTAATCTTCACCTATCAACCATTTAAACTTATCAATCCCATTTATAATGGAGTATGAAGAATATATAATCCCTTATTATAATCAATTCACCACTGTTAGGTTCTTGTGCAAGTTTATACTATGAGTATCATTCAAACAAGGTCCAAGGCCCGAATCGCTAAATGCAAATTCATGGAGATTAGCCTTCAAACACCTTATGATCATAGAAAAAATAATAAATTTATTGCTAATAAATTTATAAGTGATCAATCAATACCTTTGATACCAACTTTATCTTCTTTCTCCTATCGATTCAGGACACAGTCCAGAGAGAGAGAGAGAGAGAGAGAGAGAGAGAGAGAGAGAGAAAACAACTTTACTAAAATGATGAGAACTTCTCAAATGTTCCTCCTTTTGGAGAATTATTTTTGCACTGAATTCTAGGAAAATTTTATTAAAAAATTATTTTATGACTTATCTAACCACTTCTTCATTTTTTGTTTTTGACACCTAAGAAGTTTAGAATGACAACTCAAAATGCACTTTTTAAGAAGGAAGATTTTGAAAAAATGAATAACTCAAAATCCCCATTACAAAATCTAATGAAATTTGGCATGGAGAATTTAAAGACATACTCATACACATTACAAGTTTTTTTTATTTATTTTTTTCCTATGAATATCTGAACAATCACATTTGTATGAAAGAACAATTGGGTTCCTTAAGGATAGTTTTGGCTAGAAGTGGTATATTTCTCCAAAACATGTTTCTTGACTTTTGAGCCTTAGAATGAGTTCATACACTTGTTATACACATGATCCTAGAATTTCGCTACTTCACTTTTCACCATAGAGACTCACATGACTCTTATGCACTTAAAGGAAATTAATTTGGCTTAACATGGACTAACAAGAAACCAACACTCTATGACTCCCTAGACACCCCACTTCCATGACAAAGAAGCACTGGGACAACACACGACATCAATGACAAAGAGACACAAATTTTGGAAACACTTCCATATCTTGACCATCCATACTTCCAGCTCTAGAACATTAACACTTTTATCTCTAGGCAACTTATACTTCTAGCTCCAGACCATTCATACTTCTAGCTCCATACCATTCATACTTCCAACTCTTGACAATTCACTTCCATTATCTTAAAAACTTTTCGAACAACTAATTGTAAATATTGTACATTTTATAATAGGAGAATGAGCATATGTCCATTTTAATAATATTTTCTATTTGAGAATGGGCATCTACTCATTTAAAGAATATTTGGAATGAGTAGAATTTGAATATTATATGCGAAGTATTAATGTAACCTCTATTTTTCCTTTATATTATTTTTTTGTTATGTATTAGATTTAGCTTAGATGTAGGACAACCTGTAAATAAATAACACTCAATAAATGTTCTAATATAATTGTTTGTTAATATTTCTGGCTTCTTGCTTCAAGTTAGTGAATACTAAACTAGAAATCAAGAAAACCTCAAAAAATGGGAGGGTTTAGGGACCTCCTGATGTGGATGATGATGAAGATGGTACGGGCACACAAAAAGGTAAATCCTCCCTATTGTAAATTGACAACCTACACAACAACAAAGACTAAACATGAAAAAGGATTAGAAATGGATATAGTGGGATACCCATCAAATTTAGTTCCAGGAAGAAAATAATTTCAACCAACATGTTTAATAAAGATAGAATAAAATAAGTGTATATGGATCTGATATAATGCAGAATTTGAAGTAAACGAAACCGAAATGCTAGAGATAAGATAGAAATGAAGATCTGATCTAAATGCATACAAAGTAAATCAAACTCGACAGGGGGTTGTGACAAAGTGACCTAAGGCTAAAGTGGGTGCAGGTGCACTTTGTCAAAGTGATGAAATGATTATTGAAAGGAGGATCACCTAGACATTACGATGATATCAATGGAATGCCCAGTGTAATAAGAATGTCAAAGATTTGATATGATTTCCAGCTTGTTTTGAAAGAGGGGAAGGATCTTATTTATAGCCTAAGGGTGAGGGTAATCATTATTTAAAAATGTATACTTGATTAGATGAGTGGGGATTATTTTTGAATATAAAATTCATAATTGGATTGAATATGGATTATTTTGGAATATTAAATTCACAAGTGGATTGAATATGGATTATTTTGGAATATTAAATTCACAAGTGGATTGAATATGGATTATTTTAGATTATTAAATTCATAAGTGGATGATTTTGAATATTAAATTCACAAGTGGAGTGACATGGATTTGATTTTAATATTAAATTCATAAGTGGAGTGACATGGATTAGTTTTGAATATTAAATTCATAAGTGGATTGACATGGAGCATATTTAGCATGTAATGAGGATTAGATTTTTTTAGGGATTTAAAAGGGATTAATTAATTAATTAACATTTATTAATTGGACATGGTATTTTGTGGGAAATGGAACGCGGTGGGAAATCCTAATGAAAGAGAGTGAACATAGGGTGATGATGGGGAAGAAAGATACCAAAATTGGTGTCTAAATTTTCCACCTTTTGATGAGTGGTTTGCGTTGGGCAAGCCACGAGACAAAAATGAGAAAGTGATGAAAATATGATTGATTGGGTGCTCCCCCTCAAACTTGGGATTGACGACATAAAGGAATTTGATCATGAGTTTGAAAGAGATAGATGAATAAGGGTGGAAAGGATGAGAAAATAAGATGAAGGGATAAGATATCCCATACGAGGATAAACAAAAAGGAAAATATGGCAGTGATTACGATATCACGTCAAGAGGGAAAAATTATGTTCTCGGTGGAGACGGTGGCCATGTCCTATGAACATGTGAGTGGTCAAAAATCACTACAATATGGATGTGCAAGCCATGAGACCAATGAGTCAAAGGTGGACATCAAAAATATGCACAAACAAATGTGAATGGATGTCTAGACAAGGGTCTGACAAGTTATAGGGGGAAAATAGGATGTGATATCCTTCATACATGAGGATTCAAGGAAATATGTGTCCAGTACTATGAACATAGTGCTCTTTCAAAGAAAGTAGACATAATGGGTGAATATGCCCCAAGCGAAGGGATTTATGGTTTTGAAGAGATATTTCTTAAGGAATGTGTTCCTTTGATAAGAAATTATTAGAGGAAGAAAAGATAAATCATTCTCTAAACAAAAATTATAACAAACTTATAATCATAAGAATGGGGGAAGAATTCAATCTAATTTTGCTAAGAAAAAGTACAACGTAAGTTTGTTAGGGTGAATAGAAGGTGGTAAATTATGAACCTTTAGTATCTTCCAAGACAAAAATTCCATGGGAAGATTTGATTAGGGATATATGTGATGATTCCCCCTTGAGAGGGTTAATGAGAATGGAAGAGATGACAAAGCTTCTCAAAAAGAGGAGAGGTCAATGTCATGGAGAGGAAGATGAGAATGGGGTGTAAGATAATGGAGAGGTTGTGGTCTATAAACATGGAGAGATTATAATCATCCTTGAACATAATTTTGAATATGTATTGAAGGAATTAGCGATAAAGAGTGGAAAGAGAGAAAAATTAATAGAGAAGAGTATCCGATTGATTATGGGTTGGTGAAGAAGACAAGGGTATGGAATAGATCAAATGTGGTAGAGGAGGATTAAAAATGAATTAAAGAGGTGGAATGTAATAATAGAGAAGAATTTAATGAAGAAGGATGAACAAGAAGAAGATGAGAAGAGAAGAGAGAAGATGACAGAGCAGAGGGGTAAAAGAAAAAACAAGGGGGAGATATGCAATATAGAAGTAGTGGAATAAAAAGACACGGTGAAGATAAATGGATGAGATGAAGGGAGAGAAATGATGGAAAAATTGAGGAGATGAGGAAGATGAATAATTTAAAGAAGATGAAAGAAATGATAGAATGGAGAAAATAAAGAAAATAAAGAAGATATCAGAAGATGTGGTTAAGATCGTGGTATGGAATAGAGCAGATTTAATATGGAGGAGGAGAAAAAAAGAGGTTCAAGATAATAATAAATAATGATGATAGGAGAAGGGAATGAGGAAGGATGAACAAGAAGGAGAATATGAGATGAGAAAAGATGATAGAGAAGAGGGTGAAATCAAGAAAAAGGGAGAGAATGGTGCAAAATGAAGGTAGTGGAATAGAAAAGATAAAATGAAGAGGGAGGAAAGAGATAAAGGGATAGAAGGATGGAAAATGAAGGAGATGAGGAAGATGAAGAATTTAAAGAAGAAGAAAGAGATGATAGAACAGAGAAAAGAAATAAACTAAATAATATATCATTAATATGTGGTGAAGATTAGAGAAAGGAAGGTGAAAATAATTGGGAAAGAAGAGATGACAGAGTAGATACGGAGAGAAGATTGAAGGAACCAAGTTATCGTGGGGAAGACCAAGGTAAGGAATATAGTACATACCGCATGGAAATGCATATGGAAGGTGGGAGGATAAAATAGGTGGGATAGTGAGGAAGATATGGGGTAACAATGGAGAAGTAAGAAGGAGGCATGAGAAAAAGGGGAAGAAGATGTAAAGAAAGAGAGAGACAAGAACGAAGATTGGGAAGGAGAAGAGGACAACAGATAAAATGATGTAGAAGGAAGGGAATGAAGAATGGAGATATTATGTGGAGAGTGGGTAGTATCGGGAATGTAGTGAGAAGAAAGTAAGGACCAATGGCATGGAATGGAAAATTAATAGAAATGCATGAGATGAGGATAAGAGGATCACGAGAAAATAGAAAAAGGTTGTATGATGAAGATGGTAAATATATTGAAAAGAGGGAAGGGGAGATGGATATGTGGTGAGGAAAGAGAAAATACATGATGGTGGAGGCAATTCGGTCAAATAACGTTAGGGGAAGACCAACAATAATTATTGTTGGTAAAGGATGAGAGGAAAAGTGAAGAAAGTTAAAAGGGAATGGGAAATATAAGAGGCAATACCAGTGAAGGGATGTTAGGGGAATACCAAAAATAATTATTGTTGGTGGAAGATGGGGGAGGAGTGGAAAAATTTTGAGAAGGATGAAGAGAGTGAGAAAGGCAATGGAGAATGATGCAGAGTGATTTTTAGGGGTCGACCAAAAATAATTATTAGCATGGAAATGGAAGATGATGATGAAATAATGTTATAGGGAGACCAACAACATTGGCTATTAGACATGAAAGTGGATTTATGCGGAAAACTCGAGAAGATGGAGTGGAAAGATTAAAGAAATGAGGAATGATGATTTGTGACAAGATGAATGTGAGGAGAGGATGCAGAGGATGAGGATGAACGAGGTGAAGATGAAGAAACAAGACATGAAAAGAATGGTAGAAAGTGGTATGAAGGACAATAGAACAATGAGGGGAAATAGGGGAAAGGAATGTGGTGATAAACTGAAGATGGTGGATGCACTCTGTGATATGATAAGATGAGAAAGGATAATGGTAGGAGGAAATTTTGTTGGTAGGGGAGACTAGGAGGAATGAATGGTCAATGGAAGGAATGATGAGTTGGCAGAGGGAGAAGTGCAGAATGACAAGTCTATCTTAAGGGAAACCCTAAAGTAAGACAATTAGGTGGTGGAAGTGATTAAGTAATATTTCCAAGCAAGGGATGATGGAGATGAAGAGTGGGAAAATAGGAGGTGAAGTTGGCAAGAATTCAAGAGGTGGTGAAAGGATGTGATGATGGGGAATGCTGAGAAAAAGTGAAGGGTAAGGATATGTAGTGATGGGGAATGCAAGATGACAAATCTTCCTTGAGAGTAACTTTTAAGTAAGATCGTCATGTCATATGATTTGTTAAGTAAGATCACCAAACCAATAATGATGATGAATTTAGGGTGAAAGGAATAAATGTATTGGGAAAAACTATGGAATGGTTTGTTGGACCATATGGTGATGGAAAGGGGTGGGAAAAATAGGATAGAGGAAATTTTATGGGATGGGGAGGAGCCAGATGGAAAATCAACCTTAAGAGGAACTCTTAAGTAAGATTGTCATGCTTTGCGTGAATGGTTAAGTAAAATCGCTAAGTCGGAGATGAAGAAGAATGATGGGAATAAGGTCCATTAGGTAAGTGGTTACCTGGGTGATTGATGGAGGTGAGGAAAGGTTTTATGACAAGTTGGACTGAAGGGGAACCCTTGAGTAATTTTTCCATACGGCGAGCACGTATAATTAAGATTACCAAGAAGAATATGGATATTAGAACAATGAGAAAATAGGAAATGGTGTATGTAAGAATGGAATGAGGTGTGAGAGGTGGTGATACCAAGGAAAAAAACAAAGGAGTGTAAGATGAACGGGTGGAGGGAGATATGCAAGGTCAAATGTAGATTACAAGGGTAATCCTTAATCGGGATGCCCATGCGGTAAGAGTGATGAGGCAATGATGTTAGGAAAAAGAGGCGGAGCGAAAATATATTTTTGTGGTGATTGTCGTCAATAGAAGAGGAAATGGTGGAGAAGTTTCCACAAATGGGAGGATCTTAGGAAGAGGATATACTACAATTAATATTCCCTTACTTGTATTGATGGTTAAGTAAGATTGTCAAGTCTGAAAGAAGAAGAGTGAAAAGGTAAACTTGTGAAGAAATAGAAAGTGATGAGCCCTTTTATTTACTATTTAAAATGCCTCATCTATTGTATTTTGTTTATCCATGTGTACCCCCTAAAATTTTATTTCCCATATACTGCTGAACATATCTACTATATCTTGAACTTATGGCACTTATATTAGTTAATATAATTATTACTAAGTTTACTTTATTTTGTGGATTATGGATGCATTTATTCTTTTGAATGCAATGTGATGATTAAATAGTTCTTTGAATAAATGTCATCCTTGATTTCCAAAGAGTTGTTATGTGTATCCACTAACATGTAGCCAAAGAAACTCATTCACAATGTAAAGGGACTCGTCCACAAAGAAAGCACTTGCATCTAAGGAAGGTCACACACATACGAGACAAGAATTCTAGAAATCTTGATCAAACCGGATACTTCACCTAAGTTTGCACATGTTGTTAAAGGATCAGTTATGAGAACATGAAGAAGATTCAACGCCATCACTTGATTATGCTCTATAACTCCAACAAGGAACTAGTTGATTTAATTTGATAACTGGTTGTTTAAATTGATCAGTTTGTTAAGTTATGTCATTGTATGAGGAAACATTTTAATAGTTATGTTGCATGCATGAGAATATCTAGATTTATTGGTTATAATATTATACTTAATCAAATTGTAACTGTTAGTGATTTTTAAGTCTCTTCACATCTCTTCTAAAGGGAAGAATATAAAAAGAATGCTAAGGTCTGTAGAAAAGGGATTGATCCATAGGTAGAGATTTTGTTGTACGTTCCATTTGTAATCTTCATGCTATTGAATAAAATATGAGTTCTGTTAAAAAAATTAGACACAAGCCTTAGGAGGGATTAGCACCCAAGGAAGGGCCCACTTGTGGTCTACTAACCCTCTCCTTTTGTTTTTGTTATAGTTTTTGGATGATTGGATTAGATTTGCATCAGCTTATTCTTTATTTATGATCTATCTTTTACATGATTTGATGATATCCATAGTATTCATTTCCAATCATAAACTAGTTCATTTCTAACATTGTATTTCCTAATTGTAGTGATATAAATTTTCCATTATACCTCCCAACATCTGTAACTGTGCATACAACACTGGAAATATTGAAATTTTACGTCCCTAGGTCTGATAATTAAATGAATGTGGATTAATAAACAGCATACTAATTTCTGTAATTTAATTTGCACCACCATTTTTAGCACCATTTTTGGGGATATTTCCAAGTTATGAGTTTGTTGAAGAGGTTTTTTCATTTCTTAGAAGTAGTCTAGGTTTTAGGAATTCACCTCAAACTAAACCCCCCTACTAATTTCCGTTGAATGAGTTGAGTATTTGATGCATGCACTGTCCAAGGATGCCCATGGTAGATTTTTACCTAATCCAAAAGTAGCACAAATCTCTTCATTTACCTCTGAAGATTCTAAAGAAGAAACCTTCATACTAGGTTTTCTTTTCAAGACAATCCTCCAAGTGAAGGCTCTGAAGCTTCTTGAGTAGCTTGGGATGGCAGAAGAAGTAAATCAGAATGCTCGAAATGGGGCAACCACCTTTGAGTTCCCCATCACTAATAATAATGCAGATAATATTATGAAGAATATTTCTCCCTCATCATTTCCTAACTTTTATGGATCCATGAAAGAAGACCCAAACGCCTTTCTATTTGATTTTGATGTTTTGTGTAGAAGTTATGATTATAATATTGATGCACATAAATTGAATTTATTCCATGCTACACTCAAGGATTTAGTCTTGATATGGTTCATGGGATTGGGAAGAAATTTTGTAACTACATGGGCACAAATCAAGGATAAATTCCTCAAGAAGTACCAGGATTATTACAGACCAACCAAAGAAAGGAGGTGATGAAATCTACAAAATGGCACAAAAAGAGGATGAACCATTAGAAGAATATTTGGAAAGGTTCTTTTTCTATGTTCAAAAGTCAAGACACACCACCGACATACCACCTGACTCCCTCAAATTACTCTTTTTGAAGGGACTCGGTGAGGAGGACATGGATGCTTTGGATTTGATAGGAGCAAGGGACATTTCAAAAGCTACTTTTGAAAAAAACGTGAAGCCTATAAAAATTACTCAATAGCTATTATGAAGAGGGTAAGAAATGTAAGATCAAGAGGTGGATTAGCTACCAAAACAATGGGGGACATATCCAAGTTAGAGATTGTTAGCATGTTCAAAAACATGAAGTAGGATATTGTCAATGATATGGCTAATCAATTAGATTCTCTACATGCCAAAAAGAAAAAGGAAGATGTAGAAGTGGAACTCACAAAGTATTGTCATGCATGTAGAAGGAAGAAATCTGATTGTAGATGCAAAGAATTGACCAACATTGTTTAAGAAAGGGAGGATTCACCTGATTTCAAGATGTTAGAGATAGAGGATGGGAAAGTTTTCTATGTTTCTCAAATAAAACCATGGTCACCGAGGAAAGGAGGTATGACACAAGACCCTATGCATTCATTTCAAAATTGGTCTAATAATTCATATATGCAGCCCCCACCTTGGGCTAACCCTCAAGGATGGGCCCCATATCCTAACAATATCAACAACAGTGGCAACCTCAATTCCAAGGCCAACCACAACAAAAATGGTAACAACCTCCTCAATCATGGCAACAACCCTAGAGAGGAGGACAACAGTGGAATAACCCACCTTCTAATTACCAAAAATCTTATCTATAGCATCCTTATTAGCATTAGCACCAATATCTTATGCCAAACCCCCAAGCAGGATCCCAACCAAAATCTACACAACTACCTATTCAACCAACACCTAATCCTAACAATAAAGTTTCTCAGCCATCCTATTCCACTGAACCACTCAATACCCTACCTATTTTGTTGATATCAACAATATCCACCGTCGCTCAAGAAGAAAACTTCCTCCACCAGTTGGACCCACCATTACTAAAATTGAAGAGGAACCATAGTTGTTGCATGATGACTCGTAAAAAGGTCATAATTTGTTGCAGTTGATTTGCAGTAACCTACGCAAATTTCCAGAAAGGTAAAATGCAAGGTAATGAGCCACCATTTCCTAAAAGGTTACAAGAAAATAATATTGGCCTCAAATCAAAATCTAATTCTAATTTTTGAACCGCTTAAAACACATCTCTCACAAAAATCAATTGATTCAAGCTATCAAGGATGTGCCCATCTATAAAAAATTGGTTAAATATCTATGCATAAATAAACTAGGAAGGAAAAGGAGAGATCCATATACTATGCAGGTCATTAGACAATTAGCTGATATTATGCTTGGGAACTCAATTTTTCCCAAATACATAGATCCAAGCAGCGCTTTAGTAAATGTTACAATCAATGGTACATTGATAAAAAAACTTTGATTGACTTGGGGGAAGAAATAAATGTAATGAAAAAACAAATCATGGATGATTTGAAATTGGAAGGGCTAATACCAACATACACATTCTTATAGCTTGCATACGAGATCAACAGCTTAATCCTAAAGGAGTCTTGGATTATATAGCAGTAGTGGTAGACTCTTGGGAATACCCTGCTGATTTTATTGTTCTTCACCAAAAGAAAGTTTGGGAGCATATCCTATCATCCTAGGAAGACCATGGTTATAAATTGTTGATGCAAACATATAGGATGCAGATCTAGAATTATGATCATCTCTAATTGAAGTGACACTAAAAATATTATGTTTCACCCCCTGCACAACCATTCAATGAAGAAGACCAAACAATTTAGGTGGATTAACTAGAAGAATATGAGAGCTCATTTCAATAACTCATGATGTTGGATAAGTCATGCATAATTGAGGGATGAGAAGATGATGTTATTCATTCTCACGTCCTACAAAATATTTATGGTAAGAATGAAGAAGAAGAAGAAGATGGAAAATTTTGATGCATAAGTTCTCCTAAGAATCAAATCTTACCGCATTAGATTACTATGAATGTTATAGGTAAGAATTGCATCCTACACCCGTTTCTTCCACATGGTTGTATATTGAATTATGTAAGTAGGAGTATATGCTCCATGATTGATCTTTCTAAGTAAGTGGAAATTTCACTAGGCAAAGCACATAATGTGAAAAAATGTTGAGCATGTATCAAGAGAAGCTATTAGTTTTTCTTAAAAATCACAAGACAACATTTGTATGAAACTATGGAGACATGCATGGAATCCATCCTAAGCTCTGTATCCATAAGATATACATCGATAAATATGCAAGCCAATAAGACAACCACAAAGAAGAATGAACCCGTACTGAGGGATATAGTGAAATAAGAATTAAAGAAACTATTTGATGTTTGATTCATATATCCAATTTCAAACATTTAATGGGTGTCACCCCTTATTATTGTACCTAAAAAGAATGGAAAATGGATAATTTACGTGGACTATAGAGAGCTGAATGAAGCACCAAAGAAGGGTCATTTTCCGCTTCCTTTCACTAATCAGGTACTTGAAACTCTTGCTGGAAAGAATTATTTTTCTTTTCTAGATAGTTATAGTGGCTACAACCAAATCCAGATTGCACCAAAGGACCAGGAAAAGACCACATTCATATGTTCATGGGGAATTTTTGCATACTTTGTTCTTCCCTTTGGTTTGTGTAATGTACCTGCCACATTTTAGAGAGCATTTCTTAACATCTTCTCAAATCTAACCAATGATTGCATGGAGGTATATATGGATGATTTTATAGTCCATAGTAGTACTTTTGATGAAGCAATGAAGAACCAAAACAAAGTTCTCAAGAGATGTAAGGAGCATAACTTGTCCTTAAGCAACAAAAAATGCTACATGATGATGTCTGAAGGAATAGTGTTGGGACACTATCTATCATCTGATAGAATTCAAGTAGATCCATCAAAAATATATGTGATTATAAATCTTCCAACACCTAAGAAGAAAAAAGATGTGAGGATATTCTTAGGTCATGTTGGGTATTACCAAAGATTCATTCAATATTTTAGTAGAATTACAGCACCATTGTTTTTCTTATTGGGAAAATATGTTTCCTTTATGTGGACTGAGAAATGTGAAGTTTCATTCCAAAATTTGAAGAAAAATGTCAATTTTTACACCTATCTTAAGAGGACCAGATTGGGTTTTCAGTTTCACATACATATAGATGCCTCGTATCACCCGATTAGATTTCTTTTAGGAAAAAAATATGGGATCCTAAATTATGTAATCTATTATGTCAGTAAAAACTGCTGCAGCACTCCAATCTTAACTATGCAATCATGGAGAAGGATTTTTTGGCAGTTGTGTATGCCATTAACAATTTTAGACACTACATCACAGGCTATCCAATATTTATCCACACTGACCATGCTGCCATTAAATATCTGATCAACAAACTAGTTGTAAGTAGTAGAATAATCAGATGGTTGTTGCTCCTACAATAATTTGATGTTACAATTGTGGATAAGCCTGGTAAAGACAATTTTGTTGCTAACTTTCTCTCAAGAATGGAGAATAATACTAAAGAGAAAGTAGTGGATGAATCTTTCCCATGATGAACACTTGTTTTCCATTTCCACTAGAACACCCTAGTATGTTGATATAGCTAATTATTTGGTCTCAGGTAAGACACCTCCACACTATCTATACTCTAAAAAGAAATATATTGTTGAGAAAAGTGTGAATTTTTCTTGGATAGCTAGTTTCCTATTCCACATAGGGCAGGATAATTTTATGAGGAGATGCATAGATGATGAGGAAATATATGATGTCCTTAAATCCTACCATAGTGAGCCATCCGGAGGACACTTTTCTCTAAAAATAACAGCATAAAAAGTGTTGACTACAGGGTATTACTGGCCTACATTACATAATGATGCAGCATTATATGCCAGAAGGTGTGATAGATATGCCTTAGTAACCTAACTCCGATATTGCATCCATTTGAAAAATGGGGATTGGACTTTATTGGTCCCATAAATCCTAAATCTCAATAGAAATAATATATTTTGGTATGCACATATTACCTCACTAAATGGACCAAGATATGGAGTACCAAGATAAATTATTATAAGTCAAGGTACACACTTCACTGCTGAAGTCGTTTCTAATTTAACTAGGGAATATGAAATCAGGAACAGGAAATCTACACCTTATCACCCCCAATCCAATGGCCAAGTTGAGGTAATAAACAGGGAAATAGATGCTATCTTGACCAAAACCATTGCACTCCACAGAAGGGACCGGTCAAAAAGACTTTCAGAAGCAGTTTGGGTGTTTAATACAACTTGGAAGAAAACAACAGCTTTATGCCATTCAATATTTTTTATGGTAATACTATTGTTCTACATATTGAATTTGAACATAAGACACTAAGGATTGCACTTGAATTAGGCATAGATTTTTTTGAAGCTCAAAGACAAAGGATTCTCTAACTCAATGAGTTGGATGAAATGAGGAGGCAAGTTTTTCATAATACAAAGGTGGTACAAAATCAAAGGATCAAATGGCATGACAAGTTCATCAAAATAAGACAATTCCAAGAAGGTGATTGGGCTCTCTTATTTGACTCCAAGTACAAGGACCACATGGGAAAACTCAAAACAAGGTGGTTAGGGCCATATGAGATTGAGAAAATCTTTCCCAATGGGGCTGTGAAACTAACCACCATAAATCATGTGAGATTCAAACTACTAGTGAATGGTCATAGATTGAATTTGTACAAGAATCCAACTAATAGGATCACTTTCATGCAACAATTCAAAGGAGGTCAAAACAAGATGGAGATGAGAACAAAAGAGTTACAATCAGTAAGTTAAACCTCGCTAGTTCATCTTTTGAAATTCTTGAAGAATGAGATTTTCAATGACCTTGGTATATTTAGCTTGCTAAATACTCCAAGGAAGAATAAAAGTGGTGTGATCAGCCTTCATGGTGATCAATAGCACTCTTCTAACATGTTTTTTTAGAATTTCTATTTTACAGGTTTTGAGTGTATCTCTTCCAAGGAGTGCATAATCTCTTATAGAAGGAGATGATGCAAAGACTAAAACATCCACTTGTAGCAGAAGATGCAACAAAGCTTTTTTTTCTTTCCTATTGGAAGAAATTGTGATTGCATGAAGAAATAAGGATCAAATTACGCCTGAAAACACTTATGAAGAAGATTGGCACCAGAAAGATTCAATCTTCCCTCTCCGGGAATTAACTGATTCTACTAAGGGACCTCTAACATGCACTTACAAGATTTTTATGCAAAGTGCTTACAAATAGCATAGTATCTCAACTTACAAAGATCATGATGACTCTACATGCAGCTAAAGGTGCAAATTCCAGCAAGGCACATGTCACAATAATCAAATGTACTTCTTTAAATAAGTGTACTTAATCCAATTTATGAAAGTGGTGATAGAATAATTATTAATATTTGTTAAATGTCATCAATAACTTTATTTGCCATAATTTTCCACCACCTTCCATAATGTGAGTTGTCTCCCACGTCACCCCACTTTGTCACCTCACATGGGTGCATCCTTCAAATCCAATTAATACATTCCCTTTCAAGTTGTGTGTGAGTCGGTTATAAACTTTGAAAACACTAAGTACTCGAGATATTTACATTCATTTGAATTTTTAAAATAAATTCAAATTGTAAATATTTCTTACCTCTCAAAGCTAAAAGAAGTTGTAGAATTCAAAAATGGGTGACGACCTAATTAGGAATAAACCTACAAATCATTCACAACTCCATAATAAACCATAGATTCTATAGTATTTCCATGACAGTGGTTAGATGGAGTATATTAATAAATTTTAAGGATTTAACGAGTCAATGGTAATATATTTTTCCATCAACTTCAACTACGAAAGGCGAGTTAAGGGTTTGGTAGTTAAGGTGGATGATGGAATTTTGGCTGAAGTAACTAGACTCCCGGTAGAAGGAGAGTTGTATCCTACAAAGGAAAATCTAGATGAAGCTTGTAGAGAATTTGGAGACCTAGATGACAACTTCATTAGTGATAGACAAGGTACCTTACGCACTTCTTTAAAATCCTTTTGGGTTGATGTTGCAAACTATGTTATAAAGTACTTCACCTGTGAGGGTAGGTACTCAAGGTTAAACACTATGCATTTTAAATTTCTCAATCATTTAAAAAATGGAAAACATGTCAATGTCCCTAAATTCCTACATGAAAGCCTAAAGAAAATGAGTAAGGAATCTCAAAGGGGTAGGTCTGCATTATCTCACCATTGTCTTGTCACCTTAGTTATGAAACATGCATTGGAAATGGAACATCCTACAATAAGATGGGAGGATTTTTCTAGAGAAAAACACTGAATGATTTATTGGGGAAGGGGAAGAAAAAGAGGAAAATCTCAGCTAGTTATTCTATGCCTACACCTAAAACTTTATCTTCTACCTCCATCCCTACATAAACCTCTCTCGCTATAAAAATATTTTTACCTAAAACCCCTACTCCTACACAAACTTTCATAGCTACACAAAAAATTGTTCCCTCATAAATCCCTACTCCTAAAAAAACTTCCATACCTGTAGAAACACATGTTCATTAAAAAAACTCCATTTCTAGAGCAAGGCCCTAGGCCAATCTCTCTTGACAGGATTATTATTGTTGAAACTTTGATAAATATATCCACACTTGAGTCCTCTTCCTCCAAGGGAAAAAAAAAGTCTTCAATCAAAACATATGAACCATCAAGGATGTCCTATAGGCTCCATACTAAAAATACCAAAACCTCAAAGCCTAGGAGAAACATTCAAATATTTCTAGACAGTGATGAAGAGGAGCTAGAAATATTGAGGAACCTATTCCAATGGATGTTGAGCAGGGAGATCATGTAGACACATATGAAGACATAGGCATGGAAGATACAACTAAGGAGGTGGAAGAGAAAAAGGAGGAGGAGTTAGATGAGAAACCTGCTCATGAGATCCCTAATGAACCAATTAGAGTTCAAACAGAGGTTGTTCATGCTGGGGAAACCCACATACAACATGAAGGAGAAGTATCAATAGAGGAAATTAAAAATGTATCCAATGTGACCACATATAATGAAGAATATACCGAGGAATCACTAAAACACTCAATACCTGAACCACAAACTAATGTAATGGAAACTTTGGATGACTTACCATAAGGTATTAAGGAAATTAATTGAGAATATTGTCTAATACCTTGATTCATAACTTGTTCATGAACCTATTGAGATAACACAAGTGGACAATCCTACAACTACCCAAGACAAAGTTCATGAAGTCTTTGAGCCTGTGCATCCACCATTGCCACCACTCAACCTACAGCCACAGGTTATGATCAAGGAAATTTTCAGATAACCTCTCAGACTAGCTTGTAGGGATATGGCAAGTCAAACTACATTTCTCGATTATTCGTTAAAACAATTTCATAATTTTGTTAACAAGTTGCAGAGAAAGTGGGATAGAGAGAAGGAAGAATTGCTCTTCCAGCATCAGCTAGATATTGAAGAAAAGGATAGGAAGCTCAGGGCTAAGGATAATGAGATTGCTAGACTGAAGAAGAAGTAAGAAGACACTATTAAGGTAACCAATGAAATACTCTTATGTAGGACACCTTCAAATGTATATGCTATCTTCTTGAAGGAACAAATGTTGCAACTAAAACTTACTTACATCAACTCGATTTCCAATTTGACATTAGTGTAGCTCGCAACTTCTTCAGATTGTATTTAAAGATGCCACATGAAATTCAATTGTTGTTATGTGAATTATATATGTATAAATATGCTCTGGAGTATGAAAGAGATTGGATACCTACACTCTACATTGGGGATGTGCAAATTAGGTCACTGTGTTCCTACTTTAACAATGAGATGTATAGAGAAAAGAAAATGGTGGATTACGAGACACTTTTGCACTCTGTACAACCTTTGATGATAAGGGTAGAGGAAGGAAAAACTAAAGCAATGATTGAGTAATATGGGAATTTTATGGAAATTCAGAAAATAAAACAGAGGGTTTATCGCATAAGATAGGAAGACCATGATGAAGCAAGAAACTACATTAAATTTAATAGCATGGAAATAGTACAGGCTTGTAGGGAAATATGGGAAGAAATGTCACAAGAGATGCAGAGAAAGGAAATGCATTCTTATCCTAATATCATCCCAACTTTCAAGGGGGATAAATGCATATATTGAAGTCTCTAAGGGATGTGGAAAAACTTGGTTTCCTATTGGTTATTATCCACCAATTTTCCACTATCATATCCCCCATTGGTCCTGGAAATAGAGAGATTAAATGAGGACTTACAAGACAGATAATGGAAAGGTACATGATGAATGCAAGTTATTTCTTCACCGAACTAGAGATTATCTTAGCACCAATGGAATTCGTGAGATTGTACAAAGATTATTCGTGATGTCCCCAAGAAAGGAGAGGAAGAATGCAAGAATTATTGAATGAGGACATTCAAGAAGCTCAATTTGGGGGTGTGATGAGCCCTTTTATTTACTGTTTAAAATGCCTCATCTATTGTATTTTTTTATCCATGTGTACCCCTTGAACTTGTGTTTCCCATATACTGTTGAACATATCTGCTATATCTTGAACTTATGGAACTTATATTAGTTAATATAATTATTACTAAGTTTACTTTATTTTGTGGATTATGGATACATTTATTCTTCTGAATGCAATGTGATGATTAAATAGTGATTTGAATAAATGTCGCATTGATTACCAAATTATTATTATGTGTATCCACTAACATGCAACCAAAGAAACTCATTCACAATGTAAAGGGACTCATCCTCAACAAAGCACCTGTAGCCAAGGGAGGTCACATACATATACAAGACCATAATTCTAGAAATATTGAGCAACATGGAAACTTCACCTAAGTTTGCATGTGTTACTAAAGGAGCAGTTATGAGAACACAAAGAAGATTCAACACCATCACCTAATTATGCTCTGCAACTCCAACAAGGAACTATTTGATTTAATTTGATAATTGGTTGTTTAAATTGATCCGTTTTTTAAGTTATGTCATTGTATGAGGACACCTTTTAACAATTCTATTACATGCATGAGAATCTCTCGGATTGCTTGTTTATGATCTTGTACTTAATCAAATTGTAATTGTTAGTAATGAGGCAATCTCTTCACGTATCTTCTGAAGGGAAGAATATAAAAATAATGCTAAGGTTGTAGGAAAGGGATCGATCCATAGGTAGAGATTTGGTTATACGTTCCATTTTAATCTTCATGTTATTGAATAAAATTTGACTCTATTAAATTGTTTTAGACACTGGCCTTAGGAGGGATTAGCACCTAAGACAGATCCCACTTGTGGTATTATAACCTTCTTCTTTTTATGTTATAGTTTCTTTCATGATTGGATTATATTTGCAACATCTTATTCTTTATTTATGATTTGTCTTTTACATGCTTTGATGATATCCATAGTATTCATTTCCATTCATAAACTAGTTCATTTCCAGCATTGTATTTCCTAATTGTAGTGACAAAAATTTTCCCTTATACCTCCCAACATTTGTAACTATGCATACAGCACTGGAAATATTGAAATTTTACGTCCCTAGGTCTGATAATTAAATGATTGTGGATTAATAAACAACATATAATTCTTGCAATTTAATTTGCACCACCGTAAGGAAGATACACATGGTGGTGAAAAGGGATAGGAATGGTGATAAGAGTGATGTGAGGATAAGTGGCGAATGAGTAGAATTTAGGATAGAGGGTTAATGGATAAAATACATGTTAACCATGGAGGGGGATGAGGAGTTGTAGGATAGCGAAATCTTATTGAGAAATATCCTCAAGTAGGATTCACAAACTACAATGGTGATCAAGTAGGACTCCCAAACTGGAGAATGTATTAGTACATGTAAATGGATGGGGTGAAAAGTAAGTTTTCTATCATGTAGTAAGATACTCGCGTGAAAAAAATATCTTAATTTTAATATAGCACATAACAATATGCATCATGATGACTAGACTGTAATATGCATGAGAGCATATACATGGGACATCAAAAAGGTATGATGCCCAGTGCGATATGAAAGGAAACAACCTCAATCAAATGTGATCGTAACGATAGAAATGAAAAATAATTGTAGTAAGAATCATACGAGGAAACAATTATTTGAAACAAATTAGAGGTAAACAAGAAAGGGAGCCACTTAAGGCAATGCACTTATCATGCCATAGCAGATGTTAACATGTAGCCAACAATAGTTAGTTATTCCAAGGATCATGTAGAAAATATGGAAAGTGGACTCATAAACCTAAAGTTGACATGAAAAAGGGGTATAAATGTGACTTGTACATGGGGATATAGGTTCTCCATAGGTGGGTTTCCCTAGGTCTATGCCCCACTGGGTGAAGGGAAATGCAAACTAATCAATGCGGGAAGTTTTCTATGGATGAGAAATTTGATCGATGCAGGAAGCTTTCTTTGGATGCTTACTTTGGATTTTTATGCTTTTGCTTTATGAGATAGAAGGTTGATCAATGCGGGAAGCCTTCACTACCATGATATATAGGGAGTAGCCATCCTTTGAGGGAGTGGTCTACTTTGTGCTTTATTTTTTTTTTATTTTTTTATTTTACAAATGGCAGGGATGATACATGCATGATAGTTGTCCTTCGAGGGATCAGTCTACCTTATGAAATTTTATGATTTCATGAATAGTTATCCTTTGAGGGATCAATCTGTTTTACTTTTGAATTTTGATAATGAGCATCCATATAATTTTGACATGGGAAGAGCTGGAGATAGTCAGGTAGACCACTTAAGAGGGGACAATGAATGTACAAGTGACACATATAGACCCTTAGTGTGTTTCCAATAGGTAAATAAGAGGGTGATGGATGTAATGATCGTGGAGTTCTCACCAAAAGGAAGAACCTATCCATAAGGAATATGCTATGAGAAGAGTTGTGGTGCCCATATTCAAGGTCATAACTAGGAAAGTGATGGTAGACCACATAATTCCATATCATTACAAGGAGAGATGGAAATGGAAAATGATGGATGGATGATCATGGAGATAACTAAGTTCACATTGGTAAGTGTGTTAATAGTAGAATGGCCACAAGTGCAATGCATTAAGAGCTTATGTTTTTATTTTACTATTAAGGGAAGCCAAACGATAGGCCCCAGACCCATACTTATGTATGATGATGTAAGGTCCAATCTATTTGGGAGAAAAATTTCCTAGTTGGATCCTTGTTAGAGTAGTGATGTTTTGATTTTCTTTAAGGACAAGGTCATCAATGTTAAATTCGCATTCCTTAATATGTTTTTTGTAAGCACATTTTATGCATTCTTGATATGCCCTGGTGATGTTCAATATGAGAAGGTGGCATTCATCTAATCATTTGAGTTGTGCTACATGCTCTTGGTGATAATCTTCATCAAAGATGAATTTACGATGAGAAATGCATAAGGAGTGAATTTTTACTTCAATAACAAGAATGGCTTCAGATCTATAAACAAGAGATAAGGAGTATCGCCCATATAGGTATGGATGTTATTTCTATAAGCCCAAAGAGTGAATGGAAGATGAAGATGCCAATTACGACTTGATTTATCAATATTCTTGGCAAGGATGTTGCAAAGAGTTTTATTAGTTACTTCGGCTTGACTATTAGCTTGAGGATAGTATGGAGAAGAGAAGCTAAGATTAATATTAAATGAGTCACAAATCTTCTTGAGGTTTTTTTTTAAAGGAATTTCCATTGTCCGTGATGATTTTATGGGGACACCAAAGTGAAAAATGATGTGTTGATAGATGAAGTTGATAATTTGGTTATCCTTGGTTGATGTGAGTGGAATTTCTTCTTCTCACTTGGTGAAATACTCAGTGGAAATGATGATAGAATGATGGCACTTTGGGAAGTACGTGGATTAATTAAGGCCAATGAGGTCGAACCCCTTATGAGAAAGGCCAAATATCCTGAGTTGGATGTAATTCCCGGCTAGGAATGTGGATGAGATTGGAATGTTGCTTTGACATTTTAAACATTTTGTGACATATTCATTGCAGATATTGAATAATATCCCATGGGAAGGATGCACTTGGTGATAGATAAACCTGTTAAAGTGGCCACCACAAATAGCATCGTGTACTTATTATATTACGCGAGTGGACTCATGAGACTTAAGAAAACGAAGCAAGATGCCATTAAAGCCACACTTATAAAGGATGCCACTAAGGATGACATAGTTGTTAACGCATTAAAGAAAATACCTCCTACCATTTTTAGATAGGTCGGAGGGAATAATGGATTTAGAAAGGTAGTCAAAATTTTGAGAATACCAAAGGTCACGAGGATTAGTATCAACGTGGTTGACATGAGGAAGATCATGAAGATGGGTTGGTTGATCTTGATGTCAAAAAATAGAGAAATATTAGATTCCTCATTCTTCCATGAGGTGAGAGATTAAAAGGAAGCCATGGTGTTTATGAAGTGGTTAGATGATTGAGGGATGGATTGGATGGTGTAGAAGTTGAATTCCCTAAGGAGGAAGTTGACAATGTCCTTATACTTTTGAAGAATTTCATTTTTACATTGATAGGTTCCCTTGATTTGATTGATGATGAGTTGAGAATCCCCATAGATATCAAGGATTTGGACACCCAAAAGGATGGTGGTTTCAAGGCCCAAAATGAGAGCCTCATACTCTACCATATTTTTAGTGCATTCAAAGTTAAGCTTGTTAGTGATAGGAATAGGAGTATCCTAAGGAGGAATGATAATGACTTCAAAGTGCCTCCCCCTTGCTAACATTTTGAGCCGTCAAAGAAGAGAGTCATCCTAAAAGGGGAATACTCATGTTGAAAATTATTGATGGATTCGTCAGGGAATTTCTCATGAGGAAGACGAGTGTCAGGAAGAGGAGTGTCAACTAATTGATCTACAATATCTTGGCCCTTGATTGATTTTTGAGAGATGAACTTGAGGTCAAAATTGTTCATGAGCATGAGCCATCAAGTGATGTGGTCGTTATGGTATGGTTTAGAATGCATGGTTTTAAGGAGATGAAAGATGGTGATGACATAAATCTTGTGGTTGAGAAGGTAATGGTGAAGCTTGGAGGTGGAAAAGAAGAGAGCACAACAATATTTTCAGATTCAAAGTGTATTGGGTTTCATATTTGTGAAGGGTGTGACTGATGTAATACACAACTTGATCCCCACCTTTCTCATCACAATGTTCTAGCATGGCACCAAGCAGCATGACTAGAGGTAGAGATATAGAGATAGAAGGGATACCCCTCATGCGGAGGTGTAAGCACAAGTGAGGAGGGAAGATATTTCTTAAGATAATTGAAGGCTTTTTATAATTTATCATCCCAAAGTGGAATTCAATGTCTTTACGAAGAAGATGATGAGAGGGTTGGCAATGGTTTGAAAGTTACAAGATGAAGCGGCGGATGCACTAAAGTTGGCCTTGAATACTATAAAGTTGTTTAAGATTAGAAGGAGGAGGCATCTCAAAGATGGCCTTTATTTTTGTGGGGTCAACTTCAATACCCCTAATAGATACAATGAAGCTAAGGATTTTACCGGTAAGTACTCCAAACACACAATTGGATGGATTGAGGTAGAGGAAGAAACTGATGAGGCACTCAAAAGGGATTCAAGAATAGAGAGGTGATCACATCGATGTTTGGACTTTCCCAATATTTCATTAACATATTCTTCTACAATCTTATGGATGAGATCGTGAAAGATATAGGTCATGGCTCGTTGATAGTGGCTCGTATTTTTCAAGCCAAAGGGCATGACATGATAGCAAAAGGTCCCCAAGGAGTGATGAAATAATTATTATGTTGGTCTTCTAGTGCAATAAGGATTTGATTGTATCCAAAAAAACCATCCATAAGAGACAACATCTCATGGCCTGCAGTAAGGTCTACAAGTTGATCAATGTTAGGAAGGGGGAAATCATCTTTAGGGCAAGCAAGGTTTAAATCTCAAAATTCAGTGCATATGCGAAGCTTTCCTGAAGCTTTAGCAATGGGGATGATGTTTGAAACCCATTATAGATAGTTGATAGAGATGATGAAGTTGGCAGAAAGGAGGTGTTGTAACTCCTCTTTGATAAGGAGGGAAACTTGAGGATGCATGTGGTGAATCTTCTGCTTAACCGGTTTTGTGTTTAGAAAGGTGACAATGTTGTGGAAAACAATGGATGGATCGAGGCCCATCATGTTAGTGTATGACCATGCGAAGGCTTGGCCATGATGAGAGAGGAAAGTGGTGAAGGATTCAAGCTCTTGTGGATCAAGGGATTGACCCACTTTGAGAATGTGGGGCTCTTGTGAAGTCCCTATGTTGATGTTGATGGTGGATTTTTAAGAAATATAGATGTTTCTAGCGGTAAGAACTTATGAAGATTGGAATATTCTACCCCCATATGGGAAAGGATGGCATCATCATCGGTGTAATGAAGAAGACATCAATGGTAGGGTAATCCTCCTCTATCATTTTTGAGAATCAAAGTGGAAGGGACCTAGATTGGTCATCACACTAATAAGTGACTGGTCCCAAAGTGATGGTGGAGACTAAAAAAAAGTCGAAGTGATCTACATAGTTTCATCCATATCCATAACTTTATGAGATGGCAAAGATGGAGGGCATCATAGATGGTGTGAGAGGGTCTATGAATTGCTCCTTTTAGCCTAGGTTGAATTTCTCATGAATTTTGTGAGATTGATTGATGAAAATATCATGCATGCATTGTTCGTAATGCCCCATTCCAAATCCTTTCCAGTGTAGTGGTGAAGATAGGTATAGGAAAATACTTCTTATAAAGACAGTCAAATCCATCAGTGTATGGTTTTTATATGGTTGATAATCTATGTGTGAAGAAGGGAAATTGATGCCACCATAGATAAATTTGGTGAGAAGACAAGGTGGTCCAAAGGGAATGATATCCCTGACATTAGGTTGGTACATTGGTGTTTTTTCGGTCTACCGAGTCAATGGGGTGAGGGAAGAGCATTAAGTGTAAAAATATCATATTCCCCCAACGTAATCTTATCCATGATTTTTTCTAAAGAGTCGTCATTAGGGAGCTTGGACGCTTCAATGGATGAGCTAGTGGATGGTTTATAAGGATCATTGGTGGGGATGAGCACATCATTGGGATGATAAGTCATGTGACATGCCTTGAATGGTGGGGTATCTACGGGAAGAGTTAATATTTTCCCCTCATGTTTGTATTTGATGCATCGATGGAGGGTGGAAGGGACACAATGCATGGAATGAATCCATGGCCACCCAAGAAGAATGTTATATTGAAATACCCTTCTACGATATAAAATATTTCATGGAGGATATTTTTTCATCGATGTGGATGGGAAGGATAACTATGCCTCAAAGAAGGGGCCATAAATTGTTAAATACACAAAGGACCATGGGTGATTGGGTGATAATAGATTTTGGGAGCTTAAGTTGATCAAAGGTGTGGGATGAAATGATGTTGATGCTAGCTCCATTATGAATCATAGATCGGTGGATGAAGGTGTCATTGATGCGAGATGGTGATGAAGAGGGGAAGGTCATGGTCTTTGGGAAGGAGGTTAAAGATTTCAGAATCCTTGAATAATATGGCGGTGGAGGCTATAATAAACCCTCCAAGGGATACAAAAGGTTGAGGCTCATCAGATGATATGGGGATGCATTGTAAAGCTTCAATAAGAGCATTATTTTGGTTAGGGAGCTTTGGATATGCTTGTAAGGGACATCTTAATAGGATCTTGATGGAACTACTTTACGATGGACTGTTCAATGGAGGTAGGATTGGTCATGGCTAGGATAGAAACCTTAGCCTTAGAGGAAGAAGGGGGTAAAGGTATCGAGATGAGGGAAAGGATCACTTGGGAGGATAAAGTAATGATGACTTTAGATTTGGAGGAGGTAGATGGTTGGGCCTCGTAAGGGCGAGACCTAGTGGTAATATGGATAACATCTATGCAAAGAGGAGGATTTTCTCTGGAAGAAAGAGAAGCATGGGAATAACAGTGAAGGTGGATTTAGAGGTCTTGGATTTAGTGGGAAGGTCATATTTTGATGAGGATGGGTTGGGGGATGGAAGGGTATCTTCTTCCTCAACAAGATGATCATCCTCTTCCATAAGACTATCAACAAGGGCACAGAGCCTTACAACATTCGGTAGTGTGGCCTAGAACATGATGGTAGGAAAAAAAATATTAGGATCAAACCATGTGGGTTTTGGTCCATGTGGGTCAAAGGGCTTAATGGGTGGAAGGGTGATCATGGATGCATGGAGGAGACATTGGAAGATCTCGGTATAATATTTGATGGGTGTCTTAGAAGTTTTAGGAATTTGGGACAGATTTGATTTAGAAGAAGTAGATGGGGGTAAGAGAGGGGTCTTGTTCTTATGAGGTTGGATAGGAGTTTTGGATTTGGATTTTGGTGTAGAAGGAAGGGTAGATATTGATTGGGATCAAGGTGAAGAGATGGATGACACCTTTGATGATGACTTAGAAGAAGGGCCAGGTCCTAAAATTGAAGTGGTGGTGAACTTAGATTTTGATTGAGTAATGATTGGTGCCTTGGATGAAGGGCCAGTCCTAAAAGTGAAGGAGGGATCCCAAGATGGATGTTTGGATACTAGGTGGTTGAGATTAAGGAAGTTTAGGAAGAGGAAACTCTAGTTTCTTATACGGATGAATGAGTGATTTTTGATAGGTGCGCAAAGATTCTTAGGTTTATGTTGTGAAGTTTTTACTCTTGGTGGGGATGATGATAATCTCGACAGGGGGTACTAGAAGAGGTGGAAGAGTTAACAATGGGTTCACTAAAGGATGAAGGAGAAGGTTCAAATGTAGAGGAGAGGTGTAGAATAGGGGTATTATTTGGATGAGTGTCTAAGGAAGGCATCGAGATAGGAGTTGACGTAGGATTAGATGTAGGTATAGGAGTAGTGGTAAAAATAGGGGTACATGTGGTAGGTGTGATAGGTATTATAGATGGAGGGGTGTCTGGAGAATCAGATGTGTATATAGGCATATGTAAAAGAAAAGGAGGTTTGATAGATGTAAGAGTCTTAGGTTCAAATGTAATAGATGTAGGAATGACATATGTGGATGTGATGAGTAGATGTGGATGTTTTTGACAAGGTGGTCAAGTAGGATGATGTAGAAACATGACTTATGGTGTTAATAGTATGAGTGTCAGGTGTCTGAGATGTAGAAGGGGTTGTTGACTTAGTAGGTGGATGATTGGGAAAAGGTTTTTTGAAAACATCAAGTGGTTGATTAGGAGGGGCATTAGGATTACTCACTTAAAGGTCCCCTTGGTTGATAAGTCACTTGAATGAGGTCCTTAAAGGTATGAAACCTTTTGATGTTGTGCCCATGAACTCAATGGTATTTTTAATAGGAATATTCCTAATAACAAGTGGGTTTGGGCAATGTTTCATCTGAGGGCCCGATTGGATGGAGTTAGATGAGGTTGGTAAACCATAAGCTTGTCAAAATGGAACTATAATACTCCCAGGGGAGTATAGTTTGGGGTAGGATGAGGAGCTCGTGGCAAAGGCTCCGACATGGGAGGTAGAAGCAAAGAAGAGGGTTTGACAACAATTACACTTATCACACCTTTGGAATTATCTTGATGAGAGGAAGAGGAGGATTTGGTGAACTCATCTTAGGTTTATTATATTTGAGTTTAATGTGGCCTTACTCAAGGGCACGATGTTCTAACTTACGAGCCATGGTAAAAGCTTCTTTGAAGATCTTGAAAGGATTGAATCTAAGGGTGGAAGAAATGTGTTTGGCGCAAGATCGAGAAAAGAGCTCAATGATCTCAATGTGAGGAAGAGAGAAGGTTAATTAGTTTGATGATGCCACACCACCTCATGATGAAATATGAGATGGATTCATCCTCAAATTGTCTAATGGAATACATATTGGTGATAGTGATTTTACAAGAAATGTTAATGGAGAAATTCTCTAGAAAGAGTTGGGAAAGATGTGTGAAAGAAAATAGAATGCTAGGGGATGCCATTATACTAGTCCAAGGCGGGGCCGATAATGACATGGGAAGGTCCTAAGCATGAGATCTTGATCGTGAGCTATGAGGTAACATGCATGTCTAAAGGCTCAGAGGTGTTGTTGAGGATCCTCTTTACTGTCGAATTTAGAGAACTTAGGAAGTTCCCAATGGGGAGGGTAAGGCTTGACCGGGATAGAAGGATGGATGGGCTCATTAAACAAAAAATTTCATATGTGAATGAGATCTTAGGACCCAAAGTAGGGGATTCGAGGTTATCTAGTCTGCTCAATAGTGTTTTCATGGGATCATTAGATGGTTGAGATGTTGATGGATGAGTTTGAGATGCATATGAGGTGGATGGTTAGGTTGTTGGTAGGTTTGGTAAGTTTGGGGATGTGTTGGTGTTGGTGGAGGTGGTTGATAAAGGGAATATAATTAAGTGGTTGTGATTGAATGGGTTGGGATAAATCTTGATGTTGAAATATGGGGATATGGTAAAATTGGTTTGATTGGGTTGGTTGTTGTGAAATAAGAATGTTTGATTGATTTTCTAGGGGTTGGTTGGGATGTAATTGGTAGGTGGTTGGGAGACTTGAGTTGGTTGAGTGGGAAGTATGTATTGATAAGCATTCCGAGGGGGTGGTTGATAAGTTTGCATTAATTCAGATGGTTGAGGTTGAGAGGTGATTACATTGGCATGCATATGTGAAGTAGAGATGAGGGGTAAGGTTATGTGATGTTGTTCAGATATGGGAGGAAGCAAGTGTGATTATTGAGATGACTAAATAGGTAGAGAGGTGATAATGGTAGATGAGGAGGTGATGGGAATAAAAGAAGGAATGGTAGTATTGACATGAGGTAAATTAGGAGGGATGGGGACTACCAATTTGGTAGTTTGATGATTATGAGGAATGGAGGATGATGGTTTATTAGGATCAAACTCATGTTGGGCCCTAAAGCAAGCTCACTCATGGCTCTAGGAAAGAAAATGGCAAGTTGGGAGGTAAGAACTTGGGTGGACTCCAGATTAGAATGGTAGGCATAAATTTTTACAAAGGAGGTTCAAAATGGGAAGGTTAGTAGACTTACAGTATAATATAATCATGAAGGGCAACGGGATTATGATCCAAGATTTCTTAGAACTCCACACGTTCGTGGGGATCACACAGGAGATCCGAAAGCCTCAATGTAGAAGTGGTTGATGGGGGAGTATCTGGTCTAGAAGGGATCGGATGGTGATAGAAGGAAGGGATTGGACTTGACATGAGAATGGGTGTGAACCATGGGAGGCCCACTAGAAGGAATGGTAGAAGTGATAGGGCAAGGTGACCACAGAGGAAGGGACAATAGGAGGGACTGATGTCTGTGTAAGAAGAGAGGTAGAGATGGAATGTTAGATGAGGAATCTTATTCCATTTTTCTTGTCTGTGACTGAGTAAGAATGGGCATGAAACAAGAATCCTATGTTGATTGATTACCTAAACAAGAAACACACATGACACATTTTTATTTAGTCTTGATTATTTAGAAAATATGTGAAAAAGAAATAAAAAGGCTTAGAAGGGACCTAGGAAATGGTCAATCTAAGTTTGGTTTCAAGACGTTGTGGATGGGGATTCGATATACCCAAAGGTACGTGAGGCCCAAATCTATATAAATTTATAACATGGCTAGAACAATGCGGTGGTTTTCCTATTGGGTGATGAAATCCCAACAGTTCCACCTAAGAGGAATGTTTTGAATGTGTCAATTAATGCATGTCATTTGGTCATGTGTGAAGAGAGTGGATGCAAAGGATTAACCTCCTAGTTACACTATGTGAGAAAGAAAACAATGAGGGTGTTCTTTTTAAGACAAAAAAATGAAGTATGGAGATTCGATGAGGACAAACAATCAAGATATGCAATGCGGAAAAGAAAAGGAATGGGGAGTAAAAAAGGAATACCTAGTATTCACTTTTCCTTTTTATCTGATCTTTTATGTGAGTAGTTGAGAAAAAAAAGTCCCAAGCAATCAACATATAACAAGCAAGTGAGTAAGCGCATACATGATGTCCATAAAATCCACTTCCTCTTAAGTGTGATATTTTTGGTGTTTTTGTTTTAGCAGTTTTCAAATTATTCTTTAACCAAGGTAATCCTATAGAAAGTGTTAGAAGTTTGATTTTTTTGTTTGATAAATTTCAAGTGACGTGGTCCTGTAGAAAACAAATTAGTAGTTATCCTGCACACAGAATGATTAGAAAAATGGATAGAAAATGATCATGGCTATTTTTTATTTTCAAGATCACCCAAAAGTGCAAGAAAAGAGCATACACAGACATGATCGGAAAATTTGTTTAGAAATGTAGATAAATCTAACAATTAATCATGATTCTAGAAAATGAAGTTGAATCTAATAAAATGTAGTGATTAATAGGTTAATTGTAATGGATTGATTACCTACAACAAGATATCAGTATGGTTCAGACCATGAATTTTTTTTTGAAATGAATAAAGAAACATGCTCTAGCATGTTTAGTAATGGTGATTTTGGATTTGGGTTAGAATGAAGGGTGAAAAGGCACAATTACTAGTTTTGGGAGGCTCTAGAGACTATGATGAAGACAAAGAGAAATTTCAAGATCGAAATGGTGAAACAGGGAAATCGAGCATAGAGGGTCAAAGGGGCAGGATGAGGAAAGGAACACTGTGTGAAAAATTCATGGAAAATAAGTTATCACAAACATAAGTTATTTCATGTAAAATAAGTTATCGTAAACCTTAAAAAATGGAAAATTGTGATTCCAGGCTGATGGAGGTGGAATGGGGTTAGTAGGTACCAAGTAAGGAAAGGTGTAAAATGGATTTATAGGTGTGCTAGATAAATTTTAGGGTCAAAGGAAATAAAATGTAAAATATATGCCAAAAATACGAAGAAAATAAAATCAAGCACAAGCCCAAAAAAGGGAAATTGTGATTTTAGGCTAATGGGGGTGGAATGGGCTTAGAGGCACCAACAAAGGAAATGTGCAAAATGGAATTACAGGTGTGCTAGAGAAATTTGAGGGTAAAGGGAGATAAAATGGAAAATATATGCCAAAAACACGAAGAAAAAAAATCTTCTTTTTAAATGTTATGGCGCCAAAGCTGACCAGGAACTAGACAATGCAATGTGATGGCGAAAATCCCACCATGAATCAAAAAATGTGATGGTGGAAGAGCCTACCATTTTTATATTTTTTTTGGATTTTCAAATTTATGATACTTGCATGATTAGAAAAATTGAAACAACAAAAACAGAAAGTTATGAGTTGTTAACAAAGTGTGGGTAAGTCCCATCAAAGCGTGCTAAAATGTTTGTAAATATTTTGCGGTTCCTACTTCAAGTTAGTGAAGACTAAACTAGAAATAAATAAAACCTCATAAAATGGGAGGGTTTAGGGACCTCCTAATGTGGATGACGATGAAGATGGTACGGGCGCACAAAAAGGTAAATCCTCCCTGCTACAAATTAATAACCTACACAACAATGAAGACTAAACATGAAAAGGATTAGAAATGGATATGGTGGGCTGCCTAATAAATTCGATTCCCGGAAGAAAAATCTTCCTAGAAAGGATGTCAACCCACATGTTTAATAAAGATAGAATAAAATAAGTGGATATGGATCCGATATAATGTAGAATCTGAAGTAAATAGAAACTGAAATGCTAGAGATAAAATAAAAATGAACATCTAATCTAAATACATACAAAGTAAATCAAACATGATAGGGGTGGATGGTGACCATAGGCTAAAGTGGGTGTATGTGCATCATCAAAGTGATGAAATGATGATTAAAAGGAGGATCACCCGGAAATTACAATGATATCAAGGGAATGTCGGATCTCTCGATATGATTTTCAGCTTGTTTCGAAAGAGGGGGAGCTCTTATTTATAGCCTAAGGGTGAGATTAATTTGTGGGTTTTCAGTAATCGTATCCCATTTCACCCCCTCGTGAAACCGGACTACAGAAAGCTTTTTGTCTATAATGAAAAAATATTCACTTGCAGAGAAATAATAAATTCAAGGATTCATCTAAAAAATTCCCCCTTGCATATCAAAGTTACTGCAATACACCTAAGGAATCCCAAGTCTCCATAAAATGTCTAAGGAAGTGTATTTTGTATGGAAATTCTTCATATCTTAGGGTAGCTCATCAAGCTAATCGAAAAAGGGTGAGTTTTGGTGAAAATTTCAACCGAGCTATTTGTAAGGGGCCAAGCTAGTAGAGTTACATTGAACCAAGTTGGATAAAGGAGAGTCGTGCTTTAGGATCTCGAGCTATTTATATGATCCCTTGAGTAGGGTTCGAGCTATTTCCCGAGCTATTCAAAGGGGCTATACCTTCCCTTACAACATGAGCTTTCCTAAAGCTGACCAAGTTGTTTGATGTTGATGTTTAACCTTGCAAGGGAATGTCGAGCTACACGAGCGGATCATAGTTTTAACACGAGTGAGCCATTCATTATGAGCGTCCCAAGATCCTTTTGTAGAGAGGGCTGAATTTTATAATGAACGCTAAGGCATTTGATACACATAGGGGAGGTTTTCTTTGTAGATTCATTCTCTTGGAGCCAAGATATATTGTGAACACTAACTAGCTCCTCAATGCAACCTCACCGAATCGATTATGACTCAGTGCATCTTCAGTGGGAAAAGGAAGTAAAGACACGGAGGGCTACACATGGCGACTCAGCACATCTTCGGTGGGCAAAGGGAAAGAGGAGTCCCCAATGATATGTGGGAGATACATGTGGATCAAGGACTATGCAAAGTGGTTGAGGGTTGTGGGGCCCGGTGCAACATGAAACGTCAACTAGACACTTATGGAGTCATAAGGGTCAACCGCATGGGATGATATGATGAGATGACTCGAGTAAAAGAAAGTGAGGTTATAGGATCCCACTGGATTCGACGGAATTCATCAATTGAAATGGTTGGTGAATTACCAAGATGTGAAAAAAGGTTAGGTTAATGGAGATGAAGATAGTCAACTTGATAGTAAAATCAAGTGAGTATGGTTGAGATGCTCACCGGATGGAGCAAGCCATGTAAAAGGAATGAGTTCAATACCTAAAATTTTTACTCGGTGTTGCGAGACATAGGATTCACCATGTAAAAGAAATGTGGCAAGGTAACTTTCGGTAGGGTAGGCCAATGGATAGAAGTCGAAAAAGTTGGAAACATGGCGCCGAGAAAGCGGCACCGGTGACTCGATACGCGGAAGTAAGGAACAAAGAGCTCAATGTGTAAATAGGTGATCCCACAATGCGAGGAGAGTTTTCCCAATGTAAATAATTCTTCCGGGTCATGGTAATAAGAAAGGCATTAGAGATAATTTAGCGCTAAAGTGATAATGGTCGGCATGCCATGAAGATAGCCACTTGGTAGAACCAACCGAGATGGGCACATAAAATGTTTTAGAAATCATAAAAACAATAAACTCCCCCAATATTAAATGAGGTAATCAAATTAGGTCGATGGGTCCATAAAGATTAATGAAAAATCATTCTAAAGATATACGAAATGTTGGGGAGAGGAATTATTAAAGTTTTCTTTTCTCAACCAAGATTAAATGCACACACCCGTGAAGACCAAATGCCCGAGAAATTCAAATTACCCACCTACAATTAGAAGGCCACAACGAGAGCATTTATTGACAAAATTGCACAAAATTGGTTTCATTGGAATCATGATTCCAAGCCTAATGTACAGCTATCAATAAATTCAAGGATTGATGAATATTCGAGGGTATATTTCATAATAAATTAACCCAATTCAAATAGACAGCTTGGAAAATGGTTGGGAATGCATTCAATGAGCATGGCCACCATTTTATCTCGTCATGCAGTCATGGACAACATGAGGATTCTTTTGTAAGCAAGATGTAATTAGTTGCACTCATTTATTACATCTTGCAAGTGGTTGGAAAATAAAATTAAATATTTCACTCTTCTCTCTTTATGATTCTATATATTGTAATCTAAGTCTCATTAGATAGGGGGTTAGTCATTTTCCTTTCGCCCATGTTTCTTCTGTGTGGGGTATGATCTGGGAGCTCAAATCTTCTTCCTAAAGCTTTGTAATGGAAATTTTATTTCCTCTTGCCTGTTGATTGCTATATTGTGCATAATTCTGGAGTAATATAGTATGTCTTGTGATGTATTTTGTCCATCCTTTACATGTTTTTATTGTCTCTAATAGCCTTTATTCGTTGTTGGTATACTGTGCATATTTATAATGTTCACTATGGGTTTTGGAAGTTGTTCTTAATGGGTTTGAAGTGGTGTTATGTGTGAATCTATCTCTGGCCTATGGTGCATTTCGTCCACCCTTTTCATTGCTCACTTTTCCCATTTCAAGCAGTTGGATTCTTGATTAACTTCTTCTTTTTAGGTGCATCGCTTCTATTAAGTTTTGTGTTATGTTTCATTTTTCTCTAACCCTCATCTCACACCATAGAGAAGAGCCAACTTCTTTAAAATCTGGAGGTTACCTTAGGTACATGTCCCACTAACCTAAGGTATCCAATGACTCTGATGGTTCATCCACAAGGATAATCGTCAATAGGTAATCATGATTTTAAAAAGTATACCTAATTAGGTAAGTGGGGGATTATTTTTTAATATTAAATTCATAAGTGGATTGAATATGGATTATTTTGGAATATTAAATTCACAAGTGGATTGAATATGGATTATTTTGGAATATTAAATTCACAAGTGGATGAATTTGAATATTAAATTCACAAGTGGAGTGACATGGATTAGATTTGAATATTAAATTCATAAGTGGAGTGACATGGATTAGATTTGAATATTAAATTCATAAGTGGATTGACATGGAGCATATTTAGCATGTAATGAGGATTAGATTTATTTAAGGATTTAAAAGGGATTAATTAATCAATTAACATTGATTAATTGGATATGGATTTATGGGAAATGGAATGGGGAAATTAATTGAATTTTAGGAGGGAAAAGGAATTTGAATGGGAAATCCTGATGAAAGAGAGTAAACACGGGGTGAAGGGGAGGAACGATACCAAAAATTAGTGTCTACAATAACAAGTAGTATTTACTATTTTTTTCAAACTAAAAATCATAAAACCTAAAAATAAAATCCAAAAATATGATATATAATTCCAAAAATCTCTAATTTGGAATCCGATAACAGTATATTTGAATTCATGCAGGTTGATACAAATAAAACCAATGAAAAAAAAATTGGTTTTTAATCTAGACTAGAATATGTCCAAATTTAATTAAATTGTGGTTATTCCCCATATTTGGCCTACCTAAGTCTTCTATGTATCCCTCTTATGATCCACTCATGAAAAATATCTCACATGGTGTTATTAACCTAGGGTGTTAATGCACTAAAATTATCTTCACAAAGATAATTATCCCTAACATTTCTCTTTTATTTATGTTGGAATGATTTATTATGTTTGATGTATCATGTATTAGACTAGGATAGAGTAGCATATATTTTTCTATTACATTATCTCTTGAGGCCCTTTCTTATATCTTCCATATGTAATTACAACCCTTAGTTTAGAAATCTTATAGAACTTATTTCCTTTACTCTTACAACCTTATAATTCTAGTAAAACACCACACCTTTTCTTAGATATAGGATTTAGAACCTTGTGCCTTTAGTACGAGTGTGGACTACAATTTTCTAGATTTGTGACTATTATTCCACTCAAAGCACTTTCATTGGCTTTTATGTTTACCCTAGTATGATCTTATAAGTATATCTGAATATGTATATTATTGAGAAGAGAGAATAATCATATTATCCATCTTAGCTAACATATATTATGGTGAACCTAATGTAAATCATACTCCACCATTAAGTGAGCCTTCTTCACATACATTTTTATCTCCTTTTATACTAACTTTATGTTGAATTAATATCAACTTCTTATCTCAATTACTTTCCATCGATCTCCTTAAAATTATCCATTTACCAAGATGACCTTACTTGTCAATATTTTTTATTTTAACTTCCAAGTTCAATTATCATGTGATTCTCTTAGAAAATTTCACATGCAATCATGTCTCCTCCTATATCTCTCATGTACGAAGATTCAAAAGTAGCTCTTCCAAATTTTCCCTTCCATTGTCACACTATCATAGATGAATATCCATAAAAGGATCTTCACATCTCTTTTTAATTTTTATGGATGAAGATCCAAATGATGATCTTCTCATCTATGGTCCAATCCAATATGAACATTAGAATTTTCACCTTGATAGTAGTGACAATTTTATGTATTTTAATCATATCAGTTGCCCTTTATTAGGAACCACCAATTGGGTAATTCAACAAGTTTCAAATTTTATCTCTCAATTCAAAAATCAATAAAAATTAATACCATTAACAATCACTCAAATTACGATGTCATTCAAAAACCTTAATCTAACCACTACATTGAGATATTTTCTAGAAAAATTGATACAATTTTAAATAATTTTATCATAGATAAATGTGTCGACCACCCTTGCTACATTCTCGGTAGATTTCATTAAAATATATGATTTCCATCGCATCATCGAATCATCCTTAATTTTAAAATTAATGATTTTATCTGTATTCACACATCAAATTAGCATGTCAATAAAAATACATGAATCTCATACTCTACATAACCTACAATAATCCATAACCTCACATTTTGGGGCATCCTATGACGCATATCCCTCTCTTAGCTCATGATTTAGGGATTCTTACAAATCCCATACATCCCTCAACTCAACCTTTTATGGAATCATATGATTGATATTCTCATTTTTCCTCAATCTTAGGGGCACCTTTCAATTCCTTTCATCTTCCAACACCCCATACTCTAACTAAAAATAGTGTAACCATTGAATCTAAAAAAATCTAACTTCAAGAAATATTCAAAGAATAATACCTAATCTCTAAGATCATACCCCACTAAGGGTATGTTATTTTGTGCATTTAAAAATGAAAGTCATCTCAAATGAAATAAATATTAACAATTACTTCTTCTTACTATTATTTTCATATCTTAATTTCAAAATTCCTTGAGTATCTCATTTTATCTTACCTTGCTTTACTACCCGAATATTTCACTTTATCTTACCTTAATTCTCTTATTGACTATATTAATACATGAATATAGCATTCTCCTTAATTTTTACAACATGAATTTGTAATATTATCCCTCTAGGATTAATACACCATCATCCTCTTTATTGAGCTACTTTAGCAGATTTATGTATTTCTCAACTCATCCTTAAGACCTTCCTCCTTAGGCACGTACGGCCATGTTGGCCGAAAAATTTTCGGGTAGACAAATCTATGGGTTTCTTGCCAACGCTATGGGAATTTGTTTCCCTCTACTTAAACGATGCACCTTTTGTGTTTTCATGCATGTGAAATGTGGTTTTTCATGGTGGCCTCTGCAATCGTGATCGACACAGCACTCCACTAACCTTGCGGAAAAGCTAGAAATCACTTTCCATAGAAGAATTTTTCTCACGTAGAGCAGAAATGGAGTGAGAATGAAAGATAGGAGAACTAATGTTGTGGGTAGAAACTCATATTCTTGCACACACTAGTTATAAATTTCAACACACGCATTTATGAGAAGAAACAACCAAAACTTCCATGCTACTAGCTAGAGGAAACCATGCATACAAATATGCACACATTCATATGCCTTGGAAAATAGAAACTTCTTCCTTAATTAGCATTTCAATTAAATTTGTACATAGTATGAGAATGGAGGAAAAATAGTGAGGGGGAAAATAGAAGAAAAATGGCTAACTCTTTGTTCTTCCACAAGTAGGCAAATTCTCTCTCATGAATTCACAAATTTGCAACCAACAACCCTTTGAAAATGGGAAGTATTTTCCTTTTATAAGAAGAGAGATGAATCTTCCTCTACCCCCAATGACCTTTCATATGTCCTCACACAACTTAAAACTTTTCAACTTCCTAGGAAAATATTAAGTCCCTTTTTATAACATAAAGGTGAATTTTACATTAGAAACATAAAGTTACTTTTTTAATTTCATTAAGGACATATGAAAAAGTGCACCCCAATGAAGAATTATAACGTTGAAGAGAGAGAAATTTTGGGGTGAGAGAAGAGAGAGAGAGAGAAGAAAGAAGAAGAAGGAATAATTATGTCGATGATAAAGAATCCACCTTCAATAAAGTCTGTTGATCCTTCCAAATGACTTGATGGAACGCTCCAATGTGATGAACTTTGAATCCTTTAACTCTTTACACCTCGAGAAAACTCCTTCGGATGGTCCACGAGAAAACTTGGGTTAACTATTTAAAAGCATTGTTGAATGACTTCACCAATGACCCCAAACACCACTCATGAAGATCCTTTCTAAAGAGATAAGAGCTCAAAACTGACCCTGTCAGACCTTTACAACATGACCACCCTGCTAAGTTGAATGGAATGTTTCACCAATGATTGCAACCTCCACCTTGCACATGATACACATGCAACCCAAACCATGAAGTGAGTGTCGAAAGACACTGTCGAGATCTCCTGAGATGGATTCCAAATGACTTGTGAGAAATTCTTACGATGATCCCTTGTGACACTTCCATGATTCATTGGCAAAGATGGTACATTGAAGAGATAGGAAAAAAACACTAATGAAGGAACCATTGGTGACAGTGACAATGCCCATTCTGTAAACTTGAATTTCATGGTCCCTTGACACTTACTATATTTAGAGAGTGCAACTTACCATTTTTAATAAGTGTGAGAATTTATCTTTCTGGACCTCAAATGGTGATATTGACCTAAATGATTTCCCCTCTATTCACTCCTGTCAAAACTACCTTTTAGAATGACTTACTATTTATAGCAAGTGCCTATAAGACAACTTACTATATTTATTAAGTGGTGATTTTTTCCCAAATTGATTGCACCAATGAGATCTGCTTATATTACTCCCCCTATGCACATTGTTATTTCTTTGAATGCTCTTCTAGGATGACTTACTAAAAATGGTAGGCACCCATATGGGAGACTTACTATTTTTAGTAAGTGGTGAATTTCACTATCTTCCAAACCGACTAATCAATCTAACCTCATTTTTCTCCTTAGTGCACACTATTTTCTTTCGAGCTTCTTCTAATGATGAATTACCTAAAATAGTAGCCACCCATGTAGGAAGGATTACTATTTTTAGTAAGTGAGTCTCTAGCACTTGTATTACGCTAAAACTAAATTTTCTGATATAGGTTTTTTCCCAATAGCACTCCTCTAAAATTTCAACTTCACTTGATCACCGGTTTGGAAGATTTTAAAAATCAGATTTTTGTTTTGAGAAATGGGGGATTGTTTTCCAGAAAAACTCCACTTCACACATGTAAAAATTTCTCTAATAATGTTTGGGGTGTCTAGAATTCTTGATAAATTCAAAAATGGCATCTCGATTCGATCAACAGTTTGTAATATACGAAGATTTTTCACATTCGATGAGTTTGAGGGTTTTCTCGTATTAAATATTCATTTTTCTTTGTTTTTCCACCATTTTCATCTATTTATTTTGTGATTTTTAGTGTTTTTAGATGAATTGTGATTTCATGGATTCATTTGAATGCAAAAAAATTGGTTTTTGTTCTGGAGAAAATTTGGTAGCATTTCAAAGGGGTATGGAGGCGTGGGGGAAATGGAAAAATATGACTACGTGTTGGTATATATAGATTTGAAATGGAAGAGGGAGGGATGGGATGTATTTTTATGTCCCTTTAGTCACTTTTAAAAAAATTTAAAGGGGACATGAAATTCCACTTCATCCCAGGCTTGACATTTGTCATATTTTTATTCATTGAGCAGTGAGTTTAAGCATCTCGGGAGTTAGTTTGTGATCGCATTGAGAACAAAGAGGCATAATAGGGGTAGGGAAAATTATCATGTCCCTTTCATCCCTTTTAGAAAGGTGCAAAGGGTTCATGAAATTCTACCTCATTCTGGGGATGACAAGTGTCACGCATGCGGAGGTTGGTGGGTGCACAAGTCAAACTGGTCAACGGGGGCTAGAAGGGCATGTACATGGTCATATGGGTGACCGTAAGGCTTATTAGGGGTTGGGGGAAATTTTATGTCCCTTTATTCCATGTGTAAAGGTGTAAATGGTACATGAAATTGCACCTTAACCATATGTTGCCACGTTTCAAGCTTAAAAATGACTAAGTGTTAGAAAGTGCACCTTGGGAACCAACTGGCGAAGATGATATCTCGAGCTCTCGAATTAATTTTTTGGTGAAATTTTATATTAATCCACCTGGAAAAAACCCATATGAATCCAATTTTGATGGTTCCAAGATCCATTTTTACTGAAACACCTCCAAATGGCCCATTCTTTCTCGAGATCACTTATTGTGTGTCGGGAGAATGAATTGTTCTTAATAACGCTTGTGGTTTTACGAGATTCAATTTTTTCGACCATATATAACATTGAAAATTATTTCCATTGATATTATTTCAAGATTTAAAATCATCATGAGGCTCTTGGAATCTTGTTTTGGATCTCAAATCATCTTTCACGGTGCAAGGAGCACTCACTTCACAGGTGAATTGGTTCCAACACCTTCGAATCTTCCCTGAATATTTCAAAATCATTTCCTTGATGTTCCTATCACTTGAATACTCCTCCAAAATGATTTTTTTCCTTTGATCTTCTCTAGGTTGGTGCACTAGTCCTAGGAAGGCTGATGATAGCCCTTCCCAAAACTACTTGAATACTTGAATGTTCCAGAAGATCCTAAATCACCTAGGGGGACTAATTTTTATTTCCTAAATCACCTAGGGGAATACTTAACATTCACTTTGGGATAATTAGAATACCTAAATAGGATTGGAATTGGGGATGAACTGACTTGGGGATGTCTTGGGAAGGTATAACTTTGAAAAGTTTCGACATTGTGGTATCGTTGTCTGTTTTCCAGTGAATTTTAGCCCTGCAAAAACACAGGACAACAGGTCATTGACATATTTATTGATTTATTTGGTAGTTTTATTTTAATTTATTTTTTCAACCTTCCTTTGATATCTTATCCTTCTTGGGTACATATGGCCCTTGACTTCTTAATTCAAAACTTTGATTGTTTCTTTTTACAAACATTATTTTACAACTAATATGACATATTTTTAGTGCTTAGGTTTATTTTCCTTTTTTCCCTCTATGATCTTTTAGTATGATTGTATCACATTTATCACATGCTTTACCTCTTTAATTTTACCATCTCTTTATGCTTGAACTAAACCTATTGTAGTACTACCATCTTATATTATGACATTAGTAATGATATACATTTATGTTAGAAATATGTTGTATATTTTCCATGAGTTGCACTTTTCTAGGTTGACAACCCAACACAACTAATGGGGTATGGGACATCACCCCAACTAAGGGGTTTGGAGGAATCACCCCCAATCAGGGATCCCTAATAAAAACATTTGGGATCCCCTTTATAGGATTTCGAGCCCGTGTAGGTAATTTTAACCTATGTTATTATGGGCAATTAGATCATTCATGTTTATGGGGAAATGTTATGAGTTGTATTCTTGTCCCATGGTTTTGGTACACATTTTTTTAATATTTTTTGATGGTTACCTATTTATGTGCTTACATATAGCTAAACATGCATTAGGATATATCAAAACTAATAAATACATTATCGTATGGTAAAATCATTGAGTTAAATAATAAGGAGATAAGTTATTGTGCTCATTTTTTCTCAAAATGATTTCAAATGATATACCTTGTGTATTGTGTTATTATTTTAATTTCATTTCTCTATTTATTTTTATCTTAAATATTTAATGAAGTATTTTTCTCTTAAGTTGTAAATTTGATCAAATTCTCTTCATTTTTAATGAGAGTTAGGTTTTATCTTTGTGTGAAGAGTTAGGGTTTCTTGACCCTGTTGATAATATTTTCTTCAAGTAGGAGTTTTGCGTGTTTGCATATGTTTTAGTAGAGGAAAATTAATGGATACACAAGGATTGAGATTGAACATTTTGATTGTCAACATTTTGAATTATGGAATATCAAGATGGAAGATCTTATTGTGGATAGAGATCAAAAGATTTTTTTCCAAGAGCCATGACTATGAGGTAGAGGATTGAGAAAAGATCAATAGGAAGCTAAAGAGATCAATCAAATTGTGTCTATCAGATTCATTTTTGAATGTATCAAATGAAAAAACTACTCATGCATTATGGAAGAAACTGGGTACTTTGTACCAAACAAAATATCTAGTGAACAAATTTTTCTCCTAAAGAAGATATATTTGTTAAGAATGAATGATAGTGACTCTTTCATATAATATTTGAACATATTTAATATTGTTATAAGTCAGCTTATTGTTGTTGATATTGAAAGGGAAGAAGATGAAAATTTTATTACTTTATTGTGTTCTTTACCCGAATCTTGTTATAATCTAGTTATGGTTATTACTAGTACTGCATGACAACAAAATTACAAGTTGAGGATGTAGTTGTGGATTTATTATCAGGAGAAATGAGGTGGATATCCATTCAATATTATCAATCAATGGATGTATTACATGTGAGAGGTCGTACCCAAGATAAAATCAAGAATAAATGAGACTCAAAGTCTAAAAGTAAATCAATACTACGAGAAAAGATAAAAGAAAATGTTGGAAATGTGGTCAAATGGGGAATTTCAAGAAATATTGTAGATCTAATAAGGAAAAAAGGATAATTCATATGATGATTATAGATCTTTAGATAAAAATCCTCTCTAATGAAAACTCGAAGTTTTGTTTTTAGTGGCATATAGCTCACATGCATGTGATGGTGCATGGTTGATTGACTTGGGTGCCTCTTTTCATATGACCCCTCATTAGGAGTGGTTTTGTGAATATGAAAATATCAATGGAGGTAAAGTATTATTATGATACAAATTAACTTAAAAATCATAGGTCATGGGAGACTCATGTTGAGGTTTAGAGATGGAAGGGTTAAAACCCTCCCTAGTGTTATGCATATTCCAGGTTTGACCAGAAACATAATATATGTAAGTAAGATGAATGATGTGGATGTGCAGGTAGCATATACTAAGGTTAGTTTTAAGATGGGTCAAGGAGAAATAGTACTATCACAGGGGATTCTATACGGAACATTGTTCAAGATTAAGGAAAGCATTATCGGTGATGAGTGTGATACCTCTATGGTTTCAAGGATAGTAAAGTTGCATATCTAACTCATACATCTAATGAAAAGAAGATAATGATGTGGCATCAAATGATGGGAAATATGGAAATAAAGGGCTTCATGCATTAAAAACCAAAGGTTTGGTTGAAGGAATTTCCTATTGTCTTTCATATTTTCATTTTTGTGAACATTATGTGTTTGGAAAGTAAAATAGGGTAAATTTTCTCAGCAATGTTATAAGATCATAAGGGATTCTACATGTAATATAGAATTATGTGTTTGTACCTTTGAAATTTACATTGCATAGGAAAATATCTATATTATTGCACATTTATAGATGATTTCTCAAGGAATACCTAGGTATATTTTATGTGAAACAAGTCTAAGGATTTCAATAAGCTCAAAGAGTTTAAGGATCTTGTGGAAAATATGACATAAAATAAGATAAAGGTTTTGAGAAGTAATAATGGTAGGGAATATTCCTATAATTCCTTTGAGAAATTCTATATATAGTGTGGAATAGAAAGGAAGAAGACAACTCCACATACACCATATAAAAATGAAATTGTAGATATAATGAATAGAACTATTTTGGATAAGGGTAGAAGTATACTCAGTGGTGCACGTATGGATAATAAATTCTAGGAAAAATTAGTGATAAATGTTTGCTACCCGACTAAAAGATCACCCCATACACATTTGAAGATAAAACTCCATAGAAAGGATGGACTAGTAAGAAACCCTCTATTTGACATTTAAGGGTATTTGATTGTATTACTTATATGTATATCCCAAAAGAGAAAAGAACAAAGTTAGATGATAAATTTGTCAAGTGCATATTTATTGGAAATTCTAATGGTATAAAAGGTACGAAGCTATGGAATCTAATAATAAATAACGCTTTTTTACAGTCATCATGTAATCTTTAGAGAATTTAAGGGGATTCCTAAGAAAGAATCAAAACCAAAGGATGAAAATGAACAAGCTTATGTTGAACTACAAGATTGAATCTGTTTCTAATTTTAATGCAATTGCGAAGATGAACCGGAGAGAGAGTTGCAAGAGGAAGATTCAAATGAAGAAAAGGAGGAACTAGAATATCAGGGTTCCCTAAGAAATGATTTTGGTGTCCCTTTTATAGGATTGTGTGACCTTATAGGTAATTTTAACTTATTTTACTATAGGTGGTTAGATCACTCATGTTTACTTTGGGTCCATTAAGGGTTGTATTCTTTAGCTATGGTTTTTACGCCATTATATGTCATAAATTAATAAATAAGGTTTTTTACATTCGTAATGTAATCTTCAAATATGTTAAGCAAATCACTGAGCAAAAAGAAAAACCAAAGAATGAAAATAAATAAGATTATGTTGAACTAAAAGAGGTGAATCTATGTCTAATTTTAATGCAATTGCAAAAGATGAACTGGAGAGAGAGTTGTAAGAGGAAGATTCAGATGAAGCGGAGGAGGAACTAGAAGATGTAGAACTAGAAACTCTAGTATTGAGAACATCATATCGGGTGAGAAGGGGACCTAATAGGTGTATCCCTCGTAATTTCCTTTCTAATTTTCTTTTATCGGTTTTTTCTATTAGTAATGATGACCCAAATATTATTAAGGATGATTTTGGATTAAAATAAAATAAGTCTTGGATAAAGGATATGGGGTAAGAAATGGAGTCTTTAAATAATAATCACACATGGGATTTGGTAAAATTACCTCCTAGAAATAAAACATATTAGTTGTAAATAGGTATTTAAGAAGTATAATGTAGATTTATAAAGCTTTCCTAGTAGAAAAATGGGTCTTACATGTAGAGCAACTAGATTTTGGTGATATTTTTTCTATTTTTACTAAGTTACATTCTATTAGATTTTTATAGATATTGATGTTAATTTTAATCAGTAAGAGAACAGATGGATGTTAAGACATATTTTTTCTTTAAGGTTAAAAAAGGAAGATTTGATGTGTAATTTCAATAAGTATATATATGGCTTGAATAAATCACCAAGAATGTGGAACAATAAATTTGTGATGTATGTGTTGGGACTTGGATTTGGAAGAATAAAATTTGATCCTTGTGTTATATTTCAGAAACCAATGTTTCAAATAACTTTAAGGTGTGTCAATCATCAAGGTGATCTCAATATTTTATAAACAAGAAGGTGAAAAAAATTGTGTCATTGTATTGTATGTAGATAACATGTTATTAATTGGTGATAATAAGTAAATGATCAATCAAGTTAAGTATCAAATCTCACCTCGCCATACGAAGGATCTAGGTGTTGTAAAATTTATTTTGGGCACTGGAAATTAAGAGAGATCAAGTAAACATGAAACTATGGTTAAATAAAAATAAGTACATTGAGATCAAATGTTCCAAATGTAGGAAAGTAAACTTGTCATTATTCCCTTTCCTATTGGTCAAAAAATTATTTTCTAAACAATTTCCTAAAGCGAAGAAAAAAATTGAGGACGTGTCTCGGTGTTGTATCTTTAGTGCAATTGGTAGTTTGATGTATGCAATGGTCTATACTCAGCCTAATATTGCTCATGCAATGGGATTAGGTAGCATATTCATATAAAATCCTAGAAAGGAACATTTCACTGTGGTGAAGAGGATCTTCAAGTATCTTTGTGGGACATATGTTTAATTAATATGTTGTTAGGGTAATCCTGGTGAAAGAGAGACACTAAATCTACACTTTTGTCGATTCAGACTAGGGTGGAGATATATATATGCATATATCTACTAGTGGGTATGTTTTCAACTTATTTGGTGGAGTTTTAAGTTGGATGAGAAAATGTCAGCCAAGTTTTGCAATATCTACCATAGAGGTAGACTATATGAATGATAATCATGCAAGTAAGGAAGCATTTTGGATTCAAAGACTTGTTTCCATTGTTGGGTTCACTTAAAATGTTGTATAGATCAATTGCAAAAATCAAATTGTAATTTGTTTAGTGAAGAACCACCGAGTACAATTATAGAATGAAACACTCGATGTTCAATTCCATTTGTAAGAGAAATGTTAGAAGATAATAAGATATTACTAGAGAAGGTGGATAGAGAAGATAATGCTATTGATTCTTTAATAGAGGTTGTAACAAATGATAAAAGAAATCTTGTTGTAGAAAATAAATGGGATTGATTACCCCGAGATACTCGACTATATGGCCTTGAAACCCCAAAGGAAATTATTCAAAAAATTGGAGAATGTTGTAAATATCTTTTATATTTTCCATGAGTTACACTCTTCTAAACCTGTACACCTTAGTGCATCCAAGGGGATCAGGGCATCTTCCTAGTTGGGAGGTTTGGGAAGGTAGCACCCCTCTTACCACCCCTAATTGCGGGCTCCCAAGAAAAATTACAGTCCGCTTTATAGGATTTTGGACATGTATACGTAATTGTAACCTATGTTGTTATGGGTGGTTAGATCACTCATGTTTATGGGGATTCATTTGTTAGGAAATATATGTTAATGTTACATTATTATGTGGGTAAATAATAATTACATGAGTAATTATTATCATGTAAATGTAATAGTTAGTTTATGAGTTGTTAATAAAACAACTCATAGTACTATTTGTTAATAAGTGAGTTAGGTTGTTAAAACCACTCATGTTATATAGGTTATAGGGAAAATTAGTTTCCTATTTTTCGAGATCCCATTGTTGGATCTTGTCATAATTAATTGTGGCTCAGTAATCTTGAGCCTCACGCCACATTCAAACTATTTTTTCCGCCTCCAACTACCTCACTGTCGGGGCTTAGTTAATTTTTTGTCTATTATCTATTGTTTGGCCGTTGAAATGTTTTAACCCTCACCAACCCCATGCCACGTGACTCAATTTCATGAGCCCTCCTCCTCTCTCCTCCTTATGGACTTTAAAGACCTAAGTTTAATTTTGTTGCATGATATTTTCGTGTCCACCCTTTATAAATGGTCGTGGTTTTTTTACATGCGGCGTAATATATATTTGAACATATGTGGCAATATATATTATTTCAGAGTCCATTTTTGGGCATGTTTTTGAGAAAAAGGGATTTATATATATGTGGAAAAATTATATATGGGAGAGTATATATATTTATATATACAAAAATGTTTTTAATAGAAAGGGGGATATATAAATACATGCAGAGTAGCATATGTAAAAGAGATAAGAAGATAGAGAGAAGAGTCGCATCTCAAAAAAAAAAAGAAGAGAAGAAGAAATTAGATGTGCGGTAGAGAACATAAAAGAAAAACAAAAATACAAAGAGAGGAGAATACAAAAAAGGGGATTTTACAAATAGAAAAGTGCGTGAAGCATAGAGAAGAATTTTTTTAAGAAAAAGAATCAAAAGTGGACACAAGAAGAGACACAAATGAAAACATAGCAGCAACTCTAAAATTGTAAAAGTTTTTTTAATCGAATATAATACATTTGTGTGTGTTTTATTTTGTTCTGGTTGTGTCTTTCCCTTATTGGTTGCATTTGGCACTAAATTTTGCCAATAATTTGGTATCAAAGAAAACAAAAGGCTCATTAGAAAAGTGGGTTTATGTTTTTATTTTTTGGGTTGATTTGTAATGGCTTCCAGCAGAAACTCTTAGCAACAACCCCCAATATTTGATGGGAAGAACTATGATATCTGGTGTATCAAAATGAAGGCATTTTCTCTTCTTAATAGCTATAAGAACTAGTTAAAGGTAGATATGTAGAGGTAGCAGACCAAGATACTTTCAATGCACTGACACAAGTACGGAAGAAGTATTTGAAGGAAAATAGAAGAAAGGATGCAAAATATTTGAGCTATATACATAATGCAGTCACAGATTTAGTATTTCCAAGGATATCAATAGCTACAAACTCTAAGCAAGCATGGGACACCTTGCATAATGCATATCAAGGCAGTGATAAAGTAAAATTATTTAGATTGTATATGTTAAGGAGAGAGTTTGAGACTCTTCTCATGAAAGACTCAGATCCTATAAATGACTTCTTTACAAGTACTATGACCATTGTCAATCAGATGAGAGAAAATGGTGATGTGAAAGAAGAGCATACAATCGTAGAGAAGGTATTGAGAAGCCTTCTAGTCAGATTTGACCCAATTGTGGTAGCCATAGAAGAGTCTAAGGACTTAAAATAAATGAGTGTTGATGAGTTGATGGATTGTTTCTAAACCCATGAACAAAGAATGAGTCGATCAGCAAGCTCCTCTAATGAACAAGCCTTCAAAAAAACACAAATGTTAGAGGCATGGGAGAGGAGCATATAACAAAGGAAGAGGAAGATTTAACAACTAGCAAGAAGGTGGAAGTCACAACCACTATCAAGAGCCACATGCAAGAGGAAGAGGTAGAGGAAGGAGCAACAACACTTCCAGAGGTGGTTCTTCACAAAGTTATGATAAATCAAACGTGTAATCTTATTATTGTAAGAAGTTTGAGCATTATGTCAATGAATGTAAAAATAAATAATATGATTTAAGAAATCATAATCATAATGCAATCTTCTCTAATTCAAAAAAAATGAACCTGAAAAGAATGAAAAGAGTGGAATTTTCCATTTAACTTGCAATGTAGCTGAGCAAGGAAACAAGCAAGTATGGTACTTGGATAGTGCTTGCAGCAACCACATATGTGGAAATAAGGAAATGTTCAGTAATATAGATAAAGCAATTGGATCTCAAGTAAATATGGGAACAGACAATAAATTTGATGTGATTGGTAAAGTCATTATATCCATTCTCACCAAACAAGGAGACAAGAAGCATATACATAATGTTTTCCTTGTTCCAGGGTTGAAGTATAATCTTCTCAATATTAGGCGGCTTATCCAAAATGGATATAAGGTGAAGTTTGAGAATGGGGAATGTGTTTTATATGATAAAGGTCAAAGAAACAAGATGATTACAGAGTTATGCATATGAAAAAAAAAAAAAGTTTCCCATGATAATATAAAGTGTATCAAAGCAAAGTGAAAAGATTCAAAATAATAGTCGTTGATTGTATGTTCATTTGAGTTTTGGTGGATTGAATGTTCTTTATAAAAATAAAATGGTTAAAGGATTTCCTCCTATTGAAAAACCAGACAAGGTTTTGAGGCATGTATATTAGGGAATAAATATAGAAATGTTTTTCCCGGGTAAATCATAGAGAGAAATCTCAACTCTTGAGCTTATACATTCATATTTGTGTCATCCCATGAAAACTCCCTCCATGTCTAAAAGTGTATATTTCATTACCTTTATTGATGAATTTAGTAGAAGGACATGGATTTATTTCTTGAAAAATAAATCAGAAACATTTGAGGTATTCAAATAGTTCAAGGCCATGGTTGAGAAGCATAGTGGCCATTATATAAAGACATTGAGAATGGATAGAGGAGGAGAGTATATATCAAATGAGTTTTTAAATTTTTGTAAAGAGCACGGGATCAATAAAGAAATTCACAAAGGTATACACCTCAACAAAATGATGTAGAAGAGAAAGAATAGAACCATTCAAGAAATGGCAAGAAGCATGTTGAAAGATAGAGGATTGTCTGATGAATTTTGGGTAGAAGTAGTTGGGACAGATATATCTTGAATAGATGTCCTACGAAGAGTGTGAGGAACAAAATACCTCAAGAAGCATGGAGTGGAATAAATCCAAGTGTTTAACAATTCATATTTTTTAGATGTGTGGCATATGCACATATGCCAAAGTACAAAAGAACAAAGTGGGATAACAGAGGAGAGAAGTGTATTTTCATTGGATATAGTGAGCAATCTAAAGCTTATATATTATATAATCTAGTTATAAAGGATCGATAATTAGCAGAGATTTTCCATTCATTGAAGAAGTATCTTGGAAGATGCAAAAGTAGTGGAGCAACCACAAACAAATGTAAATGCACCTATCATTGTGCATGAAGCAACAGAAGCAAGAGAAAACAATATACCAAGTTGGACACCCATTTCACAAAGGGGTGAATCTTCAAATAAATATGCAACCAACAAATCATGCAAGGACCAGCTAATTAAACATCTTCATCATCATCAAACTCATTGCAGTAGAAAGGAAAGAATGAGGAATGTACAAGAGATCTATGATCAATTAAGGTATGAATAAAATGAAGATGAAATTATTAATTTTTCTTTATTTTCAGCAGCGATGATCCTATTTATTATGAAGAAGCAATTAAAGATAATAAATGGTGTGAAGCAATAGATGAATAAATGCATGCAATATAAAATAATCATACATGGGAGCTAGTAGATCTTCTTGAAGAAAAGGAATTCATTGTAGTCAAGTGGGTTTATAAAACCAAAACTACTCCTAAAGGCAAATTGAAAGACATAAGGCAAAATTAGTCATCAAATGCTAGAAATAAAATCTTGGACGTGATTATAATGAGACATTTTCTCTAGTATCAAGGATATAAATAGTCGAACTATTATTGCCATAGTTGCTCATCGAAAATAGAAATTTTGTCAAATGGATGTAAAGTCATCTTTTTTAATGGAGTTTTAGAAGAAGTATATGTGGGCCACCACACTGGTTATGAAATCCCAAGGCATGAGAGAAAAGTATACAAGCTAAAAATATCTTTGTATGGTTTTAAACAAGCACCAAGGGCTTGGTACAAAGAGGATAGATTCCTATCGATTAGTAATGGCTTTAGCAAAAGTAGTTATGAGCCCACAATCTACATCAAAGTAAATAATGGTGAGATTTTAATTGTTGTTTTATATGTAGATGATCTGGTTTTTACTGGAAAATCAGGCAAAGCAATTGATCAATTTAAATCAGTGATGAAGAAAGAGTTTGAAATAACTAATTTAGGGATTTTAAAATATTTCATTGGCATTGAAGTTAAGAAAATAGAGAATGGCATTTTTATATGTCAAACAAAGTATGCAAAATAAGTTTTGCAAAGCTTTAGAATGTTAGACAACAAAACATCTACACCAACTGAATTAAGTCTGAAATTGACAAAAGAAGATTGCAGAAGCAATGTGGATCCTACAAGGTACAAAATCATACTAGGAAGCTTAATGTATTTAACTGCAACAAAAGTAGACATTATGTATGTATTTAGCTTGATTTCCATATTTATGGAGACACCAAAAGAGTCTCATTGGCAAGCAGGTAAATGAATACTGAGATATGTAAATGGAACAATAAATTATGGAATTTTATATGTTGTTAATGATGATTTTCAATTAGTTGGATATACAGATAGTGATTAGGCAAGTATCCTGGGTGATATAAAGAGCACATAAGGATATGTGTTCAATGTTGGATTAGGAGCCATTTCATGGGCTTCGAAGAAACAATCAGTAGTTTCTTTTCCCTACAAAAGAAGAATATATTGTAGCAAACTCAACAGCTTGTCATATGATATAGTTGAAGAGAATCCTCTTAGATTTGCACAAAAAGCAACAAGGAGGTTCTATGGTTTTTGTGATAATATGTCTTCTATAGCATTGTGTAAAAATCTTATTTTCCATGGCAGAAGAAAGCATATAGCTATCAGGTATCATTTCATTCATGAATTGGTTGAGAAATGAGAAATTGAGCTAAAATTTTATAGGTCAGAGCAGCAGCTAGTTGATATATTTATCAAACCTCTATCAAAAGAAAGGTTTGAGTATTTGAGATATAATCTGGGCGGCATAGATGGACCATCCACTTTCCGTAGATTAATTATCAGCTTTGTACCAATTTTTTTCTTAGTTCAAGATTAAGGGGGAGTGTCATAATTAATTGCGGCTCAGTAATCTTGAGCCTCATGCCACGTTCAAACTAGTTTTGCCACCCCTCTAACTACCTCACTATCGGGCTTAAGTTAATTTTGTGGCCGTTATCTATTGCTTGCCATTAAAACGCGTTTGAACCTCATGACCCCATGCCACGTGGCTCAATTCCGTGAGCCCTCCTCCTCTCATCTCCTAGATTTCAAAGTCCCGGTTTAATTCTTTTGTATGATATTTTTTTGTCCTCCCTTTATAAATGGTCGTGGTTTTTATATGGGGCCTAATATATGTGGCAATATATATTATTTCCAGTCCATTTTATTTTTAGGAATGTTTTCAAGCAACAAAGGATTTATTAATATGTGGAAAAATTATATATGAGAGTATATATTTTTATATATACATAAATGTTTTTAATAAAAGGTGATGTTTTTAATAAAAGGAGGTATATAAATACATACAACAACATATGTAAAAGAGAGAAGAAGATAGAGAGAAGAGTCGCACTCAAAAAAAAGAAAAGAAGAGAAGAAGAAAATAGATGTACAAACGAGCCCATAGAAGAAAAAGAAAAATAGAGAGAGGGAGGAGAATACAAAAAAGGAGATTTTACAAATAGAAAAGTGCAAAGCGAAAAGAAAATTTACTGTAAAAAAATCTGAAAAAGTGGACACAAGAAGAGATACTGAATGAAAACAGAGAAAAACTTTGAAATTGTAAAAGTTTTTTTTTAAATCGAATATACTACATTTATGTGTGTTTTATTGTGTTATGGTTGTGTCTTTCCCTTACTAGTTGCATTTAGCACTAAATTTTTCCAACAAATCCATCTTCAAAATTTTGGATCCCACCGTTGGATCCATCTTTAAAACTATCACCTTTCAACACCTACTCTTAATTAATTTCATAAGGGGATCATCTCCCTATATAAATGTAAAACTCCCGATGAGTATATGGTGTGTAATATATTTATTATTATTATGAAGGATTCATATAAAGAGTGGTTTTTCATTAGAAAACTCTATCCAAATGTTACATTTGGTATCATAGCAATGAGATCCGTGTGAGAGTTTTTGAGGTGCTTTGTTCATGATTTGCAATTGCCCTACCCGATGAGCAGATTATTGTTTTGGTTTTGGAATAGCATTATGATATGCTAACTCCAGTGTATCACTTTTTTTTTTGTTAATTGATTGTTTTGGATCCATATTTGTGAGCCCGTCCTTGTGAAGACAGGTGTCACCATTGGGATGTGAGGTATTCTGGTAAAGCTAGATAGCAAGAGTTCTGCATTCAAGAAAAGATCAAGTAACATTTATCTTCCATCCGTAATGCCCCCATTCGTCATTGCTCTGTTATTCTGTGGCGACCGAGCTTACGAGGGTTGAACGCCATTGTGTTCCCTTTGAAACGTTCGTGTTGTCGTCTTGTTGAGCTTTCTTGCTTGCGTCAGTGTCGATGTTTTGGTTGCTGGCCCGCAACATCCCTCGCGATTTATCCTATTAAAGGAAGACCTTGTTCTTGCTATATCGAACCTCCTGTTGATTGTTGTTTGTTGCCTGCCAGATATTTTTGCCGTAGTTTTGGTCACTCTCATGCTCGACCTCTCGATTAAATAATTAGTATTATTATTATTATTATTATTATTATTATTTTTATTGTTGTCACTTTTGTGCTAAGTCCTAAGTGACTTTTCGAACCCCGTCGGGTGTCGCAGCATTTTAAAACATAATAAAAAAATGAATAATAAAAGAATGGATATCGGTTATACTTCGCAGTTGGTTACTGTCGTCAGTTTGTCGACCTAACGGAATTATTTAAAAAAATGAAATTGTGATTAATTAGATTTATTTCATTTTGTGGATAAGTAATTTTGCCTGACAAGTTGGTGAGAAGTGGGAGATTTTAATTGGGCCGCCTGTTTTCTGCCCTAGTCGGCTGTAAAATTAATGATGAAATTGACCTTTGCTGGTTTGGGGTGCCTTTTCCCTCCATACTGGCCGCTTACCCTGCAAATGGAATTCATTATTATATCTTCCTTGTTTTTATTTTTTTGTCTTTTACCTGCACTGCATGGTTGCTGGCCGCGTGAGATTGGAGGAGGGAAGTTCTTGTTGAGTTTTGTTTCTGTTGGTGTGTAAGATCTGGTTGGGCGCAGTCCCCAGTGTTTTGGGACAGCCGCATGTTTCTCTGGCCGTGTTTTCTTGGGGTGTTCAGCGTGAGGAATGGTGAAAACGTGAGAAAAGCGTGTCTTTCTCTTGCTTCGCACCTGTCCCTTGTTTCCTTTGTTTTTCTCCACCTTCCCGGCCGCATTGAATCCTGCTCATGCCTGGTGTTGGATGGGCGTTTGGAAAACGTGGAGGAAGCTTTGCTGAGTGCGCAGGACTGTTGGAACTCTTCCCTGCTGGCCGCGTGGGACTGTTATGGTCGATTATAGATGAAGCTACAAGCTGGTGCAGTAGGCGTGTTACCTCCTCTTTCATTGGGTGTTGCGGGGTGTGTTCTTGTTGGGGATCCACAGAATGACGGCAGCCGCTTGATTTTAGCCAGCGCGGGCATGTTGCGGATAGTAGAAGCCTCTTTGAGCGCTTCCAACAAGCAGGTTGTCCAACTATGTAGTTACCTGTTCAGTATTGAATGCATCCTCAATTCCGGATTCTCCTTCAAGATTTTTTTTTAATCAAAATCGACTATGTGACAGTAAGAGTGTTACCAAGAAACCTGATGAAATTTATTACAAATATTCTCTATTGAGACCTTACTTGTTTTAATGTAACTCATGGAAGAGAATCTCTTAGAGGAGGATCTGTTTCATATCAGAATATTCATGAAGCACAATTTGCTTTACGAATTATGAACTTATTAGGGAAGTTTTGAATTTGCATGGGCCATTCTCTTTGCCCGAGATATGAGGGTCTATTGGCACTCTTCTTAGCATTTTGTGCTCAAACCTTCGTTTCAATTCAGCATTTGGGGAATTTTTTTCTCGGAAGTCTTTAAATCTGTCGGGTGGTTTTGCCGGGTTCCTGGTAATGTCAGCATCTATCATGGCTTCCTACAGGTTTGGAGCTCTCCTCCTCGTGTTTTTCTTCACATCCTCAAAGCTCACAAAGCTTGGTACTGAAAAAGCGCAAAAAAATGATGCTGAATACAAGGAGGGAGGCCAACGGGATTGGATGCAAGTGCTAGTGAATAGTTCGATTGCCACAGCACTAGCGTTAGGAGTTGCATATTTGACAGGCTGGAATGATATCTGTTTGAACTCAGAAAAGGCACCTTTGGTTACTGGTCTGATTGGTGGTATACTTGGGCACTATGCATGCTGTAACGGTGATACTTGGTCTTCGGAAATTGGTGTTCTTAGTAGCAGCCAACCTCGGCTCATTACTACCTTCAAGGGCCTGTTTCAGCGTGCCCTTGTCTTGGGAAGCGCATTAAAGGCATGATAAGCCCTAACCCTCTCTCTTGATGATTTATTTCCTTTAGCATTTAGATAAATCAATCTCTGCAATTTTGTTTGAATTCTGTAGATGTGAGTCTCTTTTGGATTGTTGATGTGTGATTCTCTTTTACTAAGTAAGTAATGTTTTGGATTCTTGATATTATTTAATATTTATTTACATATATATGTTGACTCTTTCTTGAAAGAGATGCCCAAAAGAAATGGGTTTTCAAATGACTTTTCATCACAATTTGCATGAGATGATCTCTCTCCAGTGATTCTCACTTTTCGATCTCATAAAGTTAGTTTATCATTTTGCCATGATTACTCCTGTGAACAGTGGTTTTACTGTAGAAAATATTGTGGTGTGTGAATGAGATTTAGAATTTTTCTTGTCTTGTTTTTATTATGTAAAACATGGCTTGAAAACGGGAAATTTTCTCGGAAGACTGTGTTGGTCTTTTAATGTGGATTGATAATAATATAAACCCCCATTAGGATTGGAGGCTTCTATTTGGGGAGAGTCGTACTGGCTTTTACTGGTCCTTCTAGATACTATCCGACTCCTTTGATTATCGTTTACTTTGGGGATTATTGAAAACCCCTCACCAAGCCCTCTACTATTATTATTACTATGAGCTTATTTTAGATTGGAACCCTCCTGAAGCATGTGTTAATGGGTTTTCTATGACCTTTACGAATATGTTATGCACGCAAGTCATTATCCTGTGTGGATAATTCTTTGGCTTAATTTTGAGGCACTACTTGGATCTTTGAATCGGTTAAAGTAATATTGGATACATCGAACTCTCATGAATGATGACATTCTTAAAGTTTGATTGATATGTGATGTCCTCCTGCATATGAATTCAGGCAATGCTTGAAATATGAAATTATAAATTTATCCTATACTTTGACCTTGAAGCTTGTCGAAAGACTTTTTGGTAGGAAAACAGATGAATAGGGAAGTTAATATAACTACCCTAAAATGGAGTCATGCATAGCCTTAAGTAAAGGTGACAGTTTACCATAATGGGACGCTACATACCATGTATGACGGTAAGGATATAAGTCCACCTGAAATTATTTAACTTCATTATATAGGACAATGATTAATACCCATAAATTGAGATATGCAAGTGGAGGTTGAATTATATAATATGATATATTATGTTATCGGGTAACCAAGTGATGGAAAAATATGTTATTTCAATACTTGGTTAACGCGTGGAATATTTTTGGAATTTACAATGATTATTATGATAGCTAAAAAAATTGATACTTGCATCTCAATTGGGAGTTGAGATAATGTTGATACTTGTATTTATAGTGGCTTGGACCACGCTTACCTGTTTTAGCTAGCCAAATGTACCTTCTACTCATTAACGAAGTATGACGGTATTGTTGTTCGTAATTCATTCCTCTAAGTTGGACTCTTATACTAATAGAGGCATATAGAGACATGATAATAAACAACCGATATGATATCTAAATAATATATGAACTTACTGATTGGTGGAACCCTTGTTTACATAAGTATTTTCTTTAAATTGTGAGATAAATATCAAAAGTATACTTACATATCCTTGATTTTCTATAAAGGTTGATACTCGGGTAATATTGATGATTATCATATGATTGACACTTGTATTTATTATAGAAGCTTAATGTCGTTGGTGCTTTTATTTAATTGAAAGATAATATTGTTGGACACTTATATATGTGAAGTAGGTTGAGGGTATTAGGTGAGCGTTATTATTACTACTGTAATTTAATTATGATTAAATGCAAGGTTAAGGTTGCATATCTTCTAGCCACTTGGAAATTTTGTTCATATGTAAGCAGATTTTAGGGAAGTGATCAATGATGGGTATGAAATGTATTATCATGAGATGTGCAGTTAAGATTTGAATACATGACTAGGAATTATTTGATAGGGAGTATTGCAAAATTTCATTTATTTAAATGCTAGATGGCATAAGTTATTAGGTGAGGTTTATATCTTATCATGCTCAGTTCTAGCGAACTGACTCTAGTAAATATTTGCTGCAGATGGAATTTTAGCGAGTAGATGAGGGATAGACTTGTAAACTTGTGCATCAACCTCAGCTGAGAAGTTCTTACATGAATCCTTTTTATATTGTTCAACTATTGATAACATACAGTGGAAAATGTAGGAGAGGATCTTGGTCTTGGTATAATGTATTTGTGGACTTTGTCATCTTAACTTTGGACACCTTGGTTTGTTTGACCATCATTGAAAATATTAAAATATTGGTTATTGCTTGTTGAGTGACCTTATTGGATTATTGGTATTTTAAGTGTGGAAGTAACCTTGTTTTGTTCTGGTGAATGAGTGTTATTAAACTCTACCCTTGAAAAGAAATGTTGAGTAAATCTTGCTATGTCTTATTAATAATGCGACATAAGTAAAATAACGTGGGTTGTTTGATACTTATAAAAGTTGAACTAAAAGTTATATTTAAATAAATTAACGTAGAGGTTACCAACTTGTGAGGAAGGAATTCTTTAAAGAAATCATAGGCGAGGCTATCATTGTGAGTAAGAATTATATAACATGATAACCCTAGCTCCTCTAGTGAACATTATTCCTTTTATGGTGAAATTTGTAAAATAACCCTAAGGTGAAATGAACTGTTAGTTGTTAGAAGAGGATAAGATTTAATAAGCCAGAGAAAACTTAGCATTGTAAGAAGCATTGTACAAATCATAGCTAGAGTCTTAGCAAACTGTAGTTAAGGATCGAAAGAGGTTTCATAAAAATAAATAACCATCAATAATTTCCTCATTGTGGCTTGCCCTATCTGTAGGTGTGTTAAGTGGTGGCTTCTTATGTTGTTTTGTCAAATAGAAAAGTAAACCATCCTTGGTGGGTGTGAACATTTCCGTGCTACCCTTGTGGTCATCCTTGTATTGAGTTATCCACGGAGTTAGTTGTGACCTCGGTGGTGGCATGTCGTGTCGTGTTTGTGCCAAAAAAAAAGTTATCCTGTATTTTACTGTGTTGTTTGGGTGTGAAATTTTTGGGTCGTTACACCATCAAGAATCTCCCTCAGCGCTCACCATCTTCTCGAGAGAAGCACATTTCTTTTGAAGAGTGCATTATTTGTATATCATGTGCATTGAACGGCATTTGACAACAAACTCGTCCATATTTTGCAAGCGTATGCATTGAAGAGTGATCAGGGGTGTGCGATTTCAGTGTTAGAGGTTTATTACTTCAATGCAGATATGATATCTAGTTCAGTAAGACAAGCACTAGAATAACAATTAAATCATGTGCGTTCTTCCAAAATTATAGACATAGTGCATCATTTTTTCTATGAATTTCGCCCGTTCAAAATGCCATTCTTTGAGACAGCTAGCAATCTGTAAGGCAATACACCAATAGATACGTGGACTGGTCTAAGATGCAGTGAACTAATAAAATATTCTCTGAACGATTGGCAATGATTCTTCAATCGGCATCGATTCCTGTGCAAAACAACAACTTGAATGGTTATTTGCTAAGATTGTCATGTTTTGTCATCATATATATATCATTTTTTCTGTCTAAAGATTCAAGATTATCTGTTACAAAAGATTCAAATTTGCATCAATCGTCCTAAGTCTCTTTAGTTTGTTTTGTAATGCATATAACGTGGTATATTATATAATATTTGGCTACTCGGTCATTATAAAATGAGTGTAGGTTTAAATTCGTTTTTATGTCCATAGATTCAAAAAAATTATGTATTTAGTCTTATTATCAAAATGCAGTGAACTAATAAAATATTCTCTGATACATGTCGTCAAAATATCATAAGTGTCAAGAGTCCATCAACAGTTGAGAGTTATTAAATTTTGTCTCATCGATAATCAACAATCGTATTTTTGTTATGAAATTTTTTCAAAATGCCATTCTTTGAGTCAAGTCATGTGTAAAATTTCAACGATTAAAGTCGAAAAACAACAACTTGATTTATTTTGTAATTGTTTTCAAGATTATCTGTTACAAAAAGATTCAAATTTGCATATTGTAAAATATTGTAAAAAATATTTAATAAAAAGTGTAGGTTTAAATTTCCATAGATTCATGGACGCATTTTTCCAAAATTATAGGTGGAATTTCGCCCGTTCAATGCCATTCGTTGAGTCACAATTAAGGGGGCATTTAAAATTTAGTTGCATATTCAAATTAAGTTGAGTTAGCATCCTTTCACCAGAGGGAGGAGGCATCGGAGGTTGGAAGTTGATCAACAACCTCTCGTTAGTCGCCAATGACGAGGCCGCATGAAGATTTGGTGACATATTTTTGAACGATTGGCAATGATTCTTCAATCGGCATCGATTCCTGTGAAAACTTTGTTTTTGCTAAGATTGTCTTTCATTTTATATCATTTTTCTGTGTGCTTTAGATTTCAATGTTCATCTTGTTCTATGTGGGGTGAATAAATGGAAATTTTACATTGTGGAGGGAACATGAGTGTTGACTTTAAGCCTCATTCAAAAAAATTATGTATTTAGTCTTATTATCAAAAAGATACATGTCGTCAAAATATCATAAGTGTCGAGTGAGGATTAAGAATTTGCCCTTTTGTTAAGGATGTGCAAGATTTATTTTGTAATTGTTTTCGTCACGATGCGAGTAATCTACATCTAATTGGTGAATCCTTTCACGAGAAATAATGTAAAATCACTTTCAATTTTAAGAAGATTTTTCTTTTACAATCGGAATCTTTATTCATTTCCCAAAATATATTACATTAGTCTCGTACACACTCATAGTTCTTCTCTATCCTCTATATCTCATATATTTCCTATCTAAGGCACACATATTTCATCTCATGTGTTACATTACATTATATTCAATTGAGTAAGTACAATACATATATTTCTTACAAAATAGGCCAAAAGACACTTCTTTTGGTCATGACTCTATCATCTTCCATCGTATTTTATTCCTAATCTTCTTTGTTCCGCGAGTCTAGGTATGCTTCCACAGCGTTCTCTTGTTTGGTGACTTCTTTATGTTTAACCACGGGTCTCTTTAATCGTTGACGGCTTTCTCTTTAATCGGTGGCTTCTTCCTTACTCTCGCGGGTTTCTTCAATTTACATATTGTTCCAAAATTTGATGAAGAACCACTGTCAACATCATCCTTGGACTTCAAAAGTTGTCTCGTCCTTGAGACAACCAACTAATGAAGAACCCTGTCTCTTTAGCAAAATTTCGTAGATTTTTTTTTTTGTCTAACTCTAGGAAAACAAAGACATCAACCCCGAAACTTAGACGTCTGGCATAGGGAAAGGTTCCCCAGCTCGACTCGCTTGACTAAATTTATGGGAGGACATGGTTTCCATACAAAAACAAAATTTCATTTTTTCTTCATGGCATATTTTGAGTGATATATTTTGTAATCCGAGTAGTGGTGTTCTTATCAAAATGGTACCATAAGTCAAAATGGTCCTTGATCTGTTGTGTATATTCTTGAAGTTGTGAGTTTTCTTGAATCGGATGAAGGATGTCGAAGGGGTGGCTTTGATTAAATTTTACTAAATCTTTTTTATTCGCTTGGTAATTCTTGTTGCATCCTTGTAAGTGCCTTATCCATGGTGGTGCTACATTCGGCATATTTGTGATCTTCTTTGTTCATTGTTGCTTAATTTGATATTGTTATGTAAGTTCTTACGCAAGTTTTCTACACTTGAGTCCCATCCGGTCTTTACTTATATCATATTTTGTATATTTTTATGTAATTATTTTTCAATTGTGTCTAATTATGATTTCTCATTTTTAGTCACACTTGGCCACCCGATAAAGCATATGCATAGTATGATGTGGAATTGTTTAATTATGTCTCTAATTTTATTAGAGTTGTTTGCATGTCCTTCCTCTCGCTTCGATTTTCCAAAGCTTGTGATTGTAGGATTTGCTCCTTATATCCTTGAATGGCTTCTTCTCGAATCTTTTTCTTTTCATTCTCTTGTCTTGTAGTGTTGTCTACTAGTATTTCTTGTACAACCCGCTCTGCTTTACTATTTATATTGGGAGATTAGAATCCCTTTGTATGTGTGGTTTGGCTTCCTGAATAGATGTCAATATGTTATTCATGGATTCTTCCATATCTACACATCTCTACATCCAGTCTTTTTTACACTTTGATCTAATAATTGGCTACATGTGGTCTTCTGAAGGGGTGAGAGTTTGTTTAAGTGTACCATGTATCCTTCTTGTGCTTTTTCCACAACTCCTTGTTGTAACTAGATAGACTACTCCTTTCTTCTTTGTTGGAGAGCTTGCTTGATTTTTGTTAATGGATCTCTAGGAGATTGTACAGGTAGTATATTGTTGGAGGTTGCACTTGATTTGGGTTGTTCTTGTGTTGATCCTTGTGTATTGTTTCCTTCATCTAGCTTTTCTTTTTGTTTCCTTTCTTTTTCTTGTATATCCTCTCCCTCTTTTTTTTTTTTTTTCTTCTACCCACTTTCTTGCTTCTTCTATCTTCTTTGCTTGTTCTTCTTTCTCCCTTCTCTCCTTTTCTTCTTCTTCTTTCTTCCTTTTTCTTCTTCCTCTCTCTCCTTTCTTTTCCTCTCTTCCTCTACTTTCTTGTGTTCTTATTCTTTTCTTCTCTTCTCTTCTTCTAATTTTTTTGTTCTTTTTTTGCTTTCTTATCTTCTCTTCTTCTACTTTATTTTGTTATTCTTCTTCTCTTCTTTTTCTTATTTTCTTCCTCTTGTTGTTTTTCTTTCTTAACTTCATCTTCCTTTCTCTTCCTTTCTTCCATTTCCTTTTTCCTTTTTTTCTTCTTCCTATTTTTTCTTTTTCTATTTATCCTCCTCTATTTTCCTATTGTTCACTTCTTCTTTTTTGTGTTTCTACCTCTTTCTTTTTGTTTTGCTAGTCTATTGTTTGTTGGCTAGTTTCTTCCTTTTGTTCCTTATTTTTCTTGTATACTTCCATGTGTTTTGTTGCCTAATATTCTTTTTCTTACTTTTTTAAACGAGCCTTATTAATTCTTCTATCTCCTCCATGCGTATTTTATCTTTGATAGTATTTTTCTTCTTTTGTTTTAATTGTTTTAGTTCCTTCTCAATAGATTTCATCTGCTTTCATTGTCTATGTCTTCTTGTGTTTGAATTTCCTTCAGTAATTCATGTGGGAGGAGATGAATTATGTCCCCTACTATCAAATAAAACTTCTTCATGTAATGAATTATAGCTTATGTTATTGTTACTTTTTTTTTCATGTACCTACTTCATATTGTCATGTTACTTATGAGACGCCACACCGAGTTAAACATTTATTATAGTATACGTAGACCAAGTTGGGATAATTTTGATTCTTCCCATGGTTTTCTTCACCTAAAAATTATGGCCTTGACTCTTCCTATGGTATGGTTTGTGGTGAGTGTGGGGGAGAGGGAGTTTCTTCCTCTCCTGATTTGGATATTTGTATTGTTTCCTCGTGAATCTACTTTTTCTTCACTAAATTCTATTTCTTTTACCATCCTTATTATGGCTATTTCCTTTTGGCATTTTGTGGTTGGGGCTGAAGAAAGTTTTCCTTTATTTGGTCTTATTTGATGTGTGTTATGCCCTTCTTTGCTTGTTTATGTTTTCCCATAGTATTCTTGATATTTATTCTAAAATTCCTCCCATGTTTCTTCAATCACTTTATTAATATTTGGAGATATTGGTTTCCTAGGGTCCACTAGAAGGTTTCTTATTGCTTCTATGGTTGTGGCGACCAATTCATCTGATGCTTCATAGGGAAATAGTGCTATGTGTGAAGTTTGTGGAATGAAAGGTCTTATGTATGTGTAATCTATGTCGGCAATGAAGACCACTTCATTTTCATATCTTACTACCCGTTATGATACCCTTGCTTGATTTTCTACTAGTCGTATGATATTTTTTTCCATCCTATTAAGGATTTGATCTCGGTAGTTTATCCATTTAGATCATATGCTCGAAAACGTGTCTTGTTGTCATTGAATGGGTTTTATTCAGGTTGGGAGAGTATTTGTGAAATACATGGCTAGCATAGCAAAAAATAGACCCATAAAAAAATGTATGTTTTCCTTCCTTAATCTTCCTAGTATTTTCATGGAATTCGAAGCTAGTAGTTCACATAGATTTTATTCAGAATGGGAGGTCATCATATCTAGGGAAATTTGTGCTCTTAATCCATGAGCCCCATCTTCTCGATTTATATGATAAATTTTTAAACAAATTCCCTTAGCAGCGTACCTGAAGCCATGATTTTTAATGTTGCCAATTTATATTCCTCTTTTGGTCATGGTTACATCCATCAGCCACATTATAGTTTTCATGGGTGTCTTCTTCTTTGTTAATGTTGAGCATCCTTTTTCCAATAATCTTGTAACCCTTGCAAGTATTTTTACATCAATTTGGTATGGCTGATCCAGATACAACATTTGGTTGTGTAATCGACTAAGGAGAACCCTAATCACATTATCAACATTCACAAAGTAGGGAATTCGACTCCATGCATATATTTTTAACTCACCTATGACTTTTGCAATATATTTATACTCCATTTCTCTTGTAGGTGACTTTTGTTGAAGAAGTAATTTTCTATCAACATCCAACCGCGTATGATCGTATTCTACGATGTTAGAGTGGATGTACCTTTGTATGTCTCACACATGTGCAACTTTGAATGGAAGGTGGGAAAATGCTCCCATGGGATCATGCTTAGTGGACTTCATTGAATGCTTCTAAAATTTGGGTTGTGGGAGCTCTTCTTGTGCAACTACAACTAGAGTTTGCATCTTTTTGGTTCTCATTTTCGTGCCCTAGTTTATTCTCCTTCATGGTTTTGTTCTTTGTTTCCTTGCTTTTAATATCATATATGTATTATGCCCTTATAATTTGATGCTTTTACATATTTCTAGTGTTTATCTACCATTTATTGTTCTTTTGGTAGGGGGAAATATGTCTAATTTGTTTGCAGAGTTTCCTTAATGTATCTTTAGTTTGCAGATTTTTCCGTTGTGCTACACGGCTCCTTATATTGTCTGAAGCATTTACTTACTTCCATAGCTATCTATTTCTTCTTTGACTATATCATTATTTGCGTAGTTTTCTAGTGTTCCACAATTTTTTTTTACTCAAGCGTGTATCCTTCCCTTAATGGGTTTTTCTTTGTTACGAGGTATCCCTTCCTCCGTGGGTTTTTCTTTGTTATGCGAGTATCCTTTCCTCCATAGGTTTTTCTTTGTTACACATGCATCATTTCCTCTCCATGGTTTTACTTTGTTACGCAGGGTATCCTTTCCTCCATGGGGTTTTCTTTGTTACGCAGCATCCTTCCCTCTATGGATTTTGCTTTTGGCATGGGTATTGTTTCCTCTACGGATTTTTCTTTTGTCTTCATTTGAATTATTCCTCTTTTGTAACATTTATTGTATCTATCTTATTTATTGAATTTTTTTATAGAGAAAGGATGCCATCATTTTTTCATCTTGTTCCTCGTCCTATCACCCAAATTTCCAATTTTTAGATAAGCTATATTATTTTAAAATGTCTTATTATCCCAAATTGTGATATTTCTTTATTTGTGCTCCATTACATAGCCCAAAAATTCTCTGTATTGTAATGTCTAAATTTTTGTAGCTCCTAATGCTAATATATCCTTGATGATATAAGGTCCTAACCATCAAACTTTGATTTTCCCATGCTTCTTCCATTTGTTATCATATAATAGTACTTGGTCCCCTATGTCAAACTCTTTTCTTTTTATATGGCGGTCATGCCATGCTTTCTATCTTCTTTTCTCATGAGTCTAATTATAAGTTGTTATGAATCTTTTTTCATCCAATTTTTCCAACTCAATGAGTCTTTCATGTACTAAAGAATATTTATTTATCCTAAATGTTACTGTCACCCTTAAGCTTGGAAGGATAAATTCTATGGGTACCACAGCTTCAAGCCCATACACTAATTGGAATGGAGAATATTTGGTCAACCGTTTATATGTAGTGTGGTAAGCCCATAGTGTTACTAGTATTTTTAGGTCCCAATCTACTTTTTAGAGTGAGCATATTTTTGTGAGCACATTTTCCAAGACCTTGTTGAATGCTTCAACTATCCCATTAGCTTGTGGATGATATGGTGTGTTGTAGTTATGATTTATTAAAAAGTGTTCTAACTCCTTAATAGTAGCATTCACAAAATGTTTTCCTTGATCGCTTGTAATGCTTAGGGGACATCCAAACCTAGTGATGATATAAATGAATCTTGTTGTTGTTTTGGCAATACAGTCTTTAGTTGGAATGGATTTTTCTCATCTTGTAAGATAATTTGTTCATGTGATAATAAACCTAGCCTGGGAATGTTTTATAGGTGGTTTGATAGGTCCAATAAAATATATGGCCCATTTCTCAAATGGGGCTAGTGTTAGGACTGGTCTTAGAGGCATTTCATCCCTTGCATTTGGTTTTAACCCACTTGGCATATGTCGCAAGACCTATCATGTTTGTGTGCATATCTAAATAGTGTGCACCATCATAGTCTTGCCATCATTACTTTCCTTGTTGTTTGTTTTCCTTCATTGTGTCCATCAATTATGCCTTCATGGGCCTCTATTAGTATGCCTTTCCATTCATGTTCTAGGGCTACCCTTCAAAGGACTTCATCTTTTCCTTTCTATACAATTAACCTTGGATTAGAGTGAAGGGAAATCCTACTTATTAGTTTCTTCTCATGTTGTTTTTGTAATGAGGAAATTCCACATAAGCAAGAAAATGGGTTATGTCATTGAATTCTTTTGGATGGCCTCAATCCTGAATAAGTGTGCTCTAGGGAAGTCATCATCAATAGGTCCTTCATCTTCACCTATTTCTATTCTGGATAAATAGTTTGGTCCATTATTCAACTTCCCAGGTTTTACTGCAATAGTGAAATCAAATTCTTAGAATAACATCAACCAACGACATATTCTTCCTTGTAGTATTGGTTTATTTAATAAGTATTTTAATGGCTCATGATCTATGTAAAAAAATGGTGTAGCTAATAGATAGTATCTAAATTTTTGTAAGGCATATACCATACTTAATGCCTCTCTTTCTGTAGTGGAGTAATTTCTTTCACCTTGGCCAATTTGCGGCAAAAAGCTATTGGGTGGTCCATTTTCTCTCTTGGTTGTGTTAAAATTGCCCCAATGGAAATACCTGATGCATCTACATGCACATGAAAGGGAACTTTCCAATCTGGAAATATTAGAATGGGTGCATGTAAGATTTTATCCTTGAGAATTTTGAAAGCATCTGCACATTGTTTAGTCCAATCTATCTATTTGTTTGTCCTTTTCTTCAGGAGTTCTTCTAAAGGCACATTGATTTCAACATAGTTTCTTATAAATTTCCTATGGTATCCTATGTAACCCAAGATTATTTGAACCTCTTTTTGTGTCTTAGGAGGTGGTAATGTCACAATTACTGAAGTTTTTACCGGATCTATTAGTAAGCCTTCTTTGCATTTAATGTGACCCAATAATGTACCAAATGGGGTCAGAAATATACATTTTTTCAAATTCAGGGATATTTGCGTAGTTTCTACATTTCTAAAACATCATTCTTAATATGTGTATATGATTTTTCAATAGTCCATAGATAGTCCAATCATCTAGGTACACCTCTAGGAAATCATGGATGAATTCTTTGAATGCATTAATCATTATTTTGTTGAATATAGCCGGTGCATTCTTTAGTCCAAAAGGTATTACAATGTACATGAAAGATCCCCATTATGTAGAAAATGTGGTTTTAGGTTTATCTTAGGGGAAATATGGACTGATAGTACCTTTAAGAACCCATCAGTGAAAGAATAGACCTCTCTTCCTACTACATTTTCTAAAACCTCTTCTGTGAATGGAGTAGGAAAGGGTCATGCACACATGCTTTGTTGAGTTCTCTATAATCCAAACATATTCTAATTTCTCCTATATTTTTTGTTTTGGACCACCATGGGACTTATCCATTCTAAATCATCGACATGTTTAATAATACCTGCATTTAGCATTTTATCTATTTCTATTTTGACTTTGACTTTTAGATTAGGGTTTAATCTGTAGGGTCTCTTCTTTAGTGGTTTGATCCCGTCTTTGATTTGAATTTTCATGGTTCCAAATTCTTCTTTTATACCCCACAACTCCTTGAAATATTTAGGGAATATGTCCTGAAATTCTTGGAGTAATTCTACTACTTTAGCCACCTCTTCTTCCGACCAATAATCTCTAATCTTAGCAAACTTTTCTTCCCCATTTATTCCAATATTTTTGTTCCTTAGTTTTTGAGGTTGATAGTAGTATTTATCCTTTTCTACTTTGGTCTCCATTACTTCTCTTTATCCTTCTATTGTTTTGTATTTTAAATGTTTATATTTTTCTTCTCTTTCTTGTTTTTCTACTACAAAATAGTAGGCCATCTCTGGAGTTTTACTAGGTTGTTCTTGTTTTTTTTTTGCTCTTGATAGTCTAGTTTCCTCTGTGAAAATTGGTTTACGGTTTCTTCTAGGGTTAAGAATAGGAACGTTATTATCTTTTTAATACCCGAATTATGTTGAGATATGCATCCCAAAAGTTAAATGTGTGGAAAATTCCTTCACAATTTGGTCCCAATTTTGTGTTTCCTTTCTTGTTTCTTGATGCATGTACCAAGATCTAGGTATGGGTCCTAATGTCCATAAAAATAATTGAATCCACACAAGAGGATAATTTTCCCCACATATTTTCCAGTTCCTTTCACACACTTGGATGTGTTTTTGTGGATCTCCTTCACCGGTATACTCAAGTATGGTTGCATAGTATCCTTCGCTCACTTTAAGTATCTTGTCTTTAGTAATGTGGTCAAGGAATTCCAATGAGATATATTTATTTTATGTGTTTCCCACCATCTTGCAACATTAATTGTCGAGTATCATCTAAAGCTTCCATTCTTGTTGTTTTGTTAGGGAATATTTTTACCATTTGTTCGAGATACCCTTCTAGATCTCCAAATCTTGGGTACTTTGGCAGAGATTGATGGGATACCTCATGGCTTAATTTATATACTCTTTCAGTTGGTTTGTCCTCTATTTGTTCATTAGCGGAATAGTATTCATCTTATTCTTTGAATTTTTCTTGTGTGGGCTGAAAATTATATTTGTATCATCCGTGTAGTTAGAGTTATCATCCTCTTGGGTGATTAAATGCGGGTGGTATCCTTCTTTCATAATTTAATTTCCTTACTCTAGATTCGGGAAATCCATGTACCCATGCTTCTACAACATTATAAGAGCTCTCACTAGTATATTCTTTTTTTTATTGAAATCTCTCCATCAGAACTTGGTTTGAATTCTTTTTCGGGGTTAGTCATTCGATTTAGAGTATATATCCCTTATATTTCGTTGAAATCTTCCTCCTCGATATCATGTCATATTTATTCAGACCATGTAGCATTCATTCCTGCTTGTAGTGGTGCGTGGACATGAATTCCATCTGACTCCAATGTGATTTCTTCTTCTTCTAATTTATTGTACCGTTACAATCAACAAACCATTCCAAGACCAAAATGGCATTATATGTAGGTTTTAAAGCAACATTTTCAATAACTTAAAAATTAACAATCTTTTTAATTCCCATAAAATTGACCTCTACGTTCTTCAGTACCCCCATGGGTGTCTTTGTGGATCCATCTGCTAACCCAATGTAATATCTAGCAATTTCTAATTGAGGTCTTCCCAGCTTCTCCCAAGTTGTTTTGGACATCATATTTACATCCACCCCGAGATCTAGAAGTATCCTTGTAATAGTAGTATCAAATATTTCAATGTTCAAGTATATGGCGGACTTTCTCCATGTTCTTTGTATTCTAAAGACATTTCTCTTTTTCTTGTGATGGTCAACCTCAATATGCTAGACATGAAAACTTTTATCTTCTTTGTTCCAATATTTGATAAATTTCTTTAACTTGTCAACGAGACCACGTTTGATAGTTAACCTTGTTATTTATTTTAGGGAAACGATTTCATCTTCCATAAAATATTTTTCTCTGTGTCCTCATGGGATTGTGCTTTCTAACTACCTTGCTCTTCTCAACTTATTTATCATGAAGGTTTGGTCTAATCTCCTTAGCATCCCAGTCTTCTCCACTGGATGAATCTTCTTTGGTGGGAAATTTGATAATCTTTTTTTTCCCTTGGGGTATGCTCTTTCTTGACAACACTTCTCGTTATGGAAGATCTATATTTTGTTTACTCATGATCGTGGTTTGATTTAGTGGATTTCCTTTTAAAATAATTCTCTTTGGCCTCCTCCTTTTTCTTCTCCTTTTCTAGTTTGTTCTTAGAGCTATATGGTTTTCCTTGTCTTCTCTTGATTTCTCCTCATCCCATGGTATCTTAGTGAGATATTGAACATTTTTGGGCATCCCTACCTAGTGCTTCTATCTTTGTACCTCCATTTTGATAAAATTGTGTGGATTTGGGAAACTAAAGGATTCATGTCCTCGTTCGTGACAAAATCCACAAGGATCAAGTTCTGTACAGTTCCTGGCTAAATGTCCATCTTTTCCACATTTGTAGTAGTGCATAGGTCTTTTGTCTTAGAAGCCAGCCCCTGAATTGTTATGGTTGTCCCTTCCTTGGTATCCTTGATATCCTCTTCCCCCTTGATATTTATTGTTACCACCTATGAATCCTCCTTCACACCATCCTTTATATTCACCTCGATCTCGCCATCATTATATCCTTGATAGTTGGGGTTGTAGTTATTGCCTTGGTATCCACTTCCAAATTGATATTGTCCACCTTGATAGTTCTGATATGGTGGGGGAGTAGTAATTGATGGATGTGTGGACTATGGAATTGTAATTATGGGTGTTGGTTGTTTTTATGGAGGTGGAGGTGTAGGTCCTGGTTTTTCCTCACTCATAGCCATATGGGTATTATACTCTTTAAATCTTCAAAGACATTGACTGAGGGATAGGTACGATGATAATGATTGTAGGATCCATAAGTTGTGCAATACATTAGTTGATTCGTAGGAGGAGTGACTTCTAACAAAGGGAAACTATCTGGTATGTTTGTCCCATAGTCTACAAATCCCACACTAGGTTCTTTTTATTGTCGATATTGTGTTGGAGGAAGCTTTCTCTTATGAATGTTGTTGGACAGCCGCAGCCCTTTTAGCTTTTTCTAGGTAAGGACAATTTTTTTTGTTGTGTCCCTCTGCACAACACACTTTACACCATATATTTTTTATAATGTTATTTCATGATGGGGAGTTATTTCTAAAGTCATCCTTTCTTTGAATTTCCTTGTTGAATTTTAGTTTATCCAACTCTAATTGCACTCTCTCTAAGTCTATTTTGAGTGAATTTTATCCCTCTCTTCACTAGGGCTATGCTTCCAATCTTATGGCCATTTATATTGAATATGAAAGGTTCAGGGAATGGTTTTCCATCTATTGATGCTCTAATGTAGGGTAAGAGTCCTAAATTGAACCACTTGATTCATTGTTTATCTGTCATTGGTTCCTCCAACTTTTGTGTTACATTTTTAAATCTATGACCAATTCTTTAATTATTTCATCTTCTTTTTGGACTAGTTCTCTCATTTTACTAACACCTTCCGAGGGTGCCTCCTTTGGAAAAGTGAAAATTTGTCTTAAATTCCTTCTCAATTACATCCCAATCTTTATTTCCTTGTGTGTTTGTCTTCATATACCAACATAGGGTGTCTTCTCTTAAAGTGCCTATGAAATCATACAACTTGAGTTGTAGTATCTGTTATATTGTTGCTCTTCCAGTATGAATCCAAAATGAATAAATGTTCCTCTGCATCTTTAGTATCCTTTCCAAATACTAGTAATTTAATTTTCTAAGCCATCTTCCTAGTTGGTTGTGAATTTGATTACTTGGATAATTGGTTTTTGTTTCGGTTTTTTACTTTCTTAGATAGATTATATGATCTCTGCAAGTTACCTTTTCTTCCTTTATCTCTAGATAATTCAATGTCAAAGTATAGGTCTCCTAATAATTCTCTTTGAACTCTCTCACAATCTCTTCTCTTACTTTCTTCTTGTAGTTGTTGATATATTTCCATCAAACTTTCTCCTTCTTCTACTTTTCGAATAGGTATGTGAAGTGGCACATGGAATGGCATCCAATCCGGGGGTCATCTCCTTTGGGTTAGTGTGGTGGTTGGGGACACATCTTTTCTTGGCGTATTTTCATAATTATCTTCTTCAACAAATAACTTCCTTCCTTTAACATCTCTTAATCTATAATTGTCTTCTAATCCTTCATCACTTTTTCTTTTCTTATTTTTTCTTTTCTGTTTCCTCTGTGTTTTGTTCTTCGAAGTCACTTTATCCTTTATTTTTTTCATCTATTATGTTTATCTTTTCTCCAAATTCCTTAGCTAGTTCTTCCACCCTACCGACTTCTTCTTTTTCTTCTTCACATTTTTCTTTAATCAATAATGGAGTTTTTCCTTTACCTCTTCCCATTCTACTATTCATTTTATCTCCTTGAGATCCGGTTCTAGTCTACTTACTAATTTATGTAAGTCTTTCATTAACATAACTTCCTTTACTATAGACCGTTGTACTATATTATCTAAGGGACATTGTACCACGGGGTTCTATGGGTAACCAAAATTTGTTGGTCTCCACCTGATGTGGGAATGATAGCAAGACTCTAGTGTCTGCCTTTGTTTTCGGGGTAGCTAATTGTTGGCCTCCACTTGAAGTGGGTTGATCTTTATTTTCTATTTTCTAAACTCTATTTAATTGTTATTTTCTTTCATTTAACTTCTTCACCCTTTCCTCCTTGTTAACCTTTGTTTTTCTATCTTTTTCTCTAACTCTTTATTCTCTACAACTATCCTAGCCCTCTCTTTTGACCTCCTCATTATGATTACTTATTTTCTTTTAGTTAATAATTTTCCTAATCCACCTAATCCTTCTTTTTGTCAATTGTAATTTGTTTTTCTTTTTCTTTTTCTTCATGTCATCTTATTTCTTTTGTCCCAACCATCACCCCATTAAATTTGATCAATTATGTCTCTTAGATTTCCCTCCTTCACGTACGCCATCCTATGGTGCCTATCCCCTAAAGGAACTTTTCCGCGCTTTTAATTAATCCTTTTTCAACCAATAAAATCTTGATTAAAATCAGAATTTGTTTGATAAATATGCCTTGTGCTCCATTATAAATTTAGCCTTCTTACGATCAAATCTTTTCCACCCTTGGATGGCCCAAGTAATTATGTATGAATCTAATGTGGTCTCAAACCAATAATCGATTTCTCTAGTCCAGGTTCGTCGAGATTTCTAAGTATATTTAGTTTTTCTTGAGTCCACTCAAAAGGTTTCCTCAAATGTAGTCATGACCACTCTATTCTTTTAGCATGTGCCAATATGCAAGGCCACAATAAATGTGGGAATTGAGACCAAAATTCCTCTCGTATTCTCCAAATACTTCGGCTTTAGTTCCTTTATATGATGTTTTGAGTCTCTTTGCTTCTCCTTTGACAAATATATCAATTTGATTCTCCCACCAATCCTCAATTTCTATCAACGCTGGTTTCCAATACCCTAGTGGTGAAATTTTTCCAGACATCCAATTTAACAAAAGAACCTAGGCTCAAACACCAAATGTTGACCTTAAGCCTCAACAACAATGTGAGGGTTAAGAAGTTCACCCTTTTGTTAAGGATGTGCAAGGAAAAGAGTAAACTACATATAATTGGTGAACAAAAAGAATGTAAAATCACACTGTAAGATTTTTCCTCAATCGTCAATATTTATTCATTTCCCAAAAATAGATTACATTAGTCTCGTACAACACTCATAGTTCTTCTCGATCCTCTATATCTCATATATTTCCTATATAAAGCACACATATTTCATCTCATGTGTTATAGTATATTATTTTCATTTGATTAAGTACAATAAATATCTTTTTACAAAATAAGTCAAAAGACACTTATTTTGGTCATGACTCTATCGGCTTTTGTTGTATTTTGTTCTGATATTCTTTGTTTCATGGGTATAGGTAGGCTTTCGTGGCTTTCTCCTATTTCGGTGGTTTCTTCCTTACTTTTCGTGGGTTTCTTATAACTTTACATATTGTTCCAAAATTTGATGAAGAACCCTATCAACAATGACACCAATGTTCCATTTCCAGCTTTCTTTTTTCCGTCTATAATGTGTGAGAAAAATTATTACATAATCTCCAGATGGAATAATGTGATGACAAATGATGATAATACTACAACATCATGATATTATGGTTGTGGGTTATCCATTTTGAAAACTCGTCTTGAAGGTTTGTTGATTATCCTAGAAACAAAACCATCTTTTGTGCTTGGTGGTCAACCACTTGTAAAACCATCATGTAGGTTGTTGGCTATCCTGAAAACAAAACCATCCAGATCATGAGCAAGCTTCAAAGTAGCACACTGCAGTACAAGGAAATTTTTCCTCATGTTCATGCTAAGGAGGGGGGTGTTAGGAAATCTATGTTAATGCTCCATTATTGTGTGGGAAAATAATAATTACATGAGTAATTATTATCATGTAACTGTAATAGTTATATTACGAGTTGTTAATAAAACAACTCATATTATTATCTGTTAGTAAGTGAGTTAGGTTGTTAAAACCACTCACATAGTATAGGTTTGTGGAAAAATTAGTTTCTTATTTTATAGGGAATCATCTCCATATATAAATGTAAAACTCCTGATTTAATATATGGTGTGTTATATATTTATTATTATCAAGAAGGATTCATATACAGACTAGTTTTTCATAAGAAAACTTTGTCCAAATATTACATAGTTATGGGTTGTATTCTTAGACCATGGTTTTCACTTCATTATATGTCATAAAGTAACACATAAGCTTTTTTACACCATGATGTAATCTTCAAGAAAAAGGATATTCCTCAAGAAGAAGCAAAACCAAAGGATGAAAATGAACAAACTTATGTTGAACTAGAAGAGGGTGAATTTGTGTTTGAGTTTGATGCAATTGTAGAAGATGAACTAGAGAGAGTTGCAAGAGGAAGATTCAAATGAAACAGAGGATGAACTAGAAGATGCAAAAGTAGAAACTCCAGTCTTGAGAATATTATATCGAGTGAGAAGGGAATGTGATAGGTATAGCCCTCCTAATTTCTATTTTTCTTTTCTTTTATCAATTTTGTGTATTACTAATTATGACCTTAAGACTGTAAAGGAGGATTTTGGCTCAAAAGAAATAAGTCTTGGAAAAAGGCTATGGGGGAAGAAATGGAGTCCTTAAATAATAATCACACATGGGACTTAGTAAAATTACCTCCTGAAGAAAACATGTTGGTTATACATGGGTTTTTATGAGGAAGTAAAATGCATAAGGGAAAATGGAGAAGTATAAAGCTCGCCTAGTAGAAAAAACATTCTCACAAGTAGAGGGATTAGATTTTGGTGATATTTTTTCCTCTTGTTACTATGTTACATTCTATTAGATTTTTCTAGTTCTTGATGTTGCTTTCGATCTAGGAATAGAACAGGATAGATGTTAAGATAGATTTTTTGCATGGTGAGCTTGAGGAGGAAATTGACATGAAGCATCCAAAAATATTTAGAGTTAAATGAAAGGAAGATTTGGTGTGTACGTTGAATAAGTATTTATATGGCTTGAAGCAATCACCAAGAATGTGGAACTATAAATTTGACGAGATATATGTTGGGACTTGGAATTACAAGAAGAAAAGTTTATCCCCGTGTTTAATGAAATAAAAAGGAAATGTGTGTTATATTTCAAAACCAACGTTTCAAACAACTTTAAGGTATGGCCATTATCAAGGTGATCTCAATATTTTATAAACAACAAGGTGAACATTTTGTTATCATTATAATATATTATATGTAGATGACATGTTGTTAATTGGTAACAATTAGCAAATGATCAATTAAGTTATGGCTCAACTCTCGTCTCAATTTTATGTGAAGGATCTAGGTGTTATAAAATATATTTTGGGCATGAAAATTAAGAGAAATTGAGTGAAAAGGAAATTGTGGTTAAATAAAAAGAATTACATTGAGATGGTATTGAAAGGTTTAAAATGTAGGAAAGTAAACGTGTCGGATTCCCTTTCCTATTGGTCAAAAATTATTTATCGAATGCAGTGTTCTAAAACTAAAGCAAAAATTGAGGATGTTAGTGCAGTTGGTAGTTTGATGTATGCAATGGTCTATACTGACCTAATGTTTCTCATACAATGGGGATAAGAAAAATCATGGAAAATCATGGAAAGGAACATTAGAGTGTGGTGAAGAGGATCTTCAGTATCTTTGTGGGATATCTTATTATGCAATATGTTATCAGGTTAATCCAATTGAAGTAAAGACACTAAATCTATATAGTTTTATGGATTTATATTAGGGTGGAGATTTGGATATGTGTGGATCTACTAGTGGGTATGATTTCAACTTATTTGGTGGAGTTGTAAGTTGGATGAGCAAATGTCAACCAATTGTTGCGACATCCACCACATAAGCGATTGCATTCAAGCTACTCATGTAAGTAAGGAAGCAATTTAGCTTCACAAACTTATTTCCATTGTTGGGTTCAATCAAAATGTTATAAGGATTGATTGTGATAGTCAAAGTGCATTTTGTTTAGCGAAGAACCTTGAGTATAATTATAGAATGAAACACATTGATGTTCAATACCATTTTGTAAGATAAATGGTGGAGGAGAAGAAGATATTGCTAGAGAAGGTGGACATAGAAGATAATGTTGTTAATTCTTTTACAAAGGTTGTAAGCACTGAGAAATAATCTCAATGTATAAAATCAATGGGCTTAACTTCCCTGAGTTGTTGACTATATGGCCATGAAACCCCTATAGAAAGTATTGAACAAGTGGGAGAATGTTTTATGTGTGTTGTATATTTTCCATGAGTTACACTCTTCTAGACTATACATCCCAACACGGTCGAGGGGGTGTGGGGCATCGCCCGACTAGGGATTTGGGAGGGCAAACCCCTTGATCTCGGGGTTCCCGAGAAAACATTTTGGGGTCCTCTTTATAGGATTTTGTGACCTTATAGGTAATTTTAGCCTATGTTATTATAGGTGGTTAGATCACTCATGTTTATGGGGATTTGTTATGGGTTGTATTCTTGGCCCATGGTTTTGGTACCCATTGTTTTGTAATACCATTGCGATGGTTACCTATTGATGTGTTTACATATATTTGAACATGTAGTAGGATATAGAATAACTAAGAATTAGATTATTGCATGGTAAAACAATTGAGTTAATACAATAAGAAGATAAATTATTGTATGAGTTTTTATCCAAAATATTTTCCCAAGATATATATTGTGTATTGTGTTATTTTGTATATGTAATTTATCTTAAAGACTATGTGAATTATTGCTTCTCTTTTATTTGTCTATCGAATCAAATTCTTTTCATTTACTGCAGTTTTTAGTCCATATTTTGTTCCCAATGCAGCAAAACTCTATTTTTAATGAACTAGTAGCTTTAATCTTCATTGTATCAAATTCTTCCTTATCATTCCATTTTTCCTACTTCCTCTCACATTTGAGGCGCAATCAGATTGAAGATGAGATCGCAGTTGTAGTGCCCCGCCAGTGTTGGGTAGGATTTTTATGAGGAAGTAAAAGTAGTGGTTGGGGATGTAGAAAGGAGGGCGTAAGTGAGTGAAGGCACATGGTCTGTTTGACCAAAAACGTCTCAAAGAATTAATTTATCATTCCAGTCAATGGGCTTCCTCTCTTAATGCGTTTCTTCCAATCGTGCATAGATCTTCTATGTTCGTGGTAAGCGCATGAGTGTGTTGTGTTTTCTTAATGGATGAACGCCAACATGGAACTTAGGATCAACAACAACGCGAGGAGTGTGTGACAGTTTTGACTGCACCTTCTCCTTAGAGGAAGCTCTAAACTTAAATCATTAAGTTGCCTTTTAGACTCGTGGTATTCGTGTGGATTTATTTGCTAGTTTTGTGCAAAGTGAGTGTTGAAAATGCATTGCAAATGTAAGAAATGTGACATCCCGTGCCAAAGAGGGGAGTCTATTTCCTGGCTAGTTGCCCCTACCTGGTAGGATGTGGACGCACATGTAAGGTTTGTCAAAACGCACAAACCAAATATTTACCTGGGGACTGCTATGATCGACCTGGATGCTGTTTGAGGAGGCCCTTTCGCTGATAACTACTCTACAAAAGGGTACAGAGATTCATGATGACATAGTTAGTGCTGGCTTTGAGTTGGATACTGTTGTAGGAACTGCTCTCGTGGCCCTGTACTGTGGGGAAGTTGAGGTTGCACACCAAGCGTTTGAAAAAATGCGTTAACAAAATGCCGCATTGAATTGTGATCTTGCGGGTCGTGAATGTATTATGTGGACCACCTCCAGCCCTCGCTTACCCTCGCTACATTTATTCACAAGCATGGTTTTCTCACCCTTGGTTTGCATAATTTTTGTATTGATATTTTTCCCTTATTTTTCTATGGAATCGTAATTTCTAATAAAACTATGGATGAGTTTACGACTTAATTGAATAATTGTAGTATCAAACGATAAAAAGGATTTTTCCTACACAATCTATTTGAGTGCTTTGACCATCAACCATACCCTCAACCAACACCTATTACGTTTGTAAAACTAATGTATAAAAAAACTAGTTTTACGTGTCCACTCAAATTAGCAAGATGAGTTAAGGTTTCAACTAAACTACCCTTCTTGTTACCCTACAACGTTAATAAAACGTGATTTTCGGTGACTCGCAAAATGCCTCCCGTGGCTTAGAATGGGAAAGTTGTGCTTTGGTCATGTTCCTTGTCATGCAATGTGTCACATCAAACCTTAGAAGGCCCTCAAATGGCCATTCGTGCACTTTTCGTCACCCCTCTAGGAGCCATGTGAACCCGTTTCGCAATTTTGGGAAGTTGTTGAAACTCAAAAGTTGGGTTTGGTTTTGGCTTGTCATTTTGGCCCTAATTGAAGAAATGGCTATCTGGCCTTTGTAAACCTCTAGTATTTATACATGAAAATTGCTTGCAACCCTTAGTTATAAGAAAAATCTACCACCAGCTAGTTTTTCGAGAGAATTTTGTAGTCCGTTGGTTCTTTGGTTGACTAGGTCAAACCAACCCAATTACGACCAAAGGATTCGAAAGAGTAGTCACCATTTGTGCCTCATTTTCTAGTTCTAAGTTCTGTCAACTCGTGGATTGCCTATATATATATATATATATATATATATATATATATATATATATATATATATATATATAGTATAGGATTTTCCTCATGGTGTGTTTGTCCATCGGGCATCGGGAAGTTTATGAATGCGGTTTCCTAGCCTTTGAGTCAAATTGGACGTTCTCGCACAAACTAGTAGGTAAATGTGAAGGAATGTAGTGGGGCTCTCTCAAACCAACCCAATTAGTCAAGTAGCGGCGAGAAAACTTGTCTTAAACTTATAAATGACTATATGGAACTCTCTTTTGTGCCTCTGCTTTGAGAAATTTTAATGTTTGGAAAATGGTCTCTCTCTCTCTCTCTCTCTCTCTCTCTCTCTCTCTCTCTCTCTCTCTCTCTAATCTCTCTCTCTCTCTCTCTCTCTCTCTCTCTCTCTCTCTACAAAATGAAATGAATCTATCTTTAACCCTCTCTTGATGTGTTCTAAGTAATATAATTTTGTGAATGGAAAACTAGGAAGATGCGTGTTATGTTAGTTTTTTGGTAGATGTCATACCAGCAGTTTGTGTTGACCATATGGTGGATGCAGGTACCAGAATAAGGACAAGTGGAGCATACTGGTGTTTTCATATTAGCATGTGATCTTGAAATAATGTAGTTGTATATGTTATATCAGTGACATTGTTATGAATGGAAATGTAAATTATTATTTTCTGTGATGCTTGTGTAATTGTTACTCATTGGGAAACATGTATTATTTTCATACTTGTTACACTTTTATATGTTTGAATAGTTCCCTACTTGTCGTACTTTTATATGTTGGTTGAGTAAAATAAGTTGATGTCAAAAGAACTCCTACATATAGTATTTGTAATTAATGTAAGCAGATGAATTTGGAAACTTGTTATTTAGAACTATTAGAACAATTGTAGTTTAAATGTTGCTTGTACCAGTAAAATTGATGGTGACAAAGTGAGAATGGCTAAATTTATTCAATGGTTAGGTGAGGTGTTGACCTAGGGAACTCTCTTAGTCTCCTAGGAAGAATAACAACTTGCAGTTGTGTGTTTCATTTGGGCGAAATCGTCAATCATCTTATAGCATGAAAATAGAAAAAGTTGGATTTACCACGTGTGCATCGAAATGGATATGTAGTTGTATTGATGTTGTACTTGTGATTTAAAGGTATTAAAACAATCATTTGCCACGTTAATTGTCGTATTTTCCTTCTTGACACTTAGAATGTATATACGGATATTATCTTGCCTTAGCTAACTAAACCAAACCAATAGCAATCCCCTTTGTTCTCCTTTCACTTGTATTCAAGTCATGTCAAGTCCGGAAACTTCCATCGTGCTAAGAAAAGATTTAAAACTTTTTCCATTTGTTTCCTTGTTTATACTTGGGGCAAACTTCGCAAGACCTTGTTCATAACTTTGGTAGGTTCGTGTGAGGAAAGGGATGCACTATGTGTACCATGTCACATTGGGTGTGAGTATGATTGTCTTCCCTAGGTGTCGTAATTCTATTCTCCTCTTAAACAAGTTATCATACATGTGTGTGTTGACCTTGGTGCTCTAGGGGTTTGTTGAAGCGTTATAAATTTTACTAGGGTGTTTTACATTCAAATGATCTCATTTGAGAGATTTAAAAGACACGAGTGGAATCTATGTTGTAAGCTACCTAGGAATGAAACTATTGAGTTGACACCTTTTTCTCCTCACAAATAGAAGTGAGTAGCCTCAATTCCTTCCTTTTACACGGCCTTACGCTCCTTTGCACTCGGTAATTTCATCCCTTGTTCACTTGCATGAGATCATGTTTTATCTCCTTAGCCTTCTACATATTTATTCACTAGTGCACTAGGCATTGTCTTCTCCTAAACTTCTATCTTTTGCACCCACCAAAATTCTTTAGCATGCGGCATGAATAAGTAATCTGAATATGCTTAGAAATCTTAATTTGATAACGAGAATCTAGGAAGTGCTCGTCTCAGAAATGTAGAATAAGTAATGCCACTCTTCTAAAACGATGTCAACACAAGACCCAAGTAACAACGTAAATGTAATAAGAACAAGGATAAATGAGATTAAACTATGGAATAATTGCTACGAAAATCGTAGCCACCTTGAACAATGCTAAACCAATTAATAGGCCCAATGTGATCATAAAATTTCAGAAAATAAAAGATAGCTTCGCTTAGTGATTAAACAACCTATTAAAATAGAAAGCATAACTATGAGAAATGAACACATAACTTGTACATACAAATGTAGTTTAAACAATGATGCTAAAACAAAATAATGAACGTGTAGCTTTGAGAGGGGAATATGTATTTACTTGTTAAATTCCCTTTGAATGTATAAGGTTGAACAATGGAGCCTATAAAGATTTAACCTTGGAAATGTTATGTCATGGAAGGTTCCTATTCGTGATGTTCCCAGTGTTTGTAATTGTTCGTTGAGGAAGTATGACATTGTTCTGCATCTAATGTTATCATGTCATATATGTGGGTTCATGTTTATGCAAACGCCTCACGTGATGTGAGTTTTCCTAAGTGATCCCATGTGGTGTCGTGCATCAAGTAATGAAGGTCAAAAATAAATTAAAAATCCGGTATTTTTGTTGTTGTTTCGTGTGTCAAAATTGTGGGTGTGACAACAGCCTTTCTAAGGTGGGACTAGAGGTACCTAAACATCATGGTTTAAGGCTTTCCTCTATATCATTTAAGTGTAAATTTCTCTAATGTTATACCCATTTGATCATTCTTCCAAGTCCATAAGGAGGAGGAACAAAAAAATCAATAAATTCAAAAGCCATACAAGCATAAAAGAAAAATGAAGAAAAATTCAATGATTGTAATCAAAAGTCAAAACATAAATAATGAATATATGATATCATTTTACATGCCCTTATTTGAAATCTCAAACTCCACAATTTTCCTCATCACGGAGCTTAAGGTCTTTTGGGGTGCTATAGATTTTTCTAACCGAGTGAGGAAGCTACATATCTATCATTAGTGCCCCTTCCTTTTCATGAAGGTACATGTAGTGTGCCTATGGCTCCTTAAGTGAGGTTCTAAAGAACGGGAACATGTTGTGAGAAGGTAAAAACCTCATAGTTACTTGGGATGGGGGACGGCAAGGGGACGACTGATTAAAAAATATATAAATATTTAAAATAAAAAGATGTAGTGACTAAATTATATAAATAAGCTGAAATAAAACCATTTGAGATTTAAATAAGGTATTAAGGTGAAACTTGAATTCATAAACATCAAATACATTCCTTAATACTATAATATCAATATGTTAATGTCATAACTCATAAATTGAAAATTCATAATACATATTTGAATTTTGAATTTGAGACAAGCTGAAATTTGAAATTTCAAATATATTATAAAATAGAAAAGTAAAACCATTCTAAATTAAGATTGATCAAGTGACAATAGCTAATATTCATATCATTAATCTCATAGCCAAATACACCAACAATTGTCTATTGTCAATATTACAAAAAAAGAGGACAACTACAAGTATCAACCTAAAAATCAGAATCAACATCTGAAGCAATATCCATGAACTCCTCGTTGGTACTAGCATCCTCATCCTCAAAGGTAAGCCCAATCAATCCCCGCTGCACAGTATTGTCCTCTTCAACCTGCCTCGGCTCCTCGAGATCTACATCCCACCGTAATGTTGGGGTTTGTTTGTACTCAAGTGTCTTGCGATCCATAAGACACAAAACATTGTGTACAGCTACAAGCTTCTCCGCTCTCGCAGAGGTAAGCTTATTCCTCTTAACAGAGTGTATCCAACCATATGTAGACCAATTCCTCTCAGAGGCAGAGGAGCTAGAAACCTGGGAAAGGAGGCGAATGGCAAGTGGTCGCAGCAGTCCTGGAAGCCCATATAGTTGCCACCAACTCATTGGCTTCTCTGTGCTATTGTTACCATGTCTACCTTTGCTAATGTTTTGTACCCATCAAGTTCAGTGAAGTCGAGCCACTCAAATCTGATCTGTGAAGCCTCCTGTGGAGTGTACATTTTTTTAAAGGCCTTCATAAGGCCCTTCTTCACCTCATCATCATCCAATGGGATAACTCTGCCTGGCCTCTCCACATACCATTTGGGATTTAGTGCATATGCAGCCATATGAAGAGGAGTGTTCAACTTCTCCCATCTCCGCTGAATAATGGGTTGTATATGTTCATTATAGAACTCCAAAGTGGGGTCCCTCACCCGAATAGCTACCTTCATTTGCCCAAGCATGTTGTCAATGCACTCGTAGATCTCACCAAGATTGGGTTTGTTATAATCCCCATATTTGATGACACTAAAAACTAGAGCTATAATTGATATGAGGTATTTCATATCAACCCAAAATGTTTCCCGCAACACCACTTCCTTCACTCTTTTCCCTTGATCTGTCTTGGACTCACGCCACCTAGTCCAATCCTATGTCATAATCATAATTTGCAAGGGCTCCTGCAACTCAGACATCCTCTCCAACAAAATAAAATAGGATGCAAAGCGAGTGTCAACTGGTTTCAAAAATTCCTTCTTCAAAATTTTTGAAAAAGTGCCAATGATGTGTGGTGATTACATATGAACTTCTACACATCTCTGGCCTCAGTCACTATTTGATTAACCCACTGAATCTTCCCTATGTCTTTCAGTGCATTATTCATGGTATGCACACAACATGGAGTCCAATAAATATGCCTATATTCCCGCTCCACTAGCTTGTTTGCTGCTCTGCACACATAAGTTGCATCTGTGACAACCTGTACAACATTTGAAGGTCCAACCTCCTCAATGGCATCCTTCAAAATCTGATACTAAAACTCAGCATCTTTCTGCTTCCTAGAACAATCAATTGCTCTCAAGAAGTACGGTCCATCTTTGCAAGAGACAATGATATTGATGAGAGGACGGTGTCTAATATCCGTCCACCCATCCATGATAATGCTACATCCATGTGACACCCATGTCACCTTCATCTCCTCCATCAATAGATTAACCTTGGAATAGTTTCTATCCAAGATTGTTGTCCTGAGTTTTGTGTCTCCAAGAGGCACATAACTTGTACCTACTTTTGCAACCTTAGCCATAGCCTCCTTGTAATAAGGAGAGCGAGCGGCATTAAATGGAATCCCAACAGCATAGAAAATTTTCCCAATAGCATCATCTGCCTCTTCCCTTGCCTTTGAATCAAACATGTCAACAACTGAATTTGGGGCTGCCCCCACGGCCTTTCTCTTCCCTCTGCTTTCCACTTCTGACACTCCAAAACTAGAACCAGCCAAAGTATTACTATGTTTGCCAGTCCTATGAGTGCTCAATGGAGTATTAGCCGTAGAACCACAAACTTCTGGCACTTTGTTTGTGGTATTTCCATTGAATATTCTCACCATCTCAGCTCTCTGCTCTAGTGAAAGGCCCTTACAAGTGCCAACCCCCCTTCCTGTAAGATGCAACAAGTGTGCATTGGTCCTGAGTGATACTGCCATGCCAATTCAGTGCACATATGTTGCACTTCCATACTTTTCTCCCCCCTCCAGACTTGGGGTTATCAATTATTTGGGAAAATTGTTGCAATGGATTCTTCTTATCAAATGGTCCAATGGAAAATTTGGACAACATTTCAAAGGGGCAATTGGTAACACTACCAACTGAACTACCAGTTGTCGTTGCCGCTACATTTTGTGTCCCTTCTTCACTCTCCCCCATTGTGGCATCACCAACTCTTCCATGGCCACCTATCTCAACTTCCTGTTCAATCTGATTCATGCTCTGATTCATACTCATACTTGGAAGAATAACTCATGGTGATGATTGCTGCAATGAATTAAAAACAACCATAACTATATGATTGATTGATTATGTAATGAATTAATTTTTATAAAAACGTAGCCAATATGCATTTTTTAAATTGTACAAACTATATGCATGATTATATTGTGAATGTAGATGCAAATGTTAAAAAACAACCCCTAAAAAATGCAAAATATAATATAAATTTTAAACTAGAAATAAAATGTAATTAAAAAAAAAACGTAACCATTTAAATTTTAAATTTTACAACCAAACCCTATGCAAGATGCATTTTTTTAAATCCCACAAACTATATGCATGATTGCATTATGAATGTAGATGCAAATGCTAAAAAACAACCCCTAAAAAATGCAAATATAATATAAATTTTAAACTAGAAATAAAAATGTAATTAAAAAAAATAACCATTTACATTGTAGTTTGTACAACCAAACCCTATGCAATATGCATTTTTTTAAATCCTACAAACTATATGCATGATTACATTGTGAATGTAGATGCAAATGCTAAAAAACAGCCCCTAACAAATGCAAATATAATCTAAATTAAAAAAAAAAAAACTTTAACAAGTATTGTAAGCAAATAAAATTATAAAATTATAAATACCTCTTGCTCCCTCTTGTTCTTGCTCTTGCTCTTGCTCTTGCTCTTTCTCTCACTCTTGCTCTTGCTCTTGCTTGGTGTGAATATGAAATGAGCCCATAATGTAAATTTATAACATAAAATAGCACTTTTAGGGTTAGGGTTAGGTTAGGAATGTTACTTTTATGCTATAAGTGTTTTGCAATTAAAAAAATTATTTTTGAGTCTAAAAAGTATGTTTTTTTATTTAAAAAAATCCAAAACGCATGGGGGGTGGCGGGGACATCCAGACATCCCCGCTCCCCCCCACGCCCCCACGTCCCCGAGACGTTTCCTCTTGTGTCAAGTCGTCCCTAGGGTGTTTCCCGCCACATATGCATAGTAGGAAACGTGGGGAAACGTTTCCCCCACGTCCCCGCGTCCCCAAGACGTCTGGGACGTCCCATACGTGTCAAAAAAGGGGGGACACATTCCCACGTAACACTAAAAACCTGTACTTTTCTTGCATCTCATAGATTGACATGGTATATTTTTATACAATACTAGTTTTATTGAATCAAACTAGCATATTTGGGTTACTTCATACCTTGATGGTGAAAACCTTTAGTCATGTGTTATTGATTAGAGTGTCTCATTCTCTGTTAAAGATCTTGTATTTCCATTATAGCACCTTACTCATTTTTGTGGTCACTCCCTTTATTCCCCTTAAAGGATATTGTGAGTGGTTGCCCGTGTCCCTATGCTTTTTACATCATATTTTCTATCTTACTTTATATTTTTACCTCCTTTAGAGTTAGTCCCTACCAAATATTTGTGAGTTTGGATTGTAAAACCTTTAGGCATTCTTCGCAAATAATATGTGTATGTACCATCTACATTCATCTTGGTCGTGATATTAGATGGTAGTGCTTCACCTCCTGATAAGATCCAAGGAAAACATTCATTTTGGTGTTTCATTATTATTACTTTTTGTCGCATCTTAAGCTTTTTTATCCTTCCTACATTTTTTTTTCTTTGGCCACATTCTCTATTTATGAGATATTGTATCTTTTCACATTAGATGTCCTTATTACCTCATTACTATCTTTACCACATATTTTATCTTATTTGATTTCTCTTAAATTTTATTAGATGTCGATTTACCTACTTATTTTGCCACATCTTTTAGTTGCTTTGATTCCTCTTAAATTTTATTAGATCTCATTTTTCTTTGATTTCTCTTAGATTTTATTAGATGTCATCATTACCTAGTTTGTCGCATCTTTTATTTTCTTTGATGTCTTTTAGATTTTATTAAATTTCATTTTGACCTACCTATTTCTCACACATCTTTTGATTTATTTGATTCTTCTATCTATTTTTTCAATTAGATGTTTTCTTTTCCTACTTATTTTACCATTTTCCTTGTCGATATTAGTCATGGGTGTTATCACATTTGTGGAAGATATAAATGAAAGCATATATGGGCATGGACTATAAGTATAAACATCCATCATAACACCATATGTCATGTACACACTCTTCAAAAATTGCTTATTTTCTAAACTTGTAGGATTGACTTTGTCTCTCGTGTCCACGCCTTATATCCTTCTTACCTTTATTTTTCCTTTTATAGGCATGCTAGATTGATACCTACCGTTGACATGCTTTACACCCCTTTTAGGTTTCCTAGACCTATTTTCCAACCGACTTATTGCCTTCCATAGGTTATCTAAGCCCCGACTCGATCACCTTCCCCGAACATGACCTAGCACCCTCTTATTATCTTCCATACGCTATACGAGACCTAGCCTACCCATCTTCTTCGAGCCTATCTTATTGTCTTCTATAGGCTATCCAAACCCGAACGTCTTCCCTAAACTTGTCTTATTATCTTCCTTAGGTTTGTCATAACTAACCTAGCCTTCTTCTCCGAACCCGACCTAGCCTCTTCCTTCGAACCTCGACCTAGCATCCTTCCATGAGCTCCCTTTACATTGGATTTACTTACTTATTTTTCTAACTTTTCTTCTATTATTGCTTCTGCAATCAATCTTGTATAATTTTGGTTCACTTAGCAAGTATGTGTCCTCCACTTTATCAACACACACAACTCGTTATACATCTTAAAATATGAAAATGTAAGTACAAGTGTATTTCATTTGGTTAAGATCATATTTTATCATCACTCTTACTATTTCATTTGTACTCATTTCTTTGATTTCAATGTACCATGTTTCTTTCTTGAAGACCATCTCATGTTACACCATTGTGACACACAATAATCTTTGGGGCATTTGTATACACCTTATTTTTACTCTTACTAATAATTTCTCTTTACAAGTTGGTGGTGCATTAATATCCTTAATTGTGTGTTGAGTTGTGGAGCTCAATTACTTCAGATTAGCATGCAATGTAAAACTTGTTAGAAAACATAGTAACCGTCATCAGTTAGGAGGGACCGGCATCATTCACCCATGACCGACATCGGTCAGGAAAGGAGAAACTGGCATTGGTTAGGGAAAACCGACATCGGTTACCTATGCGGGAGTGTTTTAATTAAATCTCGGAATTAGATCTATTTTTAGCATTAAAGCAAATCTATTGATTGTAATTACATGGCTAAGTGCCCTAAGTTTATAAATGCCTATATAAGCATGAAATCTAGGGTTTAGAAGTAAGAATTAAGAAGAATTAAGAAGAACTTGATTATTGTGAGAATAATTGTGAGTGAGAGAGAATTCTTGGAGGAGAAGCAAAAGCTTGAGAGAAATAAAGTATTGTACATCTAAGAGGTGTGGAAGATTGTAAATCTTCAATTGTATATCTTTTCAAAGCTTTGGATAATAGATTGGCTTGTTTCTTGGTGGACATAGCCCACACTAGGTGAACCACGTTAAATCTGGTGTTGATTTATATCTCTTGTTTTGTATATTTCTTCTGGTAGAATATCCTCTTTTATTTTCATGTATGCTTAGATCTGATATATTATCTGTACAACCGGTGTGCTAACCCCAACAAGCTGGTATCGAGCATTGTTTGAAGGTGTTGTGTGTTGATGATTTACTCACAGAGGTTTTTCTCGATTGAGTGGGAACTACAAAGCAATGGTAGAAGAAAACAAATACGGGTAGAGAATTTTGACGACTAAAATTATCAATTATGGAAGATACAGATTGAGGATTATCTATATCAAAGAGATTTGTATTTACCGTTGGATGAGAATTCTAGACCTATGAAAATGACTGATGAAGAATGGAAGATTGTTGATAGAAAGGCTTTGGGATCTATAAGATTGAGTCTGGCATCATCTTTGGCTTCCAATATTAAAGAAGCGACTTCTATGGTAGAGTTGATGAAATCTCTCGGCTAATTTATATGACAAACCTAGTGCTTCAAATAAAGTTTATTTGATGAAGAAACTATTTAGTTCTAAGATGCATGAAGGTGGATCTACATCTAGTCATTTGAATGATTTCGATCTATTGTAAATCAATTAAAATTGGTTGATATAATGTTTGATGATAAAGTAAAAGCACTTTTATTCTTATGTTTTTTCCTAATAGTTGGGATAACTTGGTAATGGTTGTTAGTAATACAACATCTGTTAATAATATTTTGAAGTTTGATGATGTGGTTAGTATAATCTTAAATGAAGAAATTCGTAGGAAGAGTACAAAGGAATCATCATCTGGGAATGCTTTGAATGTAGAAAGCAAGGGCGGAAGAAGGAGAGATCCAAGAGTAAGAGTAATGGGAAATCAAATTCAAGGGATAGCATATCTAAATCCATAAGTAAGGGAATTACTTGTTAGAAATGTGGAAAGAAAGGACATGCAAAGAAATATTTTTGGTCAAAGGATAAAGAGAACCAACAACCAGACAAAGGTAAAGAAGCAAATCTTGTTGCAGCAAAGGTAATGCAAGATGCTTTTATTATTTCTTTAGATAATAGAATTGAATCATGGGTTTTAGATTCAGAGCTTCTTTCCATGCAACCTCTAACATAAGGGTTATTTTAGAAATTATGTCCAGCTAATTTTGGGCATTTTTATTTGGGTGATGATGAACCTTACAATATTATTGGTAAAGGGAAGTTTATCTAAAATTGTAGAATGGAAATACATGGGTATTGAAAGATGTGAGGCATGTGCCAAGCCTCGAGAGGAATCTTATTTCTACTAGGAAACTAGGTGAAGTTGCTTGCATGGTTACTTTTACATGAGACTCTTATAAAGTCACCAAGGGTGATTTTGTTATGGCAAGAGGTAAGAAGGTAGGAACATTATATTTATCTACATGTATTATCGATTCATTTTCTGCATTATCTACTTCAGATTGAGATGCATGCATGTGGCATAGCCGGTTGGCCATATGAGTCAAAAAGGAATACAGATCTTAAAGGCTAAGGGTAAGTTATCGATTTGAAAGATTTGGATCTTGATTTCGTGAGCATTGTGTCTTTGGAAAGCAAACAAGAGTGAAAATTATCAAAGTTGGGGAAACTAAGAAGGATTAGAAATTGGAGCTTGTACACTCGGATGTGTGGGGACCAACTCAAGTAGCTTCTCATGGAGGATCCCAGATTATGTTACTTTCATTGATGATGGTACAAGAAAGGTATGGGTCTATTGTATTAAACGTAAATCTGATGTTTTTGAGAATTTTAAAAGATGGAAAGCCCTTGTTGAGGATGAATCAAATTTAAATTTAAAGTACCTTAGATTTGATAATAGTGGTGAATATTGTAGCAAATATTTCAATGATTATTGTTCGTTGATTGTGATATGTAGAGAAAGAACGGTTCTAAGAACACCACAGAGAATGGTGTTGTAGAAAGAATGAACAAGACAATCATGGAACGTGCTAGAAGTATGAGGATACATTTTAGATTGTCTTTACTGATTTTGGGCGTAAAGAAATTGATACAGTAATTTATTTGATTAATCATGGACCTTCAAGTTCACTAGATGGAGGAATACCAGAGGAAGCTTAGACCGGAAAAGAGGTAAATCTTTCTTTTCTTAAATTTTTTGGTTCATAAGCTTTTATGCATGTTGATAAGGAAAAATAAGAAAAAGTTGGATGCAAAATCCAAGAGATGCACTTTCATTGGTTATGGATTTGGTGATTTCGGTTTCTGTTTTTGGGATTTAGAGAATTCTAAAATTATTAGGAGTCGTGATGTTGAATGGAATGAAAAGAGAATGTACATGGATCAAATTTTGGTACCCAAGGATGAACCGGTTGAGAAGTTTGTGAATGAAAATGAACTCTCGAATTTAAAAGTATTACCTATAGGGTTACACAGTAACCGGTGTCGGTTTACCCCTAACCGGCATCGGTCAATAGAACTAGTATCGGTTACATAAGAGCCAAACCAAAATCGGTTAGTAGAACCGACATCAATTACAGGTGATCCGGTGTCACCACCGATAGATTTGGATACAAATGTCTATGAGGTCCAGATTGAGCCTCCGGTACCCCAAACTCCTATGAGAAGGTCACAAAGGGTAAGTAAACCTCCAGAAAGATTTACACTTTCTCTATTTTATTTATTATTGACTAATAATGGTGAACTAGAAAGCTTTGAAGAAGCAATGCAGGATAAGACTCACGTCCAGTGGGAGCATGACATGAATGAGGAGATGGACTCCTTGGAATAGAACCAGACTTGGGATTTGGTTAAGTTGCCAAAGAAGTAAGAGGACATTGCAGAACAAGTGGGTTTACAGGATCAAGGAAGAAGAGGGTGGATAGAAAAGGTACAAGGCAAGGCTTGTAGTAAATCGATTTGCACAAAAAGCATATATTGACTTTGATGAAATATTTTCTCCTGTTGTTAAGATGGTTTCTATTCGTATTGTAATGAGTTTAGTTGCAGTAGAATATTTGCATTTAGAGCAACTAGATGTGAAGACAGCTTTCCTTCATGGTGATTTGGATGAAGAGATTTATATGCAACAGGTGTTTGGGTATGAAGTCAAGGGTAAGGAGAAATTAGTGTGCAGGTTGAAAAAAAGAGCCTATATGGGCTCAAGCAAGCTCCAAGGCAATGTTACATGAGGTTTGATAGTTTTATGCATAATCATGGTTACTTGAGATGTGAATCCAACCATTATGTTTATTTCAAGAAGCTTGAAAATGGGAGCTATATTATTTTGTTACTGTATATGGATGATATGCTTATTGCAGGATCTAGTATGCAGGACATTGGTGAGCTTAAGGGAAAGCTAGCTCACACATTTTCTATGAAGGATTTAGGAGCTGCAAAAATAATCCTTGGCATGCAAATACACAGAGACAAGAAAAACAAGAAATTGTATTTGTCTCAGGAGGATTATATCTACAGGGTGTTAGAAAGGTTTAACATGCAGAATGCAAAACTTGTTAGTACACCTATGGTTGGACACTTCAAATTGAGAAAAGATCAGTGTCCATCATCACATGAGGAGGTCAAATACATGACACGAGTGCCATATGCTTCAGCAATTAGGAGTCTCATGTATGTTATGGTTTGTACCAGACTAGGAATTACACAAGCAGTGGGAGTTGTGAGTAGATATATGGTTAATCCTGGTAAAGAGCATTGGAAAGTAGTCCAATGGATACTCAGATATTTGAAAGGGACATCTAGCATGTGGTTATGCTATGGAGGTTCGGATATCTCATTATGTGGCTATGTATGGTTCGAATATGGTTGTGTATGTACTAGACCCCTAGTTTGATAATGTGGTTGTGTATGGTCCGAATACGAAATACACAACCGTCCAACCTTTTTTGAAATATTTTCCATAGAAGGTCAAGCCGAACCCCAAACCGCCTAACCTCATGTGGTCACTCCAACCATTTGGCACTCACACTCAACCTAGGATGTTGAATGCAGTCGCCTCAACAGATCCTTCCAACAAAGTTGTCCAACCAAGCCATCCAACAGAGTCGCCTAACCAAAGCCACCCAACAAATCCGCCACCGATCCGTCCAATCAAAGTCGTCCAACTGAGTTGTCCAACTGAGCCATCCAATTGATTCGTCTAACTAGGCCGTCCCAACTTAGTTGTCCAACATAACCATCCAACCAGTCATCCAACCGAGTCATCCAAAAGAATCACCCAACAAAGTTGTCTCGATTGAGAGTCGTCCAACTTTAAGCCTTCCAACACAAAGTCGTCCAATTTGAATTCATCCAATATAGATTCGTCCAACACAACATCGTCCAACCGAGAGCCGTCCAACTATTAGTCACCTAACCGAGAGCCGTCTAACCGAGAGTCATCCAAATCAGTCGTCGCCCAAGAGAGAATCATCCAACTGAGAGTCATCAAATCCCTTCTATGACTTCCCTTGTTTGGTGTCATTTCCATGGATTCAAGAAATCACAAGTAAGAAGGTTGTTGCAAGTTCAAAAAGAGTAATAAGACATTGTTTGGCTATTTTGGAAACTCTGCAAAAAACCACTGATGTGTCCAGATCTATGGAAAATATAGGTATGTACTATCTACTAATTTAGATATTTTTATTACTATATTTTTCACTGTATGTTTCAAATACTCTTTACACTCTTTTATTTTTTATTTAGTGTTGTTAATAATATAAATAATTAATACTATATCTATTACACTTTTAAATGTAAACATTTTTCAAACACCTTCACAAACTATCAATCTTGATGATCCTTTTGGTTTTAATGATCCGATTGATCAAAACATTTGTTCACTTGATGACATCAAACTAGAAGAAGATTCATCAAATTCTCATCCAACACCAACAGAGGAAGCTTGTATTCCAGTGTCTATTTCTAGAAAAAGGACACGTGAGGATAGAGATATTCCTGTTGAGGAACCAAATGCACAAGTTGAAGTTGAAGAAAGAAAAAAATCTATCAGAAGAAAGAGGACAAAATGGACTTTCAAGGCGTAAAAAATATCCTTTTATTGAACCAATAGAGCTGAAAAATAGTAATGATGTTCCAACTCAATGTCGATGCAAAATATGTAGTTGGAAACAAGGGAAAGACCACACAATGCAGCTAAAACTAGACACCATTGAAAAACATTGTGGGAAAATATATATTTCCCAAAAGCAAAAGGATGGGAGCATAGTAAGAACTCATAAATGGAAAGATGCAAAAGAGTGCTTGCATGTAAAATATGCAAAAGAATATGAAAAATAACAAAAGCGTTTGAAAAATCTAAATGAAAAAGGTGGCACAATTGTTGCAAAATTGAGAAAAGCTATGGAGACTAAAATGCATGCGAAAAGTATTCAATTTGCTACTGTATTCCATATATTGAAAAAGGGCAGACCCATTTCAGATTTTTCGAAAATAAAATTTTATATCAGGTAATTGGCTTACAAAATGTTCCACAATCACATTGGTCGAGATACCAGTGGCTGGGAAATAGCAAAATGTCTTGCTCTAGTGGAAAGGGAGGATCTGAAAGAGGTTATAAAAATGCAAAATTTATTTCCCTTTCAATTGATGAGGTTACAGTTGTGGACAATACCTCATGGGTTTGTATTCATGTATACACATTTGCAAATGAAGTAAGAAATCCCCATCTCTTAGCAGTTCATAAAATGAGTGAAAATTGTAATTTTGAAAACATTTATAAGTTAGTGTTGTCAAGTTTGAAGGATGTTGCAGGTATGGATGATTTTTCCATTGCAACAAAGTTGGTTTGCATTGGAACAGACGGTGCAGTTGTAATGCAGGGGGTAGAAATGGTCTTTGTGTATGATTGCAGACAATTGTTGCCCCCTATATGATTGCAATCCATTGCATGGCTCATAGAATGAATCTGGCCTGTAAAATTGTGAGCAATTTCAAAATTGTTGCCAAAGTGGAGGAGTTGATCAAAGATTTGCATGCATATTACTCTAGCAGTCCAAAGAGATTTTTAGAATTTCAAAAATATATATTGGATTGACAAATGGAAAAAAGCTTCTCAAAGATGTAGATACCAGATGGATCTCAATGTATGAGCCTACCCTCAGAATATTTGAAGAATATCCTTCATTGACAGTTTTATGTACAAATATCGCAGGGATGTGGATAAAGCTAAAGACTTATTGTATCATCTTACAGATATCAAAACTTTACTTACACTTTGTGGAATTCTGCCAATGTTGAAGGAGCTAAATGTTTTGACAAAGCATGTGCAAGAGCGTTGCATTTACATAACAAACTTCATAAGACTCAAAAACATGTGTTTGAGTTTAGATTGTTTATATTTGTCGATGATAGTTTTAAGGGTGTTGTTTTTGATAGCTGGAATGCATTAACAGACCTTAAGAATGCAAGTTTCTTCTTAAAATTCAATATACATGATCATCTGTGTATAACAGCACATGGAAAAGAGATACCACTTCATACTTTTCATAAAAGAGTAGATTTGGTTGGGTCAGAGATGGAGGAAGTAAGAGTGACACGCATTTTATATGAAACAGTATTATCTGAAACTTGAAATAAATTGAAAAAGATTTCTTTATCTTTATCTACAGAGATCCGTGAAAGATTCAAAAAGGATAAATTACTTGAAGCAATGGGAATTGTCAATCCACGTTTTGGAATACACGTGGTGGCATTCTTGAAACATCCATCAATGCTTTATTTCTCAAATACATGACTAGTCTAATTGAACATTTCTACAAGTGAGAAGAGATAAACGGAGTTGTTGAAGGTATTTTACGAAAAATTTGTTGAGTTCTCAGCCCAAGATTTTGCCACTACTATGCAAGAGCAATTTCGCTTTCGGAAGAGCCAAATAAAAATGATTCCATTAGAAGACTTTGGAAGAAGATTTATTCTAGTAGTATTTTGCGAGAGGATTTGAGTGAGTATATTCAGCTATATGAACTTTTTCAAACAATGATTTTGGGTTCTATTGAAGACGAGAGGGTATTCAATGCATTTTCCTTTGTAAAGTCAAAAGTCTAAAATCAGATTAGATAGAAATTTAGAAAGTTGTCTGAGATTGTATGTATCCAGTTACTCTGTGGAAACTTTCCCTTATGAGCAAGAACTTGCATTATGGAATTTTCTCGTAGAAAGAAGAGGAGTCGGTAACATTTTGACTGATCTGGGGGATCCGAACACATCTACGAGAACACACTTCTGATTTTGCAGTGTTCCAAGACACAAATGAACAGGGTACGCCAGGACTGTTTCAAGCCATTGCAGTTCTAATTTCTTGTATACATTCTTGACATTATTGACAGTGGACAATGATTTGATACTGATATATTTCATATTCATTAATGATAATCAATTGGTCTTAATAGACTTTTTTTACTTGTAACAAATTCGTATTTTTATATTTTGCTTTATTAATGAAATAAAGATTGATTTATTTGGCTCCATCTGTGTGATTGTCGATTAATGTTTTATCTATGCACGAAACATAAATATTTTCAAACATACACAAACTATGTGTCTTAAACCATCCTTTATTGTTTACATCTCCAAATAGTAACATAAAAACATTCACAGTGAGCAGAAATCCAATTACAAGTTTACATATTAAATTGTTGAAAACATTTAACAAATGCAATACAACAGTTAATATAATTCCAATTCAAAAAAAGGCTTGTATTCATAATTCATTCTATCAAGAGCCGAATACTTTATGAAGACATGTTTTCATAAAGCATTGTCATTGGCCAATACATATACAAAATTGTGGGTTGTCAATGGTTTTCAAAGCTTTCGGGAAAGTTCTGTCATATAAGAACACATTACGAGGGAATCCTCTTTTCTAGCCTATGATTTTGAATCATAGTTTTCCTTATGTCTGCCACACGGAATAAAAAGGAAAAAATTGGTTGGCCACTATCTTTTAATTCCTACATCAATGTCAAAATTGTGACAACACACCTATCACATGGTGAAACTAACTATTTTTTCAATTTTATGTTGCGGGAAGCTTGATCTTTTCTTGTGCAAGAGGCGGAGGAATGTGCTCAGTCTATATAGTGTTATCTGCTAAAACTCTTGATGCCCTGCAAATCTCGTGTTGCGGTATTGATAGTTTGATGAATATTCTCGCATTTGTCTTTTCCTACTTTGAAAAAAGTGATGGATCGACATTTGTCTTTTCCTTTAGTAAGATTTTGGATCCATCTTATGCTCCTTGATTATCCTTCTCAATGTATTATTTTGTTTATTTAATACTATGAGTTTTTCCTTCGATGTACAAATGAATTCAAGCTTTTGTGGGAATTCTTCAAATGTGCTTCAAATATAGTTGTTTCTTTCTTTAAATTTTCATATTTTTCCTGCAAAACAGAAATATAAATGTATTAGTCTATTAGATAAGTTGAAAAAAATATTGTGGTGCTTATAATATTACAATTTTGCATGTAAAAGATGACTTACCATAGCTTTTTCTTTTTCTACATTTGCTATTAAATTGTCTTTAGCCCATTTGTTGTAGTAAGCATGTGCTTCAAAGATTAAGATTCTCCAACATGTTTAACATTATGTCTATAATATCATCATCATAATCATTATTATATGAAATTGTGCCTGACTGAGCTTTGTTTAGCAAAATGTCAAGCCTTGTCAGGTTGGCTCTCTACGGTAGTGAACAATGAATGCCTTTGAGCGTGATTATGGTATTGGGTATTTATTTCTTTAATCAAAATTTTAGCCCTCCTCTCCCAAGTGCGCACTAAATCCACATCGACATTACAACTTCTTGAATTATGGCCCCCATACTATCTAATATCATATTTTCAAATGCAAAATGTGTCTTCTCATCATCTATTTGTGGAGCTTTACTTGGAGGAGGAGATTCCTCTACTTGATGCACATGTTGTTGTGGTTGTGGTTGAGGAGGCGGAGTAGATTGAATCATATCATGGGTGTCAAAATAGTTACCCTTGTCTGCATCGCCACTATCGAAGCCCAAATACTCATCGTCAAGCTCGATGTTGTTCAAAACATGGGTGCTTGTTATACTTAACACCACCTAGTGAGAATCCAGAAATTTTGTGGTTACAGGATGAAGTGTTCTTGTCAGTCTGCAAAGAAACCTTATATTCTTGCCTGAAGATCTTTTTGTTGTTTGGATTGTACGTGTTGGCGGTATTGGTGGCCTGCTTGGAAGGTGTTGAGAAGGTCTATTAACTGCAAGAAGCAAACTACAAATTATTAGAAAACTAATCATTATACCCTTGGGCCTTGTAAATGCTAAAAAAATGTAACTAAACAAAACATGCTAAATATTATACATTACCTTGCATGCTTGGAGACACGTGACGTGACAATTCGATCTTGACACTGAGAATGAGTTTGATCTTCATCATCAAACTTAGAACTTTCTGAACACAATAAATGTAGAAATATTAAAATATTGTACTACTTACATAACATAGGTTGATTGTGTTTCGTCCTATTACCTATACTAGTAGGTTAAATTGGTTAATTATATAAACAATAAAGTTTATACCTGTAGACAAATGTGATGGTAGGTGTGATGGAGGTATCGACCCCCTAGGTTGTTTTTGACGAGGAACTCATATTGGTGTTGATTCTGTTGAATCCATGTCAGAATCTGTAGAGACCTCTGGAGGGGCTTTACCTCGAGCAATAGCCTCCTTATGAGATATTGCAGCCATAATTCTTCTCTGCAAAAGAAAATATTACAATTATTATTGTATTCAAAAATAGTTAATGTGAAATTGTTATAACGTGAAAACTTTAAAAGTAACTGTTACATGTTGTTCTTCAACAGGAGACCAATCATTTTATCATTAATTACAGTTGGAATTTGTGCATGTTGCAATTGGTAGAAAGCTTCTTGATAGAAAGCAAGTAAATAATTGGCAGAAGAGAATACAATCTTGGATTTATTAGATATATTTGTACTGTGGGCGTGGGTGACATCTGTTTTTATTTGATTGGACAAATATGTGCACCAATCGAATTGTTTCCCTGCTAGTGTCTACAATATATACTAAACTACCCAAAACGGAATGTCTGCAGATCTTCCCTATAACACAATCTTGGCTTGAAAAAGTGATACAACTGCAAGAAAGAATTTGTGTGTAATACCTTGTATAATAAGGCCTCTTTTGAACGATTAAGAGGAGTTGCAACAATAGATAAGAAATGTTAGATGCTTGGGTAGTCAAGTAATATTAAGAAAACAAACAATTGAAAATAATATTCAACTTACCATCAACCTGCACATTGTAATGAGACTCCAAAATTGTGTTGTCTTCATCTGTAAGGACCACCTTTGTAGTCATGGGCGACTAGTTTTGGAATGGTAAGCCGCTAAACGATGTACACTGCAGGCTCAATTGTGAAAGAACATGTACGATCCACGAGGAGAACGGAAAACTCTCCATGATTCTGGTTGTAAGACGCAAGTGGGTTATCAAGCACAGAAGTATCAGTTTTGAATTGGGACATGTTGACAAGCCCCATAAATTGTGTTTTTTGCAGTGTTCTTGTGGTGTCTTTCGGTTTCATCGGTGATGTAATGTGGGCACATGAGATTTTTGTATTGAAATTTGGGCGTAGGAGTAGACGTGGTGCTTGCCATTGTTGAAATTTACAGGAGAGGGAGGAAAGAAACTTGAAAGGTGCACGTAAGTTTGGCAGAAGATTGGAGAGCTTAGAGCGCTAGAAAATTTCATGGAAAAGTGAAGAAATGAACCTCGTAGGTATATATATATATATATATATATGTGTGTGTGTGTGTGTGTGTGTGTGTGTGTGTGTGGCTTAAAAGGGTTTAAGGTACACATGGCGACAAACAATTGGTTGAGAAGTTTGAGGCAACCCCTGTGGACACTTGCGAAAGCCGCCCGTAAATCTTCTTATAGGTGTACGGTTTACGCAAGCCGCCCAACCGCCAACAAGAACCCTCTATAGACGGTCGTCCAATCTAGGTTGGAAGGTCGTCCAACCTATGTTGGACGGTCATCCAATCAAGGTTGAATGGTTTTCTAATAATCGTCCAATCATACAAAACCGTCGAAGAAAATGGCCTGCAAATTCGCCTTTGCCACGAATCACTTTTTGAATATTCGTCACCGTTTCGAAAGTCCATTTTGGAGATTCACCACTCATTCTATAATAATTTTTCGCAAGGGGAGTCTTCAAATGAACCCCGAATTGACCTACGTTGCCTCCTCACCGCCCGCCTCCCTTATTATCATCTCATCGTCTTTATGAAAACTTGATATAATTAGTATTATCACCTTCACATCTACGTATAGCCTCTTCATAATCCCTTCATACATGCTCTACCTTCATTCTCTCTCCTCTCCTTACCTTTATGTCAAACTATTAATGGTTGACATCATTGACCATGAACCTTTTTCCAACAAGCGACATCGACCACGATCAATGTCATCGGCTATGAGAGAGAATGACTTCAAGTTATGTTCTTATCGTCTAATTGACTTTATACTTGGAAGTCCACTTTGAAACAGAGTTATTAAGAGCTACAAGGTTTAGGGTCTAGTGGAGCTTATCCTCGGAAGTCTCTGGAACGTTGACTACGTAAGAGGCACAAGAATAGTTCTACCAACAATGTCCACCAAATTTTTGAGTCCCCAAATTTTGTCTCGCATAAGTATTTTACATGTTCCTTTTGTGATCCACCTATTGCAACTCTCTAATGAGATGCTACTAAACATGGAGGGTTAATGCACCAAGATTGTCTTCACAAAGGCAAGTATACTCTTCTCTTTCCTTTTTAGTGATATAATTGATTGTGTCATATATTATGTATTAGACTATGTTAGGGTAGCATATATTTGCCGATTGCATAATCTATCATGGTGCTTGCCTACATCCGCCTCATAGCATTACAACCCTTAGTTTGGGAATCATATAACAAGTGTCTTTTGTGTGAAGGATTGTCTTGGTCTTTCGTGCTAAGGATTGCCTTGGTCAAACCTAGCTTCTTGATTTTTGGTACCAAGCATTGTCTTACTTGAAAACCATGAGACAACCTTTCCCGATCGTCGAGCATATGCATGTTGCATTCTTGTGCTATGAGTCTTAAAGCATTCTTCTTTATAGAGGCCACTAGTAAATGAGGTTGAACTGATTTTTGACATGTATTGCCCCCAAATAGAGAGATTGTGTTGTACTAAAAATTGATGACAATAGAGTAGAAATGTTTATTTTTGTGCATCATACAATAACCAAAAAAAAAAGTGACTTTAAAGACATTATTAGCTTTAATTCAGTTGGAGATAAGTGAGAACTAGCTTCCAATTAAAAAATCATTGAATTTGTGCATCAAGCATGAACATCGAGTTTCTAGACATTATTAGTATGTTGATGAATATTTACAGAGCTTATGTTCCTTGAGAGATTTTTGGAATTCCACAAAACAATATTCCTGCACATATCATACTTTAAGACTGAATCATTGTTCAAGGAACTTGCAATGACACTTAAAAAGATGAAAACAATTTGCTACTTTTTCCCATTGCTCCCTATAGATTAACCCTTTTTTTTTTGCATTGTTCCATATATAAACTTTAAAATATAGCAAGTGTCTAAAGGAAATTCTTTGTATTTGCCAATACCGTATCCATGTGTTGTAACATTAGAAGTGTGAAGGCAACAAAGGATAATCGGAGAGAAATTTGAGGATAATCTTTTAGTTTTGTTGCACCTCTCGAATGCATGTATATAAAAGTGACTTGGGGAATTAATGCTTTACGATTATAGAGACACAAAACGATACTTCTATATCTGCCTAGAAACATCTACATGTGAGAGAATGGCGGTGAACTTTACTATGTACCGAACAAACCAAAAAATAAATTGCTATCAACCACACAAGTCAAGGGCACAGAAAAGATATCAAAATAGTCCAAAGGGGCTCAAAAAGGCCTTATTTTAGGTACTTTTAAGGGGTAAATCAAAACCAGTGAGGTCTTTGTCAATTGCTTTACAAATATCAAACTGAAAACTGCAAAGGTGCTTCGAATGCATTTTTTTCATATCCGAGTTAAACTGTAGAAGTAAATCCTCCTACAACTTAAATGCACATCGCAAATTGCTAGGGAAAGTAGTGTTATAAACACACTGCAAATAAAAACACTTATTTGGCATAAAACTTGTTGTGCAGGACAGGTATATAAGCATTCCAGATCATGTTCCTGATAATTAAAACTAGCATCTGATCTCATAACTCAATGATCTAATTCAAGCACACAAAAGGAAGTCTAGTTACATTACATACAATGATAAACTCATTCTATTCTTGAGATGGTATTCAATGAATATTAACCACAAATTCGTGGATTATTATAAAATACCATAATGCGTGAATTTTCAAAATCTACAATTACTATGCTATTGCACAGCAAAAATGGTTATAAATTCTTCAAAGCTTGTGAACATGTTTCTGTTCCTTTCAGTCTCACATCAGAGTCCATACAACATTTTTAAAAAGAATTGAGAATATGCTTCCTACAAAAATCAAAATGACCTATACTCTAGAAAAATACCCTGTATGGAAATCTCATGGCTTCAATGCTAATGACAAACCAATCTTAGGCGACTTATCAAGGGCCTTGGTGTCAAACTCTCCAGAAAGACTTATGAGAGATTTGGGCATGAACTCATGCAGAAGCAGTGCACCAAGCTTCCCATGGTTGTTAAGCCGTGTTTTCACTGTGGTGATAGGGTCAAGAGCATACGAGCTACCAACAGTGAAAGTGTTCTCATTTGCTGAAAACCTGCGTGAAATCTCAGCAGCAACATATGTCTTCGCAAGAGGGTTGACTGCATGCAGATATGATGCTTTCAAAGTGTCTCCCTTGTCAGCCCTAATAAATAAAACAGAAAAACCAATTTAAGTTTTAATTAAAACTGAGTTCCTATATGTCATGAACATGAATGCGAGTATACTTCATATTATAATAAAGAATCGAATTGATTACGAATATCAAGTTTCATACAATATGACAGCAGCACCGAATTCAGGCTTTGTGATGCCTATGCCCGCATTGTACTTCGTGAATAACCCTGATGCAGTTTCATACCCTAATTCACCACCAACAGTAAATACCTCGCTTCCAATTGCCCAAGAAAAGTCAATTACAGGCTTGGGAGTCAAACCAATGCTTGAGGTGATGCCCACATGCTCATGCAAAAATTGCATTTCTAACTGGACAAAAAGAAAAACAGAATTACCAAACAATATATCGTAGACAATTTTCTGAGATAAACACCACCATATTAGACAGCTTTTGTAAGAAGCAAAGCAAATCAAACACACACTGCAATCAATATAGCCGAAACATAACTACTTTTAAATTTGAAAGAAAAAATTAGGAAAGCATTAAACTCACACATAATGAGATAAAACTGACATAATATGAACCTAGATACTGCAAGACTCGATTATAACAACCATTTTCCTAAGAATTCCCCACAAGTCCTGATGAGTTAAATGAGGAAAAATTTAGTAGTAAAAAACAAACCATGGTTGGTAAGTAAAAATGAATCTACTTACCTTGCCAGACTTCTCATCTGGAAATTTGAAACTAACAATAGTCTTTGTATGAGGCATGATTTCATCAATGGCGATTTTAGTTGAAATCTGGCACAGATATAGTCTTAGAAATGGTCTAGCCAAACCAAACAAGCAAGAACGAAGAAACAAAGTTCATGAGCATAGCTTAGAACCAGAAAAGCATTCTTAAGGAGAGCGCAGAAAATAAATGATAGCATCTCAAGTGCTTTTAGTTCTATAATTCTATTGCATGCTACATACGTTGGAATTTGTATCCACGTTTACATCAATAATGGAACTCTGATACTTGTACTGTGTGTTAATATCACCACAGAAAAGCCCCCTTTGTTCACGCCAGTCGATGTGAAAGCCTGTCCAGTCATATAACCAAGCATCAGCAAGTTGAGAGAAAAATGTGGAAAAATGGCTGCAAATGATCAACAATACAGATCATGATTCAGCCTGCAGATACAAATTATTTTCTTTTTGTTTGCTGTCCTTTCAAATTAAAATTCAGAACAATCAGCTGGAAACGGAATTAGGAATAAAGGAGGGTTGGTAGTGTAACAATCAATTAGAAAAATGGTTGACATTTGTCTAACTCTAAATAACTCATGACATACCTTTTGTGTAATCGCTATCATCTCATAACAAAATTGTGTGCATAGCCTTTGAACTTAAACATGTTCTGTTATATAAATGCAAAGAACACCATTGGAAGCATTTCATCTTTCAGAAATAATATCGGTTTTACTTGTTCCGTTGTATAATTTCTTCTTTTTCAAAGTTCAATGAAGATTAATGTCTATTTTACAAGAGTGAATCTCAATGTTTCCTCCCTTCTGAGAGGAAATCATCCCCAATTTCTACATTGGATGAGAAAACAGACTTTGAAAGGAAAATGACGTGTAGAAACATGGGTGTACCAGTTGTAGCTATGTCGATGATATGCAGGTTGGTGTCCCACTACTTAATCTATTGATGGTAAATGTGGAGAGCATGGATTAAGGTGTGATTAATGACCTTAGTATAACCATCAATCTACAGAAGAAATGAGGTGGAGAAACACAACTGTCCACCAAGAAGCCTCCGCTGTGATTCTCAAAAGTGACTTGGGAAGTTTGAGTCGCAATCTGAAATTATAGCAAGTGGAAGTCAGAAATTGCTTCAAATGTGCTTGAAAAAACAAGTCAGCATGTGCACCATAAACGGTCTTGGTCCATGTCATAAAGATTCCATTTCACAGAAGCCGCACACAACAAAAATGTAGTCCTGCTGCCATTGGGAGGCAGGTAGACAACCAATGAAATCCATGGAAATAGACTTTTGTGTCACAAAGGTACTAGTAATGGCTGATATAATTTAGCTTCCAATTGGAAGGCTTAGGCTGACCATAAAGAGAGCACCGACATGTAATCCTCCAACTGTTACCACATAAACAGCCACTAACAGTAACGTTAAAGGTGTTGTAAGGTCTTCATCACACCAAAATGTCCATAGGAAGATAAGCAAGCATCATTTACTAGAAGTTGGCAATAAGGACCCACAAGAAACCAAAGCTGAGGGGACTTTTGCAAGAACCATCCTGCAATTCGTAGTCAAGGAAAGGTGTCTTGATGTGAGCACAATTGAAAGCAAGAAAGAGCACAAAGGAATTAACCGCAACCATACATCTTGTACACTGTAAATTACAAACGGTGTACAAGGAAGCTTCTAGGAGAATAGAGGTGTTCGTAGACAAAATTCTAAAATATATGTTAAGTCAATGTCATTATGTCTTTACCATTTAATAAATTACACTATCCCATGTGACTGCTTAATAAAATACACTAGCACATGTGGTTATGAAACGTCATTTCTTCCATACTTAGAGGGAATTGTCCTTAATTTCAATGGATGAACAAGACAACCTAGAAGCTTCCAAGATGAGACGTGAGAAAATTGAATAGAGTTCATGCATGACTATGGAGTCCTTATACATATAAAATCCAAATATGAGGATTGGATCCATAGAGCAGAACTTGATCATTGAAATCACTAGATGAGAAATCACTAGGTATTTTTCTTACCATAGAGCTGAACATATGGTAGCCATTAAAGTAAGACGAGAAGATGCCAACACTATTAGCCAGGAAGGAGATGAGCAATATGGAGTTCATCATCTACATGAACAACTTCAAATTGAACTGCGGAAGGACAGTGGGTTATAATTGGAGAGATAGACTTGTTCACAAGTGGAAACTAATTTAGGATAGTTGTATTATCCAAAATAATATCTTTGCCATCAATTGTGTGGCTAATCATTGTGATGTCTCGTGGCTAGAATGGTGAGGATCATGTAGGGATGGCAGCAAATGTGAATTATCAATTTCCATAAAAACTTTATGAAGTGAAGACAATGAGCATTTGGTTGTGTAGGTGCAGTCAAGTTTCTAGGTGGAACCAGTGAGGAAATGGTACATGTTGTTCATGTGGTTGATTTTGCACACATATAGTCTGGAACACTCATAATTCCTTGCATTAACTAGTTCTATTTCTCAATATGACTGACCAAAATTTGCTCAAGAGCGGCAACATGAATGACAATGATCTGCTCGAGAGTGCTAATACTCATTCTTTCCTACAATGATTCCCATGAAGGTTGGCTGTGTAGATGGAGCTAAGTTGCTACGTGGAACCAGTGTGGAAATTTTGTATGGTTGTTCATGTGGTTGATATTGCAGACATAATTTCTTCTTGCTTTAGCTAGCTCTAGTTCTCAGCATGACTGACCAAAATCTGCACAAGAGCACCAACATGAATGACAAGTATCTGCTCAAGAATACTGATAATAGTTCATTCCAATGAGGATTCCTGTGAAGCTTTTCTAGGCATTCTTGATCAGATATGGGATGAAGAAAGGGGATCTACTATGACTTTGCAACCAATATAGGCAAGTAGATCTGAAAATGTCCTCAATGCCAAAAAGGGCCTTATTTTGCTTACCCAGATTGAAAGCTAAAAGAGACAGTGCAATGGTTCTGGACATCCAACTTCTCAAGATCACAGATCCCTCCATACTGGTTGGAAATTTTGATGTGACCACTTGTCGAAAAGCTTTCCAAGACCAATTTCTGATGATTAAAAACTGTTTTAATCATACACTTTTGCTAAGAGAACTGCACACTACAAGATGAGGTGTTATTTTCCTGGAAAACAAATCAGTAAAAAGGGCACTTACTTCACTTTCTAACCAGATTACAACATATGAAACTTTTTGTTCTTTTGGATCTTTGTCAAAATTGGAAAAGAGATGGTACCACAGTTCTGGAAGTCAACATCTCAAGATCATATATCCCTCAATACTGTTAGAAATTTTTAATGGGACCACTTGTAAGAAAGCGCTTTCAAAGTCCAAATTCTGATGGTTACAAAATACTTCTGATCGGACAATCGGACACTTTTGGTAGGAGAACTATGCACTAGAATAAGAGGCATTATTTTACTAACAAATAAATCAGCAAAATGACTAGTACAATGATGCAGATTGGGATGCTACTGTGTGGGAAGTGATTGTAGCACCTATCTGACAAAGAACAACATTGAAATAACTCCCCCAAATATGAAGGTTGCTGAAGAGGGTAAATCTATGAAGGGTAAGAGGTAGGAACCCTCAAGGTGACTAACATCTAGTGCCTAGACCGCGACAGGCCTAAGGTTGTTAAGTCTAGTAAGTGTAAAAAATGGAAACACTTGAGAATACAAGATTTAAACATTGTGATCAATAGGATTTTATACCAAATGACATGATCGAGCGGAAGGTAAGAGATGGAAACTCTCAAGGATACTAGATTGGAGGCCTTGATCACGAGAGACCCAAGGATGTTAGATCTAGTGAGGATAAAAGATAGAAACCCTTGAGAGGACTAAATCTAAAGTGATACAAAAATATATGAGCATAATCGCAAGCACAAAGGAATTAATAACAAATGTACAAGTTGTACACTCGTTTGTATTAGGTATATATAGATTACAAAGGATGTACAAGGAAGCTTCTGGATGAAGTTTCTAATAGACTAGAAATATGCATAGAGATATATACAATATTTAAGAATGTATAAACCTATGTGATTGTTTAACATTTTATGAAGTACACTAGCTCATGTAGTTATGTCTCATTGTTTCCTCTCTAATTACAGGAAATTGTCCTCAATTTCAATGAATGATAGGAACCACCTCATAGTTTCCAAGATGAACCAAAGTATGGAGTGCAGACCATGTATACTGACAATGAAATTGCCAAACAGATAGATTACATGTTGTAGTTGTGTGAGGATTGGATCCATATGGTAGAACTCAACAATAGAATCAAGAACTGAAGTAATTGGTGAGCAATATATAAAATGGCCCTAGTAAGAAAATAATGACCAAGGCATAGAATTCCTTTTCATAGGTGCTACAATGGGGATTGGCTTGAATCAAGTGATGCAAGAGAATTTGGGTTCACTTGCTATCTTGCATCACCAAAAAGAGTTAAGAGTAGAAGAATAAAAGCTTGCAAAATCTTGTGAAGCTGTGTATCACCTTGTGCAATTTTGCGCATAGTGTTGTTTGCAATAAATAAGGCACAAGGAGATTGAAGTTTTGTGCAGCCGATTGAGTTGTGCTTTGGAGTGATGCTTTGTGGAGGGACTGTGTGCAAACTTGGTCTAAAAAGGATTGTGCATCAGAGTCCATATAAAGTGTCCTGGTTGTTGAAGGAAATCAATTAAGAAAATAATGACCAAGGCATAGAATTACTTTTCATGGGTGCTATAATGGAGGTTGGCTTTAATCAAGTGATGCGAAAGAATTTGGGTTCACTTGCTATTTTGCATCACCAAAAAGAGTTAAGAGTAGAAGAATAAAAGCTTGTGAAATCTTGTGAAGCTTTGCATCACCTTGCGCAGTTTTGCACATAGTGTTATTTGGAATAAATAAAGCACAAGGAGATTGACGTTTTGCGCAGCCGATTGAGTTGTCCTTTGGAGCGATGTTTTGCGGAGGGACTATGTGCAAACTTGATCTAAAAACGATTATGCATCAAATTCCATATAAAGTGTCTTGGTTGTTGAAGGGAAATCAATTGCTTGTGAAGGAGCAATGTAAAGAGTGTTTTAAGATTGGTGCATATGAAGACGAAATCTTGTGTGATATAATACCCATGACCATATGTCGTGTTACTTGGTCAACCTTGGCAATTTGACAAGAAAGCACAACATGATGGCCATGCAAATACTTACACCTCAGTGAAGAGCGGTGCGCAGACACTATGAATCCTTTGAAGGACGCAATTGTTGAGGTGGAGAAGAGTTTGGAAGCGTTGTTGATTTCATGAGAACAATTCCTGAACAAGATGAAGGAGAGGAGTGAATGTATTGTTTTCATTCCAAACCCCGCATTTAAGGAGAAGGATAGCACAACGACACAAGAAAGCGTACTTTCATGTGAAGTAGAAGTGATGCTAGATGAGTGAGCGGATATCATATCAAAGGATATTCCCAATTGACTACCACTTGTGTGCTATATTAGTTGTCAAATGGATTTGATTCTGGGATCCATTCTACCAAACAAGGTTGTACATACATACGCTGACACCTATGGAGAACAAGGAAGCGAAGAAGTGAGTTCAAGATTTGCTTGAAAAGGGTTGATTAAAGGGTCTCTCAACTCTTGTGCAATACCTATAATACTAATGCCTAAGAAAGGAGGTGACTAGAGGATGTGCATGTTTTCCAAAGCCATCAACAAGATGACCATCAAGTATAGACTTCCATTGCCTCGTATGGATGATTTAATGGATTGTTTGTGGAGCGTAGTACTTCACAAAGATTGATTTGAAGAGTGGTTATCACCAAATCAAGATAAGGGAAGGTGATAAATGGAAAATTGCTTTTAAAAGGCAAGGTGGATTATATGAGTGGTTATTCATGTCGTTTGGGCTAACCAACACACCGAGCACATCTATGAGACTCATGCACGAAGTGTTGAAGCATGAAGTTTCCATGGCTTGGCAAGCTTCTACTGGAAGTTAACACAAGACTTCAACAGGATTTGCACACCGATCACATAGGTGATGTGGGAAGACAAGAAAGAGTTCACATGGACAAAAAAATGCAAAAGATGGCTTTCAGAAGTTGACGAATAAAGTCATTGAATGGCCGGTGTTGGCTTTTCCTGATTTCAACAAGGTATTTCAAGTTGATTGTGATGCAAGTGGAGTAGCCATTGGATTTGTGATGAGTCAAAATGGTAGGCCCATAGCCTATTTCAGCAAGATACTAAATATCACACACAAAAAGCATCTAGTTTACGATCAAGAGTTTTATGCCATAGTGCAAACCTAGAAGAAGTGGAGGTACTACTTGTTGCCAAAGGAGTTCGTGTTGTACACAAACCAACAAGCACTACAATTCATCATTAGTCGAGGTAAGTTGAATCAAAGACACATGAAATGAGTTGAATTCTTGCAGATTTGTTAGTTTATCTTTAAACATAGAAGTGGAAAATTGGATAGAGTTGTAGATGCACCGAGAAGAAGACATGTCTTGTTGAGCGAGATGCATGTGGAAGTTGTGGGGTTTGATTCAATGAAGGAACTCTATACGTAAGATGAAGATTTTGAAGATGCATGGAGAGCATGCATAGAACCAACAAGCATTGATTACACACCTTGGTTAGATTACTTGTAAGAAGGGTTGTTAAAGGCACAAAATTGTGTGTACCGAGGGTCAATACGAGAGAATTTGATCCAAGGGAAACATCATGCGAGAATCACTTTGTTACTTTGGTATTGACAACACCTTGGAACAGCTAAGTGAGATATATTATTGGCCACCCATGGCTACAAATATGTGTAAATATGTATAGAGAAGCATAATTTGCCAATTGGCAAAGGGAAAGAGTAAGAATGCATAGTTACATCAGCCACTGCTAGTACCCGAGAAATTGTAGGAGCAATCGAGAATGGATTTTGTCTTAAGTTTTCCCAAAATGCAAAAGGGTCATGATTATAGCTTTGTTGTAGTTGATAGACTTTCTAAAATGGCTAATGATATTACTCGTAGGAATACTAGTGATGTTGCACATATAGCTAACTTGTTTTTAAGGATAGTTGTGAGACCGCATGGATTGTCATGCAATATTGTGTCGGAAAGAGACCAAGTTTGAGTGTCATTTTGGAGGACCTTGTGGAAGACGTTGAACACCAAGTTACGGTTTAATTCTATGTATAATCCACAGACGGTTGGCCGGACATAAGTGGTCAACATGAGCCTTGAAAAAAAAATTGAGATGTTTGGTCGAAAAAACACAAGGACATGAGATTCAGTCCTTGTGCAAGCAGGGTTTGTGTACAATAACTTCGTAAATAAAAGCATTGGGAAGTCACCTTTTCGTATAGTTATGGACTAAGTTCAAAAGGTCTTACAAAATTGTGTGATATCAAGTAAGAAATAGAAAAGAGCACAAAAGCATAACCCTTTGCACAAGACATGAAGGATGTGCACCAATAAATGCAAGTGCAATGGAGAATAAAGAACGTGTAGATATGGTTCTTGCACACCTACGAAAAAAAGGTTCCCAAGAGAAGCTTATGATAAGTTGAAGTGGATAAAGATTGGACCATATGAGATAGAGCTTTCTAATGGGATAGACATTTCGCCTATCTTCAATCAAATTTATACCCTCACTATGTGGGATAGACATGTGATGAATCATATTGAACCAATGTAGATTGGAGACAATAAAAACTGGAACAAATGCGCGAAGAATTTGAAGAAATTTTGGATTCACACGTATAAAGATAATGCGCAAAAAGAAATATAAAGAATATCCGTGAGATGGAAAGGCGATAAGTTGAAGTTGCATCATGGCTTGACACAAATTGGTTGCTAAACTTGGTCGATCCATCAAGACCTCATGAAGCATCCATGAGTACGGGCTCATGTTTCTTCTTACCCGGATTGTATGATGCAAGAGCATCTAGGTTTACTTGCTATCTTGCATCACTAAAAAGAGTTCGAGTAGAAGAATAAAAGCTTGTGCAATCTTGCGTAGCTTTGCATGATCTTGCGCAGCTTTGTGCATGGTGTTATTTACAATAAAGAACCCATGACGAGATTGGAGTTTTATGTAGCCAGTTGGGTTGTGCTTTGGAGTGATACTTTGCGGAGGGTTCGTGCACAAACTACACACAAACTTTATGAACTTGTGCGCTCTATGAATCCTATGTCCTTATGCACAAGTCAACATCAAGCAAGTTATTAATCGAACACATGGGCCACGATCCATTTTCTTTGTTGGTGAAATGACTGCTAACGACACGGAGTATTTTGATCGACAAAAAAACCCCCATGAGTGATGAGTGATCAACTAGATGAGTTGAATCGAAAATGATTTGATCGAGTTAAGAAATATTTGCTAAGGAATCTTTATATCCAAAAGTATATTGATGTTCACTCACCAGTTTCTATAAGTAGAGGGAGCAATGAACATACAAAGCAAGTGCACACGTAGTTGGAGAAGAGTAGAGTGCAATACAAACAATGTGCAGATATGAAGAGAAGAAATCAAGAGTTCGAAGGAGGCATGGTTCTTAGGTTCCCACGAGGAACTTATGATAAGCTTAAGAGGAAAAAGATTGGACCATGTAAAGTCTTGAGAAAAATTGCAGCGAACACATGAGACAGAGTTGTCAAATGGGATATAGACATTTCGCCTATCTTCGATGTTGCAGGTTTATACCCTTCCTATAAGGGACAAACAAGTGATGAAACAGATTAAACCAAAGTAGATTGGAGATGCCATCTACCAAACAAGTATGTGAAAAAATTAAAGAAATTTTGGATTCACACATACAAAGATAACATACAAAAAGGAATACAAAGAATATCTACAAAAATGTTAAGGAAAAGAATAGTAAGATGCATCATGGCTTAGCATGGCCAAAATTGTTGAACTTAGCCTATCCATCAAGACCTCATAAAGCATCCATGAGTAGGGGATCATGTTTTTCTTACCCAGATTGTATGATGCATGATAATCCAGTTCACTCGCTATCCGGCATCATAAAAAGAGTTCGAGTAGAAGCATAAAAGTTTGTACAATTGTGTGTAGCTTTGTGTGATCTTGCATAGTTCTACGCATAGTTTTATTTGCAATGAATAACACGCGAGGAGATTGGAGTTTTGCATATCCAATTGAGTTGTAATTTGGAGCGATCCTTTGCAGGGGGCAATGCACAAACCACACACAAACTTTAAGAATTTACGTGCTCAAAATCTCTTGCCCTTGCACACAAGTCAAAATTTAGCAAGTCATGTTACCTAAACAAGTGGGCCTTTCTCTATTTTCTTCGCTAACTAAATCATCGAACGACCTCGGTGTTCTAATCGACGAAAAGCGTCCATGAGACCTAAGTGGCCAATCGGATGGGCTGAATCAATGGTGATCTAATCAAGTTAAGTAATATTTATATGCAAAGGTATCTTTATGTTTTCTAGCCAGTTTCTATAAATAGAGGGAGCAATGAACACGTAAAGCATCGATAAGAGATCGGAGAAGGATCCAAAAAGATCAAGAGAGACAGAGGAAAATAGGAAGAAAGAAAATGCATGTAGAAGCGAAGTCTAAATAGCCTAGGTGATTTGTAGTTGTGCTCCAAATGCCAAGGGGCCAATTTTGGTTCTGTAGATGTCTTGCAAGTCTCGCAAGCATAAAATTAGGTCCTAGGAGTTGAATTCCTTTTAAGGGAATTTTCGTAGTCTTCTTGTAAAGGTTGTAACAAGATTGTAATGCTTTGTGCTTAAGTCTGTATTATTTTCCTTGTGATTAATGGAAGAAGATTTTATAGTTTCTTTCAAATTCACAATGATCTTGCGCATGAGAGGTCATTTCTCTAAAAATAATGAGTTGCATGGTTTAAGGCATTTCTTCAATGAGACCCCTAACCGCAACTACATCAACAAGGCTTATGAATGACAAGCCACTATATGTTCTCTAACCTCAAGTATAGTGCCTATGGCATATGGGGAAGCGTTTGGCTTAATCTCAAAGGGTTGTTGCAAGATGGGAAGAGAAAGCATTGGAGCAAAGCAAAGGGCCTCTTTCAAAAATCTTAAATTCTTGAGCAATGTATGGATTCTAGTTTAGAATCTTCTCGCTAGTTGGTTGATAAAAACAACGGGCAACATGTGAATAGTTACAAATGAACATCCTATGAAGCTCATATCTCCCATAAACACTTTTCAGATTTGAATTGTTGGATGGAGTGGGCCACTCGCAAAGGACCTTAACTTTATCTAGATTCACCTAATGTTCACCAATAAGGACCCCAAAGACTTAACTGAAGTTTTCCACAAAAAAATACTTCTTTTTCTTGACTTGGAATTGATGATAGAAAGAAGATCGAGAATTGCCTAAGGACTAAGATACCATCTAAGAAAGATGACAACATATCAACTAAGATGAGGCCTAAATACACTATTGATGCACACGAGTGTGGCAGAGCCCGCTTGAAATGTCGATAATCTTGAATCTTAGGTTGAGTTTTCAATAACTGAGGTTGTTGGTGAGTAGTTTATAAATGGCCTTACCGAGAAGCTAATGACAACATTGCTTAAATGAATAGACCAAGGCATAGTTGCAGGGGCTATAATTGAGCTTGGCTTGTGACAAGGCTTATGAATGATAAGACAATATATGCTCTCTATCCTATACCACAGGCCTTGTAATGTTATAAAAGGCCAAATTATTCATTTAAAGAGGTAACTTAGTTAAGTGCAGGCCCCTATTTGGGAGAGTGGAGTAAGTAAAGGATTTTGCGAGAAGGCTTTGGAGGAGAAAATCAATGTTTTCCCAAGCTTTCTTAGAGGCAAGCAGAGAATATTAATGCAGGCCAAATGCATTTTTGAGGTAAAAATTGTACGGAGAGCCGTATTTACGTCATTAATAGATCGGTTCGAGTGTTGTCAGACCTAGATACATAGTCCAAGTTGAAAGAACTTTGTTACCAAATCGGTTTGCATTGTCTCTCTATTTTTATTACTTGCTCGCTGTTTAGATACAGTTTTAATGTTGTTTTTAATTATCAAGCCAATTTTTACGAAATTGCAGGAATTTACATAAAATTGAGAAAAATTTGATTAAGCATTCAAAAATGGAGAAAATGATCAATTTGGTTTAAAACGCCCATTTTCAGATCAATGAAGTGTGAGATCAATTGATCCATCATAGATGAGTGTTGGAGTGATTCCTTCAATGAGCAAAAGATTATCTTTGAATTGATTAAAGAACTTTGTTAGCAATGTGTGGTTACGAGATTAGATACTTGTTAGGATCAAGAAGGGTGGTTAAGGCGGTGAAATTGGTTTAGTGCACCCCATTGAAATGTTATGGTCTATTAGTTATTTAAGCCAAATTGGCTTGTATTTGACGCAAATGGTTACTACTAGTGGTGTGTTGTTGGCTCATTCAGTCCAACTGTTGGAGAATTAATGGAGTTGAATCCACGGGGGATTATTTTGATTGGCATTGTTGGGTCAAGGAGGTGCATTGTTAAGGGTAGCACTCACCGTGGTTGAAGAAAATGCAGGATGTGCACGAATAGTTGAAAAGATATTGTTAATAGGATTTGTGAGTATTGAGAAGCTTGTTCATACACCATTGGATGAATTCAAGAGTTTCCCTGGCAAATTTTGGAAAATTCTAGATGAACTTTTGCATGGCAGGTGTGTAATCAGGATATATATCCTCCTCTTCACCCTTCTGCTCTAATTCTTCCTTGAGTACAAGTTTCTTTAAGTGAGACCTAATGGAAACCATATTGGAAGATGTATTAGGAAAGAGCTTCTTAGAATTAGTATAGGCCATGTTACAATCCACACAATAGGGTTCTCATTGAGGAAAAGATGCCCAAAGGGTATTTTGAGTACTATAAAGATGTTCAATGGTAGGAATGGGAAAGAAAATCTTAAGGGGTTTTAAAGGTGGTATAAAAGAAAATCAGCAAGTAAGGTATACTTGACAAGTTGGCAACGAACTAAGAAGATAGGATGAAAAATTGGGAATACAAGCAATTGATGTAATAGGAGATAGAGAAACATGAAAATGGCTCACCTAATGGTGGAATAAGGTACACGTGGAGTTCACCAAAATGTATGTTAGCTAAGATTATCAATATATATTAGGATATGTTAAGAGAAGAGAGAGAGAGAGGGAGAAAATGAAGAGAAAGTGGAAGGCACACATTAGGATTCATGTATCTGTCATATTTATTATGGTGTAAATGATTAAATCAATTGGAGGTAGTTTATAACAGATTTTTAGTTAATACTAACGAATAGCTAATAACTTTAACACCCTCCCTTAATGATAAACCAGAGACTACTCCAAGTCTATCTTAAAATTTTACAAATACAATGGACCAGAATGTTTAGTCATTACATTTACAAGCTGCTCTTTAAATATTATTCTGAAGTCGACAGTCCTCTAACATTTTGCTCTTGTCAAGTGTAGAAGCTTAAGTGCAGGTAGAAACCAAAAACAACGGGTAACAACCAATGTTTTAAAAATCGGAGCCAATCGAGGGTTTTACTAAAAACACAAAAAAATTTAATGAAAACAATATATTTGAAAGATTAGAAACCAAAATTCCAACAATTACACACAAAATATGCAAAGTTTGCTCATGTATATACTATATAACATGTAAGAAAGGTGTTTATAGATAAATTAAGGTTTGGGTCAGCTAAAAAGCTGAACCTTTAATCAAGAAATTGTTTTTTTGCAAAATTAGCATTGTATTACAGCATTTTTTCTGGCTCGGCTGGTTCAAAGCGGAACCAGACCGGTGGACCTATTTGGTACGAAACCGCCGGTCTCGTACCAAACCGGTCCATCACCCGGTTTGTATACCGGTTTGGGAAAAAAACATAGAGTCAATCAAACCGGTCGGTTCTGGTTCCGGTTCCAGTATCAGGTTCGAATGGTTTTAAAAACACAGCAACAACACGATTTAGTCTTGTGGACATAGGATATATCAAGTTGTCCACCAATTCTCTATAGGGTGATTCATTGACTGATGATGAATCATCATTGGCTGATAACTTCAGCCCAACCTCCATAATTCTGAAATCAGAATCTTGGAGATGTTGATCAAAGAGAATGTACCGCTTGTGGAGTCTGCTTAAGTCCATACATGGACTCAATCAATCTGCAACACAAATAATCGCATTCATGTACCTAAAATCTTCAGCAACACCATGTACACCACCTCGATTGAATCTTTAGAGAGAAGCAACTGAAATGTGACCATCTTTGCAGTATTCACAGTAGGAGTAAAAACTCTCCAAAGAAGAGAAATAACCATCTCTACAATAGTAGGAGAAATAACCATTTGCACAAAGAGTGGGGAAATAGCCATCTAGAGAAAGGAGTTCACAACAAGATGAGCAAAAGAGCCATGTTCTACCGACCTTTGTGTCGGTGCCTTTGTTTGAATGGCATGTCCATCTCACCATGCACCTCCAGCGCATCCTAGATAGTGGAGTCTCCCTCCACAATTAACCGTGCACCTAAGTAAGGCAGAGTCCATCTTCCCGAGGCATTTCATCCTCTCGCACATTATGTATTGAGTCGAATGGCATCCTCCCAAGGCATTGCATGCTACCGCACTTTTTGTATAGTGGATATTCCCTCCACAATGAGTTCATGTACGTTGACTAAAGTAGGGTCAACAAGTCTATCGAACGAAGCATATCGACATTCGTGCAGGCTCATTCAAGAAAAATTCCTCAATTGTGAATTTGATCTCCACCTCCGAATCTAATGATCATGTGTAGACATTGATCTCCACCTTTGAATTAGATGATCATGTGGCAAACTTCTTGTTAGAAAATCAAGTTGTAGATATACTCACATAGCCCCTATGTCTTGTGAAGTTCTCGCAAGTTTCAAGTAGTGTTAGGCCTTTCAGAGTTGCCACCGAGGGAGACTGTGCAAGACAATGTCACCTCTTAACGGCATGTTGTATCTTCTTTTATACTTATTCTATATTGCAAAAGCATTGTAAAAGATCACCCTATGTGAGTTTTATCAGAACCTAGCTAAGCAAAGACATCATGAAGATTCCTTGTTTTATAAAGGTTCCAGAAACTCGTGTAAGACTTCATATATGCACTTATCTAAGAGAAACTTGTGATATTTCTATGAGATTATCCTTGTAGACATGTTAACCTAAAATCATCCTATATGGTTTAAGGATTGTAATTCCTTTTGTATAAAAAAGTGACTTTGGCATGTATCCCCACTAAACATTAAAGGGGAGTGTTGGAGCAAGTAATGTTTATGGCGCCTACCACAACAAACACCACTCCAAACTAAGTTTAATTTATAAATTTAAGTCATAAGTTATATATAACTTTATACTTATTATAAAGTTTTAATCAATTAATTTATTAATTGAGTTAAGAGTGAATCAATTCAACCAAAAGGTTACAACCAATTCACCAACCTTTACATAGGGTGATCTCCCATTGAGATTGATTAATCTGAACATTATTGTTGTGCACTCATATTTGATTGTGCAAGTGTAAAATTGTGAAGTGAAGGTTAATACAGTGTTGGGTTGCCCTGTAATTGTCAGGCACCATTATGTTCCTCATTTATTAATATAAACCGAAAGTTCATTTCATAGTGTGGATTTTTTTACTTGTAACAAAGGATTTCCCACTCAAATCCTTTGTATGTGTTATCTTTGTGTTATATGTTATTTATATCTCTATATAATTCTTTCATTGATCTTATAATTCTACTGCTCTTTAATATCCTCATCGAGATTATTAGTACAATTGATTTTATGTGATCCCTACTTTCCTTGACAAGCAAATCAGTTTTTGGACTCTAGAGGCCATTTAGAGCCTCATTGTTTATGTATTTTGTTTTGGATATGTATTGCACTTGGTGCCATTTTGCTATATTTACCCTTACATGGTATATACATGAGCAAACTTTGCATATTTTGTCTCTAATTGTTTGGAGTTATGGTTTGGAATCTTTAAAATATATTGTTTTCATTAAAAATTTAATATTTTATGTATTTACTAGCAAACCAGTTCATAAATTTATCACCGGTCCGAGTCCGGTCAGAACCTCAACTAGTTCCGAGTCCGATTTTGCCGATTAAAACATTGGTCATGGTTCATGGATGATCTTTCATCTTGGCGCTTGGTATATTGGAGTCTCTTTCTTTGAATGCAAACGATGGCAAATCCTCTATCAAGCGTCAAGGAATGTTCAATATCAAGCATGGGGCATACTTCTCGTAGTGAGACAAATGTTGTTGAGCAAATCTCAAGGCATCACCCACCCGTTAATCTAAAACATTTATCAATGGAGGAGCTTCTGAATGTTAGACATCTTTAGACATTAGCAGAGTGTTAAGCATACATACTTTGATAAATGGTGGGCTGATCAAGAAGTTCCGTTAAAAAATAATGAGGTATTGAATGTAATTGATAGCTCCCACTGCACGCATAACGTTATGGATCAAACAGGTTCTAATTGTCAGTCATTACCTAAGAACAACGCAGATTCAGAAATAGGGTCTGGATGCATTGAGCATTCTGATGTTAACTGTTTTATTCCCACAGTCCCAATCAACCTGTGGCAACATCTGGTGCAGAGGCATCTTGGTCCATCCTTCTTATGGTATGACAGTTGCAGCCTCTGTGGGTTCATCCATTTTATGCTACCTTGGCAGATTCTTCCAATTCGCTTCAGCGTCACACTCTATCAAATGTGTGTGAATCTCAGGAGTCTGATAATGTTTTGGTGTCGGTGAGTCTTCAGGATCTTCCTGCTCATTGTGGCACTACCAAAACCCCATTCGTTGAGAGTTGCATCGAGAGTACAAAACTACAGCCTGCAGGTATTAAGAGTGCAGACCGTAGTGTTTGTGGTCTTGTTGAGGATTGGAAGGACAGGACACTGGTAAATTTATCACATGTAAAAATTGATGCTACAACCTTCAACATTCTTACGAAGGGATTGGGTTTTGCAATCACTTCAAGGCACGTGCCAATGGAATAATTTATGGTGGAAATTGATAATGCTCTAATGACTTGGCAGAGGAAATAAGACGGAATTGTGATTAGATTAAGGTATGCAAAACAACCAAAAAGTAATATCTCCAATGATGAGTGGTTACCCTTAAAAGCTAAGAAATAGTGATAGTATTGTGGTCTTAAAAGCAGATAAAGGTAATGCATGACTAGTGATGAACAAGTAGAATATAGGGCAAAATTGGAAGATCATTTGCAGAATAGTTGTAGCTAAAAATCGGACTGCAATCCAGCCTCACTTATTGTAAAGAGGATGACCAAAGCCATCAAAAGTTACTCTTTGGAGAACAACATTAAAAGAAAAACTAACACCCAACAAAAAGCTAAGAAATAATGATAGTATTGTGGTCTTAAAAGCAGATAAAGATAATGCAGCAGCAGTGACGGACAGCGTAGAATATGGGGCGAAATTGGAGGATCGCTTACAGAATAGTGATAGCTAAACAATTGGACTGTAGTCCAGCCTCACTTATTGTAAAAAGGGTTTCAACGGCCATCAAAAGTTCTTCTTTTAATAGCAACGTTAAAAGGAAACTAACCCTCAACAAAGAGGTCACACCAAGGAGTTATGGTGCTCCAAAGATACACAAATTGTTGTGAATACAACCAACATTCCCACTTATAGCTTTCAGCATGCCAGAAAAGATTAAGCCATTGGTGGGCTTGACCTCTTCTTTCATTCAGTATTCATCACATTTGTGGAGTTCATAAAAGACCAAAAAGTAGTTGAGGAGGACACTCTTGTAAGCTTTGATGTGGTCTAACTCTTCACAAAGGTTTCTTTGGTTGCGCAATTGGAAGGTTTGGCGATGCGATCTCCAATCTCCCCGGTGGTGGCCTAGCTTTTCATGGAGTATTTCGAGAAGGTGGCTCTCTATTTCTTTCCACCTAAACCTAAATGCTGGAAAAGATATGTTGCCAACAGAAATTTAAACCGCCATATGGTTCGGACAAGATTGAGAAATTCCACACTCACTATGCCAACATTACATACACAATTAATTTCACTAAGTTGGAGACCAACAAGAGTTTGCCTTTCTAAGATGTCCTCATAACAAAAAAGGATGAAGGTTCTTTTGCTACACAAGTTTATGGAAAAGCATTCACATAAATCTCTACTGCCATGTTGCTTCTCATCACCACCTAGCATAAAAGTCAAATATTCTCAGGACCCTCACCACAACTACTTTGATGAGTAGTGATGAAAAGCACTTGGAACAAGAAATCAAGTATCTGACTAAGGTCTTTTCAAGAAAAGGATATAAAGGTAGATAGATTTCCAAAGCCTTCAAACTAGCTAGAGATAATTAGAGGCAAGGCCAGATTCACATGATTCTACAAGGGTTTCGGTGGTGTTTCTTCCTTATGTTGAGGGGATCTCCGAAAGATCTCTAAAATACTTAAATCCCATAGCATCAAGGCTAAATTAATTTCCCATAACAAACTCAGGATGAATCATAAGTCCTCCAAAGATAAGTTGGAGCCATGGCAAAGAGAGGTTTTACCATATCGAGTGCTCATGGTGCTCCTTACAATGGTGAAACAGGTAGGTTTATTATTACAAGGGTCAAGGATCATGAAACAGACATTCGAGAGAGAGAGGATTAAGAAATAGGATCAACGAAGCATCGCAGAGAGAGGATACCGAGTTTATTGCAATGAAAGACCACTCTTTCAAATACAAACTAAGGGAGGTGGTGGAGATTGGAAAGTATTCCAACACTCTAAACATAGATGACAATTTGCCAATTTGGTTTTAAGCCATTTTTTGAGACAAGTTCTAAGAAAATTAAAAAATGAACCCCTTGCTTTAGGAGATGTGCTAATTTAATTATTTTCAACTAGATTTGCCAATAGTTAATTTTTGCAACAGGTAGTTCATTTATTTCTTCTTCTATGGTGAACCCATGTCGTATAATACAATTGACAAGTATTATCTATGCAATAAGCTCTAGTCCACAATCTTATCGCTTTCTTCCTGGTGATGGACATCAGTTCAAAGTTATCACACAGTTTTTTTCCCAAAAAGATTTTTTTACCCGCATACTCATCATCAGCTGTTGCAGTTTGTTTTCTCTTGTCAAGTTCTTCATTTTCAAGACATGTATAGGTTCTTCACAAAATAACATTGAAAGAAATAACATAAGCCAACTCTGCAAGTTGTTTTCCAAGAACACCAACACAGAAAAAACATGCAAAAACACCAAAAAAACAATGTAGTTAGTTTATTTTATTTGCTCCAGTATATTATCTATGAAAATCAAAAAGATAGTAGATTTAGTTTTACTTATTTGTTTTATTTAAATAGTCTTAGGAAAACATTTTGCTTTAAAGTAATTAGTGATTTAGACATTACTTAGTGTTTCCAAGTCATTTAGTTGCTCTTCATTTAATATTTCTCATTTTCATTTAACTAGTGTTAGTTAATTGATCCAAACACACTATCTAGTCGGAATCCACACTACCTAAACGTAGCCTCCGCATGCTTATTGGCTTGTGTATTCCTTCCTGCCTACATGCTTGTGTCGCCACATGACCGTTCCCGCTAGGCACGACCCCATAGGAGAAACTTATTCCCTAGAGTGATCACACATGCTACCGTCAACCCAATTCAAGTGAGCATTAACCAAGAGTTGAGGGTGATGGTATTTCGATCCACCCCTTCCAAACCTCGTAGTGAACCAACTCACAACATTAAATGAATACTTTGAAGTTGTTGAAAGCCCGTTGAAGCAGACTAGAGCAACCAAGGCAACCTCTTCCAAACCTCGTAGTGAACCAACTCAAAACATTAAATGAATACTTTGAAGTTGCCAAAGCCCATTGGAGCAGACTACGGCAACCAAGGCAAGTAGTTCACATTTGACTATCGTCTCTCTTTCAGCTGTCTCGACCCAACCTTGGGAAGTTGAGTGCGAAGGTAAAACGTGTAATTTTTTTGCGTACAGTCCCCAGCAATGTCGGCAACATTTACATGTCCCATTCTAGAGCCATCTGTCTGATTTAGTAAATTTCCCTTTTCTTTGCATCACCATTGTGAACAATTGACTGCTGCTTGTCAGCTATGTTGTGGAGATTTTCCACTGTGGGATTTTCCAGCCAAGACAATAAAACTCCGTAACCCCTTTCGGGCAAAGGAATCCGAGCCGCTGAAGAAGAAATAGATTTCAACCCAACCTCATCAACAGATTTATCACGTCCAGGAAAGGCAGTACTGTTCTGAGCACTAATATTTTCAGAGGTCTAATTCTGAATGTGATCAATTATTCATAGAGACTTGTGAAGAGCATTCAAGAGTGCATCATTTTCACTTGCCTCAACATCTTCCTAAAGATGTTCACTTTCCAATATCTCCAAAAGGACAGTCAGGAATAGGCAATATTTACTCGAGGGACAATAAAAGAGAGATGGAAGCCCATTTCATAAAGGCTCGCTTCATAAGTGGGGGTAGGAAGTGCATGTCCACCACTATTTCTACTCTAGCCTAATTTAATATTTGATAAAACAAAACAGCAGTTATCTCCATATTTCTACACATGAGTTTTGTTTTTATAAATAAAATACAATCAGAAAATTATGCATTAAAAATACAAACTAAGAGAAAATGGGCCTCATTCATAAGAGAAACAACATGTGTACTAGTTATACATTTAAAAAGGGGACATCCCTATCGCTTGTATGGAAAGTCTCAATAACGTAATCATTGAGTTGAATCTGTTTGCACAGAAGTTTACTTGCTAGCTCAGGAGTCCAAAACGAACAGTTGAAGGAATTGCAACTGAAAAATATCGAGCAAGAGAAAACCAAAGATAAGCTTATGCTTTTATTCAGCATGAAAAGAGGAGCGAGCTGGCTTCAAATGTTAAGAACAGTCATTGTATATACCCATACTCCTGCCTCCAGAAGACCATATTGAAATGTAATATAGCTGTACACTTATTCACATACACTTGTATCCTGTTTCAAAATAACATCCTTGTGCCGACATCCTACATATACTAGTATCTTTGGTAAAAAGATAATGTTGGTGGAATATAATGACTTGTCTAAGGCTATAATTTACTTGATAGAATCTAGATTGTTAATCAAGGAATTATCAACTAAGATTATTGATGAAAAATCAAAGTTGTTTCATATTTAACAAATGCCACGTAGCAGCTTATTTCTGTCGAAGATATTGTAGTTGAAATTAAACATGTATAATTGTACTCAATGGATGCTATACTAGCAAGTGCCCTAAAAGTGAAATGTAGGGAATATGAATTATTTTTAAAATATATATAGATATATATATATAAGAAAAAAATCAATATGAAGTATTATTATTTTTAATTGCATTCAATAGATGATATACTAGCAATTGCCCTAAGGGTGCAAAGTAGACAGTAGGGGAAGTGAATATATTTTTTAAAATATGAAGTTTTTATATAAAATATATATATATATAAAGTACTATTATATAATTGAGAAGGTGTCGATCACCATTGAGATTTTTATCAATTATTCATGGCTCGCAAATTTATTTATTACTTCATAAATTTGTAAACTTAGCAAACACAAATAGATGGGAATCAATTTTTATATATACAATCAAACTAAAGTCTATGGGAGTGCTTATAAATTTGTTATGTAAAAGATAAAACTCGTCGACTACATGTTGGTGACATAGTGGCCATAAGAAAGGTATGCACCTTGTGATTGCCATTATTTTCACTAACCGACAGCTTGTAACTCCCAGAAAATGTGGTAGAAAGTCAGTCTATTTGATGTCATACCTGCAACCTATCGCTTTTGTAAATAGGAACAAAATTATGTACTTGATGTACACACAGACAAATATGACACGACATTCTTCCCTAAACAAAAAATCCCGGAGATTGTTTGCAAGCATCTTTAGAAAATAAATATAATCAAATATTTCATTTAGTTCATAGACACTTAAGATTGGTACAAGACTAGTTAATTGTTATGGTATCATTGTATTTGTGTGTTTATTAATTATCGGTATGCAATTAATTAATTGATATGGTATGATGATCTTTTTTCAATTTCGTGGAAGTATGGAATGCGAAATCTAATCGAACTACAAACTTGGGCATTTACTGAGACATCCTATCCTGGTTTCGATTCTGTTGCTTCCCACAAAATATTTCCAAGAAAATGAGTACGGAGAAAGAGAGGAGAGCCATGTCTATATGGCTAAGTTAGCCGAGCAGGCCGAGCGCTATGATGGAAAAATCAAATTTTCGGGAGCGATGGAAGGAAAAGCAGCGAAGCTGGTGAAGGGCGTGAGCGGCCTTGGCCACGGAAGGGTTTTGACTGCGCATCAAGGAGAGCCGCTCGGGCATGGCCAGGTAAAAGGGGGATGTGGCTAGATAACAAAGAAAAGGGTAGTGGTGACGAGCCTAGGTCTGTGGAGGAGCCATGCCCTAACCCTAGGGCAAAATCTGGCTGACTCGCTGCGGCGGGAGTCTTTGATCCGGCAAGAATTAAACAAGATTATCGGGGAACTACAAAGCGTACTGCGGGACTGTTTCATTCACATAAATCCACTTCATTTAAAGACATACTTGGAAAATCGGGGCAGTCGACTTCTGGTTCAAATCCTCCGACCAAGCAGACCTACTTGGTCGATCTGGCTGAGGATATCCCTTCTTTAATCATAGAGAACCCCGAAGTGGAGGAATACTACAAAAATCTATCTCGGGATGCTTTGTGATCGGAAGATTCAATGGATTTTGGCCTTCCTCCTCGCTCTTTATCAATGGATCTTCAAAAACTGGACTAACAAATGTGAAATCTCTCTTTGCTCCAAGGGATTTTTCGTTGTCCATTTTAGGGAATCTGAGGATTATCAACGCTGCTTTTCAGAGGGCCCATGGTTCTGGGGGCATGTTGGGTTATTTTTAATACCATGGTTTCCAGATTTCGATCTGAATTCTTATTCGGTTACCAAAACGCTGTTTGGGTCAGGCTTCCCAACCTCCCTTTGCATCTGTGGTATGCCCTAGAGGACATTGGAAACGTTTTGGGAGGTTTTTAAAAGAGGACTTGGATAGAACGGATTCAGGTCTGTGTTCGTTTGCGAAATGTGTGTTGAAATTGATTTTAGCAAGGGTTTACCAGATTGAATTAATCTAAAATTTGGGAAGTTTCAGCATTCCCAGATCTTAGACTATGAGAATACTTGCCTTTAGATGTAGAATATGCAGAAATCCGGGTCATCTGCAAGCCTCTTGTCCTCATAACAAGAATCGAAATCTACAAAACATAATGGATCGACTTCTTCCAGTGGGTGGGGTACCTTGAATCGAATTGGTTTCTGCTTCAAAATTCAAGGATGATCTCGCAAAATCCTCCCACCGAGGGTAACTTAGATACAGAAAAGACCAATAATGAGATGGAAATACAGGAAAATGGTCAGATTGCAGGTGGAACAAAAAGGGGGCATTGGTTAATCCCAACGATTTGGCACTTGGTTATTGCGTCTAATTATGGAAAATGGCAAGAAGTGAAGAAACGGAAAAGCAAAAAGGGACGAATGGGCAACATTGACAATTATTTTCCATTGCATGATGGGAAGTAAATAGAGTCTTAATTTGTTTTTTTGTAAGTGGGTTGCTTTTCTTGTAGTTTCTCTAGCCTTTAGGGCATTTGTTTTTTCCTGAGGATTTGGCCTCATTTAATTTGCAAAGGGAACGGGTCCCTTCAACCCGCTTTATCAATAAAAAAAAAAATTAATTGATATGGTATTATTGTATTTGTGCGTTTATTAATAATTGGTACGATATTAATTGCTAAGGTATAAGTGTATTTGTGTGTTTATTAATTATTGGTGCGAGATTAATTAATTGTTAAGGTATTAGTGTATTTGTGTGTTTATTAATTATTGATGGGACTAGTTAATTGATATGCTATTAGTTTATTTGTGTGTTTATATTATAAAGTTTTGACATGAAAAATGAAATATTAACAATAACGATGGTTGGTTGATGTGATGGATCCAACATACAATAAAGATAACGAGTCTATAACTAATATTTCTCCAAATAACGAGTCTATAATATATCATCTAGATTTTCCTCAAAATCAAATTCTTGCATGCCACTCACACTAGCTCCACTCTCAATAGCCTTTTTATAGCCCAAAACTCCTCAAAAAGCTATAAAAAGGCTACGATTTCCTCTCCTACATAGGCGAGAAGGGCCAAAATGTAGGACAAGTGGGCATCACCCTAGGACAAAGTAAACAGACATTTAAGTGCATACAAGGTATGTCTTATTTAACAGTTCTACAGCATTTTACCAGGTAAAAGTAAGTGTATATTGTAAAAGTGGGTTTCGTGAAGAGAGGATGGCAGATGCAGCAGTAAATTCCAAAATTGAGGGGGGAATATTTAGAAGCATGCAAACACGGATTTTGAAAGTTTTTAATTGACTCCACCATGATGTAAGCCTTAACATCAAACTCATTCACTTATCGACATTCTCAATCAAAATTTTCTGCTTTACAGTTGTAAACTTTTGCATAATGCTAGTGTAATTAGTTTTTAAATCTTTCTTAGAACAGCTTATCAGAAGGATCAGATGTCAAAGTCATGTCTGCAAAAATATTATTATAGCTTTTTGAGGAGTTTCGGGTTTATTATTTTATTAATTTATGAGTTAGGGTTTGTTTTTTGGTCATTGACCAAGTCAAAGAAAAACTTTTAGAGACCCCCATCGCCCAACCCTACGGGTATGTCAAAACATACCCGGATGTACCAGACGTATCAATATCGTACCCAACGCGTATTTGTCCGGGTACGTATCCAGGGGTACAGGAGGGGGCAACAAACCCTAGGAACATAGTGTTAAAATGCATTATAGAAGGTCATTTGTAGCTTTTTAGCATCATTTTAGGATTTTGAAGGGGTTTTTGCAACTTTTAAATCATATATGGCTATAGTTGGCTGCATATCAGTATCCAATTGTCTCTAATACGACCCAATTATGGGTTCATCTCTGGATACGGTGAGGTATAGTATTCAAATCATATCCAGTGTCGCGCCTTAACCATATCCGTGTCTACCACAAATACGTGCAACCTAGCAGTAGAGATGTTTCTGTGAACCCCGCTTAAACAAACAAAACCTCTTTGTAGCTAAAATAAAGTCGTCTTGAAAGTAAATCGTGACTGTCCAATAATAGAGGGGATGGATTAGACTTGTAATTACCTTTTAGCTCTCGCCATGATATTGGTTAGTTTTGGTGGTTGGTCCTCTAGTAATGTGATTCTTTGATAAACTTCAAATATGCTTTAGTTTCTTTGACAAGCAACCTCAAGAGTAGTTGGCTCAATCCTCGCATACCCCTAATGGACTCTTTCAATCCATTGATGTACATAACAACCACACATAGGGGAAAATACTTTCTATGAACAGGTGACCCTACCGGAAATCCTTGTGTAGCATGTTATAATGCTTTGTTTCATGTTCTCATGGGCTAAGTAGTAGTTCTTGGTTATAAGTCTCAAAGTTGCAACAAAATGTATTTCTAAAGCAATTATTTATGGACCATTGTGCTTTTTCTTCGTTCTCAAGTATTTTCCACCAATCCAATGCCGACAACCCATGATGCAAATTGACTAGTTGAATCCTGATAATTCTCTATAATGTTTAATTCATAAAGTGGAATAACTTACCCATCCAAGCTCTTGCCTCAATAACTTTACTAAAACCATCACACTACTCAAATATCAGTTCAATTATTTATTACCATGTTTTTCTACACATGTTTAGCTACATATCCGATGGGATTAGCTTGTTTTCAAATATTACTCAAGTTATCTCCAAAAAAAGCACCCTCTGATTTGTCATGAATGAATGGATGACGAGCAATCAGTGTTTTTGGGTAACATGGGATTGTCTCTCAAGTTGTGGGACTTGCTATTTGAGACAAACCTCCAGAGAAGGTTGGTTCCTCTACCTAATCCTAATGTTAAACTACTCCTAAGGAAATATAGTTATCAAATCCTACTCTAATAATCCAAGGGACCATAGAGAGAGAGAAGTGCATAAAAATAGAAATCCTAAGCTAAAGAGAGGTGATAGCACCAAGAAGAGGGTGAAGACACTCTAATGAGGGAAAAAGAGAAGGAAAATGGAGAAGGGAGAGGCCAAATAGAGGTGACACAGACCCAAAACTTCATTTACCATCTATTCTCTATGAAACACAACAAAATGAACTGCAAGTGAGAAATACATGCACAAAATACAACAAGAATGGAGAGGTAAGGAAATGCAACAAAAAAACATGTTATAGTTGAGAAACACCACAAAACAAATATTTTATTGCTTTCAAAATATGCACAAACCATTACATGTGAAGAAGGCACAATAACACATTGCAAGCTCAAATGAAGGTCTATAACTCACAGCTGCTCAGAACAATTTTAACAAAGTTCCTTTACATTTTAGAACATCCCCCCCTCACAAATGAGAATTTTTTACATTATATAGAAGATGGGAGAGAGAGAGAGAGAGAAACTTGGATTTCCCTTTCAACCACCAACAACATGCATTAAATGTCTGAAAATAGGCATGGGCACCCTTACAATACCATTCCCCCATGATACTTTGCTTGTAGGAGAAGGAATGGGCACCATACTTCATCAAATTGGGTTGTTGAGCTACCTAGAGCTGCATCTTTTAATGCTGGGAATGTTTTCCTCTTTTTCACCCACCTACCCTCACCAAAATTAAGATATCCAGTTTCCATGGTGTAGTACATGCTTTGAGACCTTTCCAAAAGTCCAATTTTATGAAATTTGGAGCAACTTGGTGAAATTTATGGCCATGCGGATTTCTAGGGCTCGGGAGGAACACGACAAGGTTCCCGACGCGACTCCATAGTCTCGCATTTAATCATTTTGTGCTTGGTGCGGATAGATCGGACAATCGGAGAACCAAGGGAAGAGAGGAGTTGTTCAATTAGTTCTCACAAGACCCACTTTAACCGCAATGTTTGTTGTCTTGTGTGTTGGGCGGAGATTCGGATGCGCCCACCCGTTACCTTGGTGCCCGCAATCCCAATTCTCCCGCACATCTTGCCTCGTCCCCCCCCGCCGCTTCTGTTCTCCGCTTCCACCGTTCCTCCGCATCACACTTTGTTCGCATTACTCGCCGCCACTCACCTTCCTTCGTTTGTCAACTCAAATGGCAATGCGCAGAACCCAAGACCCGACGGAATTGTTCCGTCTATTTTGTCGGGGTCCGCATTATCCACAATACATTGTCTCCCCTTCGTTCTACGGTCGGAATGCTTGTGCAAAGAACTTGAAGCCCATGGGAATTGTTCCTGTGTGCTCGAAAACCCGATCGACTGCAGACGCACTACCCGGCCTTCAATGCGGAAACCTGTAGAGATGCGGAGAACTTGTGACCCTACGAAACTGCTCCGACAATTCCCAAAACCCGCATCACCCGCAATACACTATTTTTGGCCCATTTTAATGAAATTTTCTAAGTTTTTGGACTTTTAAAGCCTACAAAGAAGGAGAGGGATGCCCCAAAATAAATGCAAGTGCCCCAAATCATGAAATTTACCTGTTTTTATCAGCTTCTTCTCGATGCTCCATCATACTATCTTGGTCCAAAATGTCAAGTTAGCCAATTTGCAAGGAGTGCAAAATTGGGCAACAATTACTTCGTAAACCCATCGACTTTAATTAATAAGTACCCAGTAATTATTAGTTGCAGATCAAGTGTGCATGTTGCAGTAAAGTGAGGCTTCAATGTAATTCTAAAACAAATTTAGACCAAGAAATATTTGCTTGTCAGATGCTTCATTAATCTTATAATAATTTTGGAAATTATAACTATAACTAACAGAAAAACAACTAAAAGAACAGCAAAATGCTAACTAGAACATGCTCCCATGCTTGAACTGGTATTGCTAGAAGATAAGCAAAAACCAACAAACAGAAACTAGGCATTAACCAAATTATTCAAACATGTAGATTAAAGAAAATTTGCAATGTGACTAGAATAAATGTTTTGGGAGTCTCAAACTATACAAGTGTAATTTAATAACTCACCAGCCCATCTTCACTGCATGTGGACACAGTAAATTTTTGTTCATAGTTGTAGTCCTTAGTGAAGAAGATCTGCAAGCGAATAATATCAGGTTCCTGAGATGAATATAGCCATTCAATCTCTTTGAACTACACTTCATAGAGCTTATCAAAAAAAAAAAAATCAGAAGTAGAATAATTCAGATGAAACTGATATCGGATGACAATTATGTATATTCATGTACATGAGAGTAAATATAATCAACTAAGAACGTTAAGGAATGAAATTATATTAAAACTAAAATCAAAAGAAAGAATTCTAATGATAGATTCTAGAACAATAATAGAATACCACAAAGCAAGACAAGGTCTTGGCCATCACATTTTTAACTGCAGCTAATCTCTGAAGACCTAAAGATGACTACATATTTCCAGAATCAGCTGCGCAGGTGCTTAAAAATCTGGCATTTCAAGTAGCACAACCGGACTCGTCATCTTAGCAAGAAGCCTATGATTGGGGAGGAAGAAGGCGATTCTAACTAGCTTAGATATGCCTTAGGATTTGACTAATAGGAGTCAGCTAATGTCATAACGGAAAAAATAGTCAAATACAAACTCGTATAGTCAAATAATAACACTAATTATTTAACTAATTAATCAGTTTGTTAGAGACCTTAAGTAATAAATCAATCAAGATGAATAATTAGAGTAAGCTACTAACTGATTAATTTAATTCTTGGTAAATAGATTAGTTAAAGTTATTGAATTACTTTTTATTATTTGTTTATTAATTAGCTAATTAATAACCTAAAAACTAAAAGACGATATTAACATACCAAAAAGGAGTGGGACACGAGGGAGAGGAGGGGAGGGGAAGGGGAGAATATAGGATGGAGAGGCCTAGGGTTTCTTCAATGGGTTTCCAGGCTTGACTTAGATTCCATCCATTGTCCCTATTCAAATTGTTAGGGTGTTTCCAATTTCAAAGAAACACTCATTCGCCTATCCATGAAGCGACCTTCCATGGATAGAATTTTGGTGTTCTCATGCTAAAGCAAGCTTTTAATATTGATCTTCACGTTCAGCCAAATCTGACTTGTTGACCCTACCACATTGGATATCTGCACTTTGCTCCTCGACTCTAGTTTAGGGTGATGGACTAGTTTCCACCATGTGGGGTCTACTAAATAACATGGGATTAGGTCAACACATTTCTGCAGTGTATGGTAAACAAGTAGAAGGGACAAAAAAATGGAAGATTGGGAGCTTCTCATTAGCTTTGATGTACTATGTACTATCACAATACACTAAGAGTCCTCTAAAGGAGGCTATTAATCAGTTCGCAGACAATGAAGCATCAAATCCATTCAAGTTTTCTCTGAGGTCTTCTACATACTTAAGTTTCTTGGGAGGGATTTATAAACAGATGGAAGGTGTCGACGTGGGTTCCCCTCTATCCCCCATCATAGCTAATTTACTCATGAAAGTAAATATAATCAACAAACAAAATTAAGAAATGAAATTAGATTAAAAATAAAAGCAAGAGAAATAATTCTAGAAAAATAATAGAATGCCACAAACAAGACCAGATTTTGGCCATCACATTGTTTACTGCAGCTAATCTCTGAAGAACTAAAGATGACTAAATATTTCTAGAATCATCTGCGCAGTTGCTCAAAAACTGATGTTTCAAGTAACACTGCTGGATTCATCATCATGGAAAGATGCATATGCCTGGAGAGGAAGAAAGCAATTCTATCTAGCTTAAATATGCCTATGTGTTTGACAAATAGGAGTCCGTTAAAAAGATGAAGGAAAGCATTAGTCAAATATTAACTCAAATATGATCAACTAACAACATTAAGAAATGAATTTAGATTAAAAATAAAAGCAAATGAAAGAATTCTAATTATAGAATCTAGAACAATAATAGAATACCACAAAGCAAGACCAGATTTTATCATTTTGGCCATTGCATTGTTAACCACGGCTAATCTCTGAAGAACTAAAGATGACTAAATATTTCTGGAATCAATTGCACAGGTACTTAAAAACTGACGTTTCAAGTAACACTAACGGACTTATCATCATGGAAAGAAGCCTATGCCTGGAGAGGAAGAATGCAATTCTATCTATTGCTTAAATATGCCTTGCCATTTGACAAACTGGAGTCCACTAATAAGATAAAGGAGAAAAATGGACAAACATAAACTCATAGTTAAATAGCAACACTAATTATTTAACTGATCAATCAATTAATTGGAATGTTAGAGACCTCAAATAATTAATCAATGAAGTTGAATGATTAGAGTAAGCTACTAACTCATTTATTTAATTCTTAATAAAAAGATTGGTAAGGAAAATTCTTCATAAATAGATTGGTAAAGAAATTATTAAATTATTTAGTATTTATTTATTAGTTAGCTAACTAATAACCTCAAAGCAAAAGATGAGACTGAAGTACCAAAAAGGATAAGGATGGAGGGGAGAGTAAGGCAGGGGAAGAGGAGAAAATGAGATGGAGAGGCTTAGGGTTTCAATCAAGGTAGTATGGATTTTTAGGCTTGACTTCGATTCCATCCATCCTCTCGGTGTTTTCAGTTTCAACACCCTCTCTCATTCACAAATCCATAAAGCACCCTTCCATGGCTAGAATTTTGGTGTTCTCAATGCTAGTGAAGTGTTTAGATTTGATCTTCGTGTTCACCCAAATCTGATTTGTGACCCAACCATGTTGGATATCTGCGGTTTGCTCCTCAACTCATGTTTGGAGTGATCGACTAGTTTCCCCAACTTATAGGGTCTACTGCAGCACAAATGGATTCGGTAAAGGCATTTCCATAGTCTATGATAAACAAATGGAAGGGACAAAAAAATGGAATTAGGTAAATGCATTTCCATTTAAATGGTTTCACGACAAAATTTTGTCAACCCTTTCGTTTTTGTCTTGTAATAGCTCTTCATGTTAGTGCAAATCAGCAGCACCCCTAGATGTTTATCAGATTTCTAGTTTGATATTTGGACATCCAGTGTGATTGCACAACATTGAATCTTTTCCCCAAGTGTGGGACTTGTAAAAGTGGGAAAAGAATCTCCAGATTAGAGGTTGGTTCCTCAACTCCTCTGATCAGATGTACTACTTGAAAGTTGCAAGAGGTTTAAACTCAAGATCCTACTCTAAATTCCAAGGGACAGAGATAGAGAATACAAAAGAAATAAAACTAGTACTAATAAGGTGATACACCAAAGGAGTGGTCTGATTCTTTACTTCTGCAAATTGACACAGATTACAGAAATGCAGCAAAACATCATGCACAAATTGATAAAATGTAATGAAAGATCATGAATGAATCAAACAACACAAGAAGAGGACTGAAACTCATTCACAGAGCTTGCATTGTCATTTCCAATATCAAAATACATGCATTACAACAACAGGAGGCATAAAACATGTTGCAGTCCTGAAAGAGGTCTGGTATTCCACAAAATCACTTTCTAGGGTGAAAGAAGGAGCCTGCAAAACATAAAAATGTCCAACCCTTACAAAATGAGCCAAATATGGCTTTTAACAATGAAAAATTCGAGCCCAGGAGAGAGAAACGCAGGAAAAGTGAGAGGAGCTTTCAACCACCGACCAAATTGCATTAAAACAGCATGGGCACCCTCAAAAGTTCATTCCCCAATGTTTTTGACCATGCTGGGAGAGAATGCGAGCCATACTTCATTAAAAATGGTGGTTGAAACATCATTTCTGTAAATTCTTCGTGCCAGGGACGTTTCTCCATTTTTCTCCCGCAAATCTTCATCAAAATGCAAAAATGAGCCCTCCATCGTGTAGAGAATTTCAATACCTTTCCAACGCCACCAAGAACGCGGAAATCTGAGCTTTGATCGAAAGTTATGCCCTTCTAACATTTAGGGCAAAACAGGGCCGAAAATGGGTTGGCGGACAAAAATTTAAAATTTTCCCACTTTTTGCATTTGGAAAAATTTCCCCAAAAATCTCCGCGCCCGCCACGGTTTGGTGCCACGTGGCATGTTTTGATTGGATGCGGGCTTTCCCCGCCTCATTTTTCACCGTTTTGGCCTTTGGAAAATTTTCCAAAATTCTCCGCCGGCCCGATGACCCGAAGACACGTGGCATGTTGTGATTCGTCGCGGGCCTCTCCTTCAAATTTTCCATCACTTTTGATCACCCTCCCTAAACTGGACACGTGGCGTGATGCTATTGGATGCGGGCTTTTCTTTTCATTTTTCTCTGCGGGCCCGCCTTATGTTTTTTTGCCTCCACGTGGACACGTGGCATGATCTTATTGGCTCGGGTCACGGGGCGGGCTTTTCCTTTCAAAATTTTCCCCTTTGGCAAACGGGAAAATTTCTCTCCATGTCTCCAATCTCCGACGGGCCGAGGACACGTGGCGAGCTTTGATTGGTTAGCGGGCCTTGGGGGCAAAATTTTACTTTGTGCTAACCTTTGGGAAATTTTCCCAACTTCCCCGCCACTCTGGTGCCCGACGCCCTCGAGGACACGTGGCCGCTTTTTATTGGCTCGGGTCCTCGGGGCCCAAAATTCCTTTGCGCCCCGCCAAATACTTCGGCAAATTTTTAATCTTCCTCCGCCTCTCTGCCACTCCTATGCCGACATGGCGCCTCGATCAGGCCGGCGGGGCTATGGGGCAGATTTTCCCCTTTGTAAATACTTGGTGAAAATTCAAAATTTTCCTCCGCCCTCTGCCACTCCTATGCCGACGTGGCGGTCTTTGATTGGCCGGCGGGCTTGTCTAGGGAAAATTTCCCACAAAAACTCCGCCGAGCCATAACTTCAAAAATACATGGAGTTAGGAAGAAAACTTTACCTTTCTGGAAAGCTGAGAAGGAGCTCTATCCAATGGTGTCGTTTCCAGAAGGTTTTGAGTGCCTGAAAGATAAAAAATTATGATTGAGGCACAAGAGAGGAAAGAATAAAGGGAGTTAACCAAAAAATGAGCAAAGGGCTTATTTTGGATAACACTTCCATCATATAACATTTCTCTAGCATATTGACAATGTCTTCCTAGAAGACGTGACATGCATCAATCGGTAAAATATCACACAAAACCGTGTACATGAACCAACCAATCTTCACTTCCACCTCACATTGTTCCCGCAAATTGTCCACTCGTCCTTCCACCAACCACGTCGCCCTATAAGGACCAGGATGTGATCTTTGTTTCAATCCCATTTCCATACCATTTATGAAGAACAAAACAGTTTGTGCTTCCACTATCCATCACTACTATGCAAAGCACCTCCCTCTAGTTTGACATCTCGCTCTAAAGATAAGTCGCACCACTCCAATTTCTTCCTTCAATGGTTTTAACATGAAATGTTGTCCATCCTTCCACACTTGTATTGTATTATCTCTTCTATCATATAACATTTTGTCATGTTGCCAAGGTCTTCCCAAAGAAGAGTCTAAGACATGACAAACATCCATCTATAAAACATCACACGTAACCTTTGTCCGTGAACCAACCAATCATCATGTCACTTCACATTGTTCCCCAACAACACCTGCTCGTCCCTCAACCATGTCACCATTTCCTCGAGACACAAAATTGTGTGTTCTTCCACTATCCATCACTACTATGCAGCACTTCCTCTCGATTTCACATCTCATTTTGAAGATATGTCACCTTTCCCGCAATAAATCTTCTTCTCATTCTCGCAACTCGTGAGAATGTCCTCATTGTTAGTAATGTTTCTCCTCCTTCAGATTGCTAATGTAACCCCTAGTTCTTTGTCTTCCTCTTCAGCTTTGTGTAACACGTGCACTAGCATCCTTTTTCTTTCCATCATCTTTGTATACATGAGGACATTGGAAAGCTCAATGTCCAACCTCTCTCGCATTGAAAATAGGTTCCATAGAATTGTGCACCACAATCTCTACCTCTCACGAATCATTTCTTCCTTTGCTCAATTAACTAATCTTGTGCACCATCAAGGCGCTTGCTTCTCCTTCTTGCTCTTACACTGCTAGTTCTCTACCACCACTAGGCTTATTTTTGTTCTTTGTCGAGCCTCTTTTGCACACCAATTTTTCCTCCTCTTAAAGCATATTGATACACTCGCTTCTACTATTTACACTTTCACAATATTGAGTTTGTCTTGGATCACCCATCACAGCTCGTTGATGTATCGTGTTATCGTCTCTTGCTCCATTTCATTATGATCAGCACAAAGTGGATCTTATAGAACTTTGTATATTCCTTCACACTTAACTCATTTTATCGCAAATTTTGCAAACTCTTCAATAAATCTAACTAGTAGTCACCAAGTAAAAACTTTCCTTTCAATATCGCAGCCATTTGTTCCCAACAAGTAATCTTATCTTTACCCTTTTTGTTGGGCTCCAACTGAACTTCTTTCCACCACCACATGGCATGACATCTCAATTTGGTTTGCACAATTTTTACTTTGCATTCTTCCGCAACTTCATCGAATTCAAAGTATTCTTTCCATTCTGTGAGCCAGTCAATAAGTTCTTCGACATGCAATGTCCCTAATAAGTACGGAACTTCTATTTGCACTCCTCAACCAATTTTGACATAGCTCTCAATAATCTCTCTTCACCCTCATCCAGATAACCTCACACTGGAACTGCTTCATCTACAATACCCTCAATCACTTTACATGTTTCTTCTACTTCACTTACGTCATCTTTTGGAGTAAATCCTCTTTTGTGGTCTTCTTCCACAATAGCCAGTCTGATTTGCAGTGTCTGCAATAACTCCATGATGTCATCCTGTCTTCCAGCGACATTGTTAACCAACACACCTCCTCAGCCTACTCTTCTAGGTGGCATCTTATCTTCACAATTTCAATCTATTGCCACACCTCCTAGCAAACCTATACAAATCTATGATAGATATTAACATCAAAACAAATGAAAATCCTAAAATCTTGAAGCTCAGTTCCACTCTCTTCCCTAAAGGGGCAGCAGAACATAGGAAAATCCTTTCTGAACTTTCATGTACCTTTGCTTTCTCCTACAAAGACGTGCATGAGGTCAATCCCAAGGTAGTAGTCCACAACCTAGTTACCAAACCTGCTGCCAAATCCATTAGACAAAAACTCAGACCTATGAAGCTGAAAGTAGCCTTGATGGTCAAAGAAGAGGTTAAACTCCTCCAGGTAGGGTTTATCAAGCCCGTTGACTACTCCATGTGGGTGTCAAACATTGTCCACATTCTTAAAAAAACAATAAAATCAGAGTTTGCATAGATTTGAACGGCATAAACACGGTATGTCCCAAGGACAATTTCCTCGTGCCATCTATTGACATCGGTGTTGATGGTACCGTTGGATATGAATTATTATCACACGTGGATGGTTTTTTGGGATACAATCAAATTCGCAATTCGAAGAGCATCAAAGTAAGACAACCTTCACAACTCCTTGGGGAACTTTTTGTTATGTTGTCATTCCTTCGATCTTAAAAATGTCATAGCTACCTATCGTAGGGCAATGACTCATATCTTCAAGATCCATTCACAATATGGTTGAAACGTACATGGATGGTCTCTTAGGGAAAGCTACAAATGAGTTGAGCATCTAGAGGTCCTCTAGATTATTCCCACCCGTCTTATTGAATATGGGATTACATTAAACACAAAAATGTGTTTTTCAGAGTTATAGGTGGAAAACTCATAGGAAATATCATTCTCTTGCAGAACTGATGTTAATCCTGCCAAGATTTGTGCTATTGTTGAGATGCCTCCCCCTAATGATGAGTCTAGCAATAAATCCTTCCCGAAAAGACTGAAGCTATTCAAAGGTTTATTACTAACCTCACTTACGTAGTCCATCCCATAAACAAACTTTTGAAATAATGGAGTGGCATCAACTAAACACAAGATTTTCAAAATGCTTTCGAGTCGGTGAAATGTTTTCTCCTAGCTCCACACACTCTCATGCCACTTATATCTAATCGTACACTTATTCTCTACTCGAGAGCGACTAATGTATCCGTTGATTGTATGTTAGCCCAAGAAGATGATGATGGAAGAGAACTTGTTATTTATTTCATTAGTCGTGTCCTTCTCAACTATAAGACAATATATAGCCAAGCGTAAAAGGAATGCCTTGCGATAATCTTCGCCATAAAGCGTTTAATGCATTACATGCTAATTTAAGAGACCAACATCATCATGACATTTGAGGCCTCGCACAACTTCTTGACTAAAGCAGCTTTATCGAAGAAAGTTGTTCGCTCCATTGCTCGAATGAGTAAGTTTGAGTAAAACTAACGTGACTCAAAACTTTGTCAAGGGTCAAATCATTGATTATTGGTTGGTTGATAACCCTCGATTGTGGTGACCTAGTTGACAATGATTTCACAAATGAATGCATTTGCTATACTTGAAAAACTAGTAGTTGCTTCCTCTCCCGGTACACGGACATAGTGAACCACTTGGTTGATCGAACGTACCCTAAGGAGTCGCCTCTCGTAGAATACATCATTCTTGAGGAGGTCCTTTTCAAAAGAGATTTCAATGGCATGTTACTTACATGTATCGATAAAGAAGAAGCCAAGAAATTTCTCTTTGAATGCACATTGGCATTTGAGGCAATCACTTTGGCGATAATGAAACTGCTAGAAAAGATTCGTCGAATGGTCTATTTCTTTCCCATGCTTGAGCATGATGTCATGGAAAATGTTAGGAAATGACATAAATGTCGAGATTTTTACCATGCCATACATGTCTCCTCTTAAGCTTTACAAAGTGTATTGTCACCCCTTGGCATTTTTCCACTTGAGGCTTGGACATAATTGGCAAATTCTCGCCTAAGACCACCGATGACCACTTCATCATCAAAACCACTCGAATACTTCATGAAGTGGGTAGAAGCTATGCCTTTAACCACGCTTCCCGATTCCGTCATCGCTAAATTTATCTTGAACCAAATAATTTGTAGGTATGGAGCCCCAAAGTCATTGTTTCGGATAATTGCTCTCCATTTAACAACCACAAGGCGTGTGAGCTATGCAAGAAGTTCCATATTTCTCATCACTCTACCTACGAATACCATCCTCAAGCTAGCTATCAAGTTGAGTCAGCCAATGCAACGCTTCAAGTTTCTATTAATTAAAACTATTAAAAACAATAAAAGAGATTGGTATCTCCAAATTTACCTCGCTCTTTGGGCTTACCAAACCAACATTTGTACACCCACAGAGCTACCTCGTTGTCTTTGGTTTTCGGTGTTGAGGTTGTTTTGCCCCTAAAGGTGGAACTTCCAAGCCTCCACATATCTCTTAAGGCTCGTTAGACGAAGATGAATATAAAGGTCAAGGCGTTTAACCCAACTAGAAAGCTTGGATGAAAACCAGCTCATACCGCTCAAAATCATCAAGCTTATGCAGATCACGTGTCATCTATATAATAAGAATATCCTAGAACGCTCTATCCAAGTGGGTGATCTTGTATTGAGGCTCAATAGTCGAATTGACAAGAAACCCAACAAAGGCCAAAAATTCAGACCTAAATGGCTTGGTCCCTATCTAGTCACTCAAGACTTTAATAATGGAAATTTCCGTTTGTGGACTTGAAAGGTCAAGTGTTCAAGAACCGCTTAACTCGCTCCACCTTAAACATTACTAAGCATAAATCCAAGAACTACGCATCCACCATTGTGTTTCTAGTATGTTATCATTTTGTGTTTGTTGTCATTTCAACTCATTTGTGTATTGATTACATTGACTATTTATCCACCGGAAAACCTCACAATCATTTCAACTCACATTCTTATTTCTCTCATCCATCGAATCTACTTCCAAATGTTGCTTCAAGAAAAAGATTGATTTTGGTCCTAATGAACATCGCAAACCTAATTCCATTATCAATTCCCTAAATTCAAACATCTATGGCCTACAACCTAGTCTAGAAGCTTCTTGATGACAAATCCCGTTACGGTTCTCTCCAAACCCAAGCCCTAGCAAGGCTTCAACTAGGTTCTCTTACTTGCCCACCTTGGTCTTCGATGAAGAGCCCTCGCATCTTACTAGTCGCTTGGGGCCAAGGCTTAGGGATAGATGCCTCTCCCAAAAGCACAATGCAAAGCAAAGCAAACTCAATGAAAGCAAGTTAAATGGTGCAAATGAAATGCCCACATTTTTCATCTTTCCTAACCTATGTTGTTGAGCCTATGCATCTCACAAGTTGTGTGGGGTTAGGATTGGAGAAAAACACCATTGCTCACCCGTTTACGTTTGGTAATGATCCTTGCTTCCCGCAAGTAGTTTGGCACAAACATAGGGGGTCGAGCTTATAGAATTAAAGCAATGCAATGTAATGCAAAAGTGCCAAAATTTGAAAATCCTAAAAAGCTTTCCTAGAAGCCCATGCTAAAGAAAGAACCCTCCCCTTTCACCGATCTCGTCAATCAATTGGCCATTCTCAAATCTAAGTCTAGGCAAAGCCTACAAAACATCTATGTTATGAACATTGCTTTAAAATCCACAAAAAGATCAATCTTTCTCTCGTCCCAACCTTTACAAAGTCAACTCACCTTCTCCACTTTCCATACATTCACTTTGTACATTCTTTGTCTCTCTTAACCCTTGGTGATGAGCCCTTGCATCTCACTAGATGTGTGGGGTTAAGATCAAAGGAGGACGTATCTTTCCCTCTCCACTTTCCTACTATTAATTTTTCTAGTGAATATAGAAGAGATCTCTTCACACACACACGAATGTTGTTTTTTATTTTACATTGCCATAAGATCACCATACACATTGCATGCATTTTGTCAAATCAGTATACTTGCATTTTCCATAAGAATTAGCATCACAAGCTTGTGACATATTAAACATTCCTAGCCATCTAAAGTGCATAAACTGAATTGATACATTATGAAAGTAAAGTACACTAGAGAGTATCGAGCCAAAAATGAGTCTCATGTACATAAATTTGTCGATGTGTCAAGTTTTAATACATCAAGGGCAAGTGTAATCATGATCTCCTCATCGTAGATCTCAAAAGTACCAAAAAGTGTATACATATATTGAAAAATAATAGTAAAGAGGCCCCCTAGGCTTGCCTATCTCTGCGAGACCCATAAGAAGTCAAGGACGAGGGCTCCTACTACGACTCCTATGCCACTAGCCACTAGTACTTGAATGTGAACCTCCGTGGGAATGTCCAACCATGTGTCCATGAGAAGGTTCAGCCTATGTCCATGAGAAGGTTGGGTCATATGCCCATGCAAAGTCCTAATGCCCGTCAACATACTAGAGCTAGCATGTCCACTCCTCATGATCACATGCCTCTTTAGAGAGGCAATCTCGGTCCTCAAAGCTGAGTTTTCATCGCAATACCTGGCCAACTCCAATGCTCGATGCCACATCAGGCCAAAAACATTAGTATGTCAACCCACCTAAGTTAGTAGTCTCAAATCAGCATGAAGGGCGTCCCGAGTCGTGTTAGATAACATCACGAACATATCTAGGAACACTCTTTGAATGAGCTACCTCCACTCTGTCGTCATGGCAGCATCCACACAAGCGTGCACACACATGGATCATAAATACTATGGAAACAAGTAGCCTAATTCATTTCAAAATAATTCAACAAGACCTCCCTCCTCCCACTCACTATCCTCAATACTTGAGTGAGCCTCAGCTCGATGTGCCTCTACTCCAACAAATTTGTTGTTGAGCTACCTTTACTCATCTAAGAGCTCCTCTTTGTACCCCTCCTACTTGCACCTATGGTCGCAATGACAAGCACATCGGTACATGTGGTACTAAAAGTCACCACCACAATCATTGCATCCCCGCATCTCTCCCTACCTCCTCTACAGACCATTGTCCCCTGTGGGAGAACTCTTGTATGTGTGAGTCCGAACTTTGCGAGACTCTAGCCACTTGATGGGCCTCTAAATATCCTCTCTTGTCGTTAACTTTTGTAGCCCCTAAGCATGCGACCAAGACTGTCACCTCCTCATGCCAAAGACCAGTCATGCCTACATACAGCTACATTGTCATGTTTGCAGTAGTGAGTGTACCTACGGCCTGAGGAACAACTCTAATTGGTGTGATGCCAACCCATTTGTCCGCTCAAATAGTGGTTGGTACTGCTATCAAAACTCCCCTCTCATAAAGGATGACTTTCTTGTACACCCAGCTCATCACGAGAGTAGGGTGGCTCAAAGCAAGCAAACTCATCCTCACAATCATGTAGAGATCACAGTATGTCTTTGCTAGGATGTCTTGGGCCCAAGAATATCTGTCTACGATCCTCAATGCCCTGTACAATGGGAGCCAAACAATATAACAATTTGTCTGTCCCCTTAATCCTAAACTAATCGCAAGGCCAACACACCAACGATAGCCTTGTGAATATTAGGAACAACTGATCTCTCTACCACTGCCAATCTAACCCCCTACTTGGTAGGCACGTCTGATGCCTCTATCTCTCCCAAATATGCAGTTTGTTTGTGGGTCTCATCCTATGAAGTGGCCTCAGTGATAGTCAATCTCCACACTATCACGGGCACTCTTAATATCATGTATATGTCCTCTATTCTAATGGTCCACTCTCCTTGGACCTATGGAAATCAGAATGTGTTCTGGTCAACATCCCATTGAATCAGAAAATCACAAAGAAGCATACTAGCAAGAGAAACCAATCTGATCTGAACTAACCGCCATATGCCAAAATGCTCAAAAACTTCAACTCTTCGTATTTCTTTATAATTGTTAGTGCATGGTCTGCAAAACCGCCACAACATTAGCACAATCACCCGGTAGTTGCGTTAACTGTCACAGCATTTGCATTAATTGACGATCTGCCTTGAATGGAAAATTTGTCACGCTTCAATGTAAAATTAAAAGTATCCACAGGACACATTTTTTTGAGAATTCGATTTTGTCGAACCAAGCCCAGTCAAACCTTTGGCATTACATATAATTCAAAACTTGCACAAAAAATGATCAGAAAATTCATGAGACAACCTGCACTCTATCAGATTGAAGAGCCAACCACAAATTTGTTGCATTTCCCTTCACCATTGTGTCACCTTTTATCATTTAATGACCCTGCTTACCTATTGAGTTAACGGTCATGGATTTTTGCATAAAAGGAGCAATTTGAGGAGAGGAAGAATTCTTGCATGACAAGCACCTTGTCACAGTCAAGGGGTTACAAGTTGGTGGCGTTTTAAATAGTTTCATTTAGATTTTACCTCTCATTATTGCTTACAGACTATTTTGGAAGTTTTGTTTTAATGAATATATGAAATAGAAGCTTTTGGTATATAATAGAAGATTTTATATTTATTTTAGCTTTATTGCTTCTTTAAAACCCATACAAACAAACCCAAAAGTTCAAGGAAACTTCTTCCATAAAATTTTCTTTGCACTTTCTCAAGTTTGACTTTGTATTAGAGAATTTAGTTGGAAGTTTTGTCTTCTTTACAGTTTCTTCAGATTCTTCTTTTGGTAATATCTTTGGCTGTTATTTTTACTACCTACTATTTGAAAGCTTCTTTCTCTAAAGATAAAAGCTCTTGTTAACATTATTCAGGGTGAGCTAGATGGTGAGCGTTATTTATTTTCCATTCTATTTGATTTGTTTCATTTATCTACTGGTGAAGGCCCCTTTATCTGAGACAAACCCTTGTAGGTTTTACTCACCGATAAGCCATAGGTAGACATTAGTCGTATAATGTTTGATTTCATTACCAAAAATAAGCTATTACTTCTACCTTCACAGGAAGAAATCATGAAAGAAGTTTCTGCCTATTTTACTACCCACTTGCAACAGAGAGTGACTCTGCCTTTTCATCTCTCTGTCTGTTGATTTTCTTTTACTTTAGCTTTTTATTTTGTTTTATTTAATCTTTAATACATGCAAAAACACCAAAAACACAATGTAGTTAGTTTATTTTATTTGCTCCAGTATATTATCTAAGAAAATAAAAAAGGATAGTAGATTTAGTTTTACTTATTTGTTTTATTTAAATAGTCTTAGGAAAACATTTTGCTTTAAAGTAATTAGTGATTTAGACATTACTTAGTGTTTCCAAGTCATTTAGTTGCTCTTCATTTAATATTTCTCATTTTCATTTAACTAGTGTTAGTTAATTGATCCAAACACACTATCTAGTCGGAATCCACGCTACCTAAACTTAGCCTCCGCATGCTTATTAGCTTGTGTATTCCTTCCTGTCTACATGCTTGTGTCACCACATGACCGTTCCCAGCTAGGCACGACCCCATAGGTGGAACTTATTCCCTAGAGTGATCACACATGCTACCGTCAACCCAATTCAAGTGAGCATTAACCAAGACTTAAGGGTGATGGTATTTCGATCCACCCCTTCCAAACCTCGTAGTGAACCAACTCACAACATTAAATGAATACTTTGAAGTTGTTGAAAGCCCATTGAAGCAGACTAGAGCAACCAAGGTGACCTCTTCCAAACCTCGTAGTGAACCAACTCAAAACATTAAATGAATACTTTTAAGTTGCCAAAACCATTGAAGCAGACTATGGCAACCAAGGCAAGTAGTTCACATTTGACTATCGTCTCTTTCAGCTGCCTCGACCCAACCTTGGGAAGTTGAGTGTGAAGGTAAAACGTGTAATTTTTTTGTGTACAGTCCACAGCAATGTCAGCAACATTTACATGTCCCATTCTAGAGCCATCTGTCTGATTTAGCAAATTTCCCTTTTCTTTGGATCACCATTATGAACAATTGACTGCTGCTTGTCAGCTATGTTGTGGAGATTTTCCACTGTGGAATTTTCCAGCCAAGACAATAAAACTCCGTAACCCCTTTCGGGCAAAGGAATCCGAGCCGCTGAAGAAGAAATAGATTTCAACCCAACCTCATCAACAGATTTATCACGTCCAGGAAAGGCAGTACTGTTCTGAGCACTAATATTTTCAGAGGTCTAATTCTGAATGTGATCAATTATTCATAGAGACTTGTGAAGAGCATTCAAGAGTGCATCATTTTCACTTGCCTCAACATCATCCTAAAGATGTTCACTTTCCAATATCTCCAAAAGGACGGTCAGTAATAGGCAATATTTACTCGAGGGACAATAAAAGAGAGATGGAAGCCCATTTCATAAAGGCTCGCTTCATAAGTGGGGGTAGGAAGTGCATGTCCACCACTATTTCTACTCTAGCCTAATTTAATATTTGATAAAACAAAACAGCAGTTATCTCCATATTTCTACACATGAGTTTTGTTTTTATAAATAAAATACAATCAGAAAATTATGCATTAAAAATACAAACTAAGAGAAAATGGGCCTCATTCATAAGAGAAACAACATGTGTACTAGTTATACATTTAAAAAGGGGACATCCCTATCGCTTGTATGGAAAGTCTCAATAACATAATCATTGAGTTGAATCTGTTTGCACAGAAGTTTACTTGCTAGCTCAGGAGTCCAAAACGAACAGTTGAAGGAATTGCAACTGAAAAAATATCGAGCAAGAGAAAACAAAACATAAGCTTATGCTTTTATTCAGCATGAAAAGAGGAGTGAGCTGGATTCAAATGTTAAAAACAGTCATTGTATATACTCATACTCCCGACTCCAGAAGACCATATCGAAATGTAATATAGCCGTACACTTATTCATATACACTTGTATCCTGTTTCAAAATAACATCCTTGTGCCTACATCCTACATATACTAGTATCTTTGGTAAAAAGATAATGTTGGTGGAATATAATGACTTGTCTAAGGCTATAATTTACTTGATAGAATCTAGATTGTTAATCAAGGAATTATCAACTAAGATTATTGATGAAAAATCAAAGTTGTTTCATATTTAACAAATGCCACGTAGCAGCTTATTTCTGTCGAAGATATTGTAGTTGAAATTAAACATGTATAATTGTACTCAATGGATGCTATACTAGCAAGTGCCCTAAAAGTGAAATGTAGGGAATGTGAATTATTTTTAATATATATATATATAAGAAAAAAATTAATATGAAGTATTATTATATTTAATTGCATTCAATAGATGTCATACTAGCAATTGCCCTAAGGGTGCAAAGCAGACAGTAGGGAAGTGAATATATTTTTAAAATATGAAGTTTTTATATAATATATATATATATATATATATAATAGTACTATTATATAATGGAGAAGGTGTCGATCACCATTGAGATTTTTATCAATTATTCATGGCTCACAAATTTATTTTATTACTTCATAAATTTGTAAATTTAGCAAACAGAAATAGATGGGAATCAATTTTTATATATACAATCAAACTAAAGTCTATGGGAGTGCTTATAAATTTGTTATGTAAAAGATAAAACTCGTCGACTACATGTTGGTGACATAGTGGCCATAAGAAAGGTATGCACCTTGTGATTGCCATTATTTTCACTAACCGACAGCTTGTAACTCCCAGAAAATGTGGTAGAAAAGTCAGTCTATTTGATGTCATACCTGCAACCTATCGTTTTGTAAATAGGAACAAAATTATGTACTTGATGTACACAGACAAATATGACACGACATTCTTCCCTAAACAAAAAATCCCGGAGATTGTTTGCAAGCATCTTTAGAAAATAAATATAATCAAATATTTCATTTAGTTCATAGACACTTAAGATTGGTACAAGACTAGTTAATTGTTATGGTATCATTGTATTTGTGTGTTTATTAATTATCGGTATGTGATTAATTAATTGATATGGTATTATTGTATGTGTGTTTATTAATAATTGGTACGATATTAATTGCGAAGGTATAAGTGTATATGTGTGTTTATTAATTATTGGTGCGAGATTAATTAATTGTTACGGTATTAGTGTATTTGTGTGTTTATTAATTATTGGTATGGGACTAGTTAATTACTATGGTATTAGTTTATTTGTGTGTTTATATTATAAAGTTTTGACATGATAAATGAAATATTAAAAATAAAGATGGTTGGTTGATGTGATGGATCCAACATATAATAAAGATAAAAATGTTGGTTGATGTGATGGATCCAACATATAATTATTAAAATAAAGATGTTATTATGGACTAGTTATTTATTATGGTATTAGTGTATTTGTGTGTTTATATTATAAAGTTTTGACACAATAAACGGAATAATCCACAATAACACCCTCAAGGAATATTTGACTTTTTCCTGAAATTATTACATCCAATTTTTTCAGCTGAATTGCATAGGAAACAGGGGAGACCCAAGTAGTAATATACTACTTTGGAGGGTTTGCAGAGGATGAGCTTCCTCAGCTAGTAGATGAAGTTAGAATGCCAAAAGGAATAGGTAAAAATGCTACTCAGCATGTAAATTTTGTCTTAATATGAGCTTTTAAGAGTTCATTTTAACCACATACATATGAGGCAAAAGGCAAGCATGAATATTGTTATCCCAATTTTTGAGTTCTACGATAAAATTGGGATAACCAATCAAATTTTTCATCTTTGAGGCCTTAGAACTTTTTACATATTCTCAGAAATCTAAAATTTTGGCCCCAAAGTGTCTTTTCTAAGTGTTTTTTGGGTTTCGGGATCACCATGCATATTTGCATGTCATATGTCATATTCTTCTAAACCCTGAAACCCGACACACTAGAGTATTTCGGATTTCAGGTCTTGAAAGCATCGGAACCTTTGTCGTTAATGCATGCTTCATGTTCGATGTTTTTTGAACCCGTGGCTCCAAACATTATAGTGTATCGGGTTTTCGGACTTATTATGCATTGGAACATCCAGGGGGCTTTGCATGTCATATGCTAGGTGCTTTTCTAAAGCCAAAGCCCGAAGGTCCTTTGTGTCGGGTTTCCGGGTACTCAATGGCATGAAAACATATCATGTTTTGTGCGGTCAATTTCCCGCCGCCAAGTCAACGCATTAATTGCCAAGTGTAGTTATGTCTCGCACGTGTTATCCAACGTGTAATTAATGTGGTTTGGGTTATATATAGTCAGATTTTCCACATCATTTTAACTTAGATTTAATTCAAATTTTAACCTACGAATCTACTTCGCCCCCCGCCCCTTCGACTTCTTTTCTTGGTGATTTGGATGTTTTTCTTCGATTTTTTCTTCAAACCCATCTCGTTTTCGGTAAGTTTTATCTCTCCAGGGGTTTTCTTCAATTTTTGAAATATCTCTTGCCTACTTTGTTTTTTGTCTAAATTGCCTTTATCAAGAGACTTTTTTAGCCTTTTCTCACTTTTGGTTAGTTTAGAGGTTTCTTCCTCTCATTATTTTTCCTCGTGATAAGAAGAAAGGGCTTCTTCTAAAACTCCATGTTTTTAATGACAATCGGAAATTTCTTCATGATAGACATGTTCAAAATCCCGACATAAACTTGTCGGGAATTTCAACCTATCCATCATGACAAAAACTCGAATCATGTGTCAAGAAAAGACTAACAAAATCTTAAAACTTAGAATTACTTATGTGAGGTCTTTCAGGGGCACTCGACAAGTTCACATGTCCGACGCTTTGTCGGATTTGTAAGGTGCAAAGCAACAAGGATTTCCCGAATCAGTTGTCGGTTTCTTAAAATGCAAGACATCGAAAGCTCCACCCAGTTGTTGGGATTTTTAAGGTGTGAAGCAAGGTCGAAACCCCAACGAGTGTGTCGGATTTCGCAAGTCCAACTCTTTGGCATTGTGTCAAGATTTTCATAGTGCAAAATATCGCCAAAGTACCGCAGGTTGTCGGTTTCTCAAGGTGTTTGTCAAGGAGGAAAACCCGACAGGGGTTTTTCGGGCTTTAATTGTGCAAATCAACATAGAAGTTCAGTTGTTGTTTCGAGCATCCGTAAGAGTCCTTAGACGGAGTTTAAGTTTATCCTTCAATGTCCGAATCGAGGAAGGAAAAGCCAAAGCAAAATCATCCAGATGAAAAAGAAATGAAGTATAAATATCAAGGGGTTGTTCCCCTTCAAATATTGATTCCAATATTGACATCAAAGACACAAAGTTGGGGCATATAGATATGAATGACTTTTGAATAGAGTCAAGAATCCCTCAAAGACGACATGGATGCAATGCATTTACGATGGTGGATTGCTCTCTTGTTGAAGCCTTTCCTATCTCTCGCACAATGACCAAAGTTCATTCTTGTAGCAGCCAATCACTATGATGTTGAGTCCAGAGTTGTGGAGAATCAAGACAAAGAAGTAGTAATCCGCTTGGACACAAAATATTTTGAGGAACTCTTGAAGCTACGAGACCTCAACGAATTTATAGATATTGATCTCAAGAAGGCTCAAAAGGCTTGGGATGAAAATTCAACAGATTGCATCAAACACTAATAAAAATTCTCTTGAAACCCAAGCCTGTAATCAGCAGATTTCCAAAGACCTTGCCTGAGGAGTGATTTCATCCGAGAGATCAATGATATTATCACACTCCTAAGCGAGTTTTTGGCCTTCCTGAGGCAAAAGAGTTCCAAGGGTGGATGTACCAATTTTTCTCATCATCATGAGGAAGAATCAACAATTCTTCAGATGGGGTGAGTTCATTAGTGACACCACTGACAAGCAATTGAAGGAAGTGCACACAACAAGGAAAATTTATATTACATCATATGTCACATACACAGCAATAGGAATGAGGATTTACCCTGGGTTGAACACACAAGGAATAAGAAGTTCACATTGTGTCTATGAATTCTACCCTTAGTTGTCTCTGAAATAAAGTTTAAATCACTTCTAAAGGGTGAACGATGCTTTTTCTATAGCATCATCTACAAATTGACAAAGACCTCTCCAAGTGTTGTACCGATGCAACTTGGAATGTCGTATCTCATTGGGGTGTATCTTCCTCCAGCTCCCAACGTTCACCTACATTCAAGTTGAAGGATTCCGGGGTTCTCCGTATCTATTGCCAAGGTTTCCAAGTGACAAGTGGATTTTGATGGAGTTGGTAAGGCAATTGTTGGATCTTCACAAGTTCCAACAAAGTAAGCATAAGGCAGAATTTATTTCCCAATATCAATTGGCCGATACACATGCACATCGGTAATCAAGGCAAAGAATATTTCCACCGAAATGCAAGGAGTAATCATCAAGCCTTTCCATTCAAGGCTTAGCTTTGATTATCAGTGGAGTGTTGAAAAGGCTTGAAGTCTACAATTTCACATCCCCGAACTCAAAGATGTATGGATCGACTAAAGATGAGGTAGCCATAAGGAAAAAGATTATAATGGTCGACTCTAGATGAAGCAATTAAGTATAATGTCATGCGATATCCCTCATGGTGCAGTTGACGATGGGGATGTCTTGATCCGATATATGAACAAATGAAAGTGGAAAGTTTGGGTTTTCCCCAATTGATTGGTCAATCAAGGAGTCACATCTATCAAGGAGTGAGTTGCTCAAATTTTGATTCAAATCAATCATTGGCTCTTTTCCATGAACATTCAACCAAAGGATCCCAACTTCCCAAAAGTCAAAGCAATTGCTACGTCGGGCGGACCCTCCCAGGAGCCCAAGGATAAAGGTGAAGTGCCCATCAAGAAGGTGAAGATTAAGTTTTTCAAAGAATGGAAGGTAATCTTCTCCCCCTTCTTCCATTCCATCCACCACCATTGTCAATGTCGATTCCCCTTCTCCTCGGAATCAAGGAACATTAACTAAAGCACCATGGCCGCTCGCCTCTTTCCAATTTCCTCCTCCTCATCACTCATGCAGTCCCTCTTATGACCTTGGCCCCACATGTGCCACCTCCTGGTCATTTCGGTTCCCCCATGATCCATCTCCTCCTCTCCTCCATCCTCATCATTTCAAATCTCTTCAGTCACTGCATCCACCGCTCTTATTTCTTCTTCACCACCATCATCTCTTCTTGTGTCACTCATGGCACAAGTCTTTCCATCCCTTTCTCCCCTTTCAAAAGAGTAAGTATGACCTTGGGTTTTCCTCAAATAACCCAGTTTCCTTTACCATTTGTTGCCTTTTCCTCCATGCCTTCATCTCCCCCTCCCTCTTCAACAATTGTCATGGCCATCTTCTCTACTCCTTCCCCCTTGGTGTCCACATTACCTACTCCTCCTGTACACTCATGATCGCAGCTCCCCAACAACAAACAACTCCCTCTTCGGTTCCATCTTGGCTAACAAGCCAAACCCCAAGAAGAGAAAGAAGGTTGTCCTTCATGAAGCCTTTGATTATAGTATGTTGACTCCTGCTCCCTCTCGTGCATCAAAGAAGCCCAAGACACTCTCCCACATCACCATTGATTCATCAAGGGAGAGGTTTGTTGAGATCGTCGTGTCCCTCTATGACAAAAAAGTAAGGAAGACATCATTGCTTCCACTATCAAATAACCAAAGTGGCACTTGGGAAAGTCACTATAGAAGGAGCACAACAAGATCTACAGGTGGCCATGGATAACTTATTCAAGAAACTTAAAGAAACCAAGGCCACCAAGGATGAACTAAAGGAAAAAGTGGAGCAACCGATGGCCCTCCTCAAAATCACTAAACCAACTCCGATCTCCTCTCTAGCTCTAGTCAGTTTTGATACATCATCCATATCTGAGGTAGAGAAGATTGGACAAAGGGTCGGCAAAGTTGATAATTGGATCAAAGACTTCTTTAGCCATGGCAAAAGTTGCTCATTAAAGAAGTTGTTGAGGTCCATAATGAAATACGAGAGAGAAAAATCATCATTGAGAAGATGAATGATGAGCTCGATGAGGAATGCAACAACTGGGAGCTAACATTTGGAAGCCCCAAACGAGCTCAAGAAGATCGATGTCAATACCCTCGTTTAAGAAGAATAACTAGAGAGAGGGGGAAACATTTGAGTTTTACAAATCCATTGACTTTTGAGTCAAGATTTTGCAAGAGGCCAAAGAGAAGTAGAGAAAGGGCTAGGGAAGAGGGAATCGATGCCACCAATGATATGGTGATGAATTTGCCAAGGTACCCAACCCGATCCTCGATGAAGACTTGAAAATGTTGCCAGCAGACAACATCTTCAAAGAATTCAAAGATCTAGTTGAAAAGACTCCATGGCAGGAAGTGATTTTGATTTACAATCAATTGACAAACTAATTATATATCAAAATGTTTTGAGCAATCTGGCCAAAATCCTCAAAAGACTCTAGAAGTTTCCTAGAAAATTGATCAACGTGCTCGACACATGCGATGTTCTGAATCGATACTCATGTGGACACGATGAGAAATAAGTACAAAAATGATTAAGAGGTTCCACACGTATCACAACAAGGAAGTTAATCAAGGAGCCGATAAGGAAAAGTTTGATTGAGGATTTATCGAGTTTTTCCATTTTTGCATCGAACATGTAAATTTTTGTGATGTTGAGACATCATTTGATCAACAAAATGACTTTGGTCATTTCGCACAAAGAACCAAATCAAGAGAACTTGATGTATAAATTCTATTATTAGATTGTAATCCAAAACTTCCATTCTTCTCTCTTCCTTTTCTCTATAAATGAAAAATGTTGTGGCATTGTAGAGGGAGAGATTTTTGATAGAGCAAGAAGATTTTTCATACTTTGTGGTGAAAAATATATTGACTAGAATTGTAAAGAGAAGAAAAAAATTGTTTTCAATCTTTTGCTATAAGAAATAAAAGAGACGTGTTACAAACTTGGTGTTGAATGTTATCTCTTTGTTTAATGTATTGTTCTTAAGTTCAATGCATTATATTGTTCTTTAAATTCTAGTTCATTACTCATTACTTTTTATCTCGTGGTAGTATCTTCGATCTGCATTTGCCAAAGAAAAAACATGTTTCACTCTTATTTCTTTCCACTTCTCCTTTCTGCATTCTCTTCTAAAGATCTTTCTTCACTCTAAATCTACTTTCCGTTCAGTGAAAGCAAATCTACCAGATGAGATCCCACCCCCAATGCTAGATTAGTGTAAATATTGTGAATATTCTTTAGTGTTATTAGAATAGTAATAAACAAGGCGCCTCCCCTTTAATTGAGGAGGGACTTTGTCCTGCATGCTGTGGTTAAACCTCATATTTTGTCTCCGACAAAATATCCAACCAACAAATAACATGCAAACAAAGTATGTTCTCTCATAAGAGTAATATGTGGTGGGAGTTGACAAAATTGCCTGCCAAGAAAGAATCCATTGGATGTAAACGGAGCTATTGCATAAAATGATACGCAATTGGTTCCTTGAATAAGTATACAGCATTACTGGTAGCTACAGAATATGCTCACTGTAAGCAAGAAGGGGTAGATTATTAAAATATATTTGCCACAACAGGAAAGTGAGTTAGAATTCTCTTAATTCTATACATTGCTCCTTAGTTTCTCTGGAAGGTGACCAACATGAACCTTAATAGGAAATCCCTTAGTGGATATTTGGAGGAGGAGGTGCTCATTCATCACTGACAGATTTTTAGATTGCAGGTTGAGGGCACCTATTTACAGGTTGATAGATGTTAAAGGCTCATTATGAGTGAAACATATTAATCTTCTGTTTTTGGACAGAGTCCTCATCCAAACTTATATGTCAAAAGCATAAAAGATGACATTCTAATGCTTGTAGTTTATGTTTTGAGATTTATGATAATTCCTAATACATTGGCTGGTAACAAGAGAATTCTGAGGCATTCAAGGGACATCAGACTTTGGCAGGCTATATGGCAGATCATATAGAATCTATAACTGTCAAATAGGGCAGGATCTGTGGACAGCAGAAAATCAACTAGTTAAATTGATATGGTTACAATCTCAGGACAGTAATAGTTTATTAGATGAGGGCTGACTGGCCACTCTTCCCTTCCTCCAGCTCTATCTTTCCTACTGATTTAAGAATTAGTTTGACTCCTCATATCCCATGGCTCTCAGTGTTCCCGATAACATGTGGCGGGACACCTCACATGAGGGCCACATTAATATTAATTAACTAAATTAGGAATTAAATTTGAATCCTAAAGATTCAAATGCAAGTCTATTAATGTTTGTGCCTTTATAATGACTTAGGCACATCCTAGGACCTAGTAGACCCCTAAGACTGGATCATTACTACCCCCTTACAAAATGATGGGCCCCACATTCAACCATGCTGAAGAAAAAGTACCCCTTGCAAAACATTTTCAGTTATTGTCATTTTCCAAGGACGGGTTTTAAGTGGCTAACTAGTAACCATGCATCATTTTGTGGATAGCCTGTACTCGCAACAATGAGAAACTTGTTCTTGATTCAGACGTTGATTTTGGGTTCTTACCGCATGGGGTTCAAAAACAAAATGGGCCCTTTGTAACAAGAGGGCGGGGCGGATCTCGAATTTGCTTCCAAAATAAAGGTTTTGGGACTTTGAATTTTAATAAGTTATGGAAAATCTTTTCATCTCCATGACTTCCATGGCGGCAACATGCACAACTTGATCTGCTTGCATCTTCGATTCATGTCCATAAAACCAAAATCTGGTTGAAAACGGTTTCTTGTCTCGCTCAGGAGATAGCATTTGGAGCTTCATGTCAATGGGATTGGTGTTGTGTAAGTTGGGAACTCAAACTGAGCGCGATGGATGCATGTCTTTGTTGTTTCCTGCATTTTTTCCCATTGCTGAGATGTTGGTGCCCGCAGAAATATCAACACAGCTCCAAGGGCATGAGCTTTTGAACAGTGGAATTGGATGACAGGCAGCATGGTAGCTTTGCCTTCGCCTAGCAGGTTAAGAACTTGCATCCAGTTAAAGGAAATTCCCAATGAATTATTACCACTGTGCCGATGGCATAGGCATGGGGCATTATTCATCATGAGAGAAGCAAGCGCAACCCTTTGAAGGGTTCATGTCATTACATATGATGTAATTGGGAGACAGCAATAAGCTTTACCAAGAGCTGTTATGGCTTGACGGCTTGATTGTGAAATGGCTGTGTGCCTTCCCACAACAGCCATGAGCATCATCCTGCTCCAAATTACAAAAGTTTACGACTTTGTTCTCCCTGTTGCTCTTGAACCTGCAATTGAACTTAAAATTAAAACAAATCTTCTTGTGATGTGCAATAGCAGATAGCTTACAAGATTCTCTAGGGAATTTGAATGCTGAATACAAAGATGGGGACTCAAAATTTGCAGAAGTGAAGGCCACAAGCTTCAAGGATTCATTGAGGTCAAGGGGGCTCTCTGAGTTTTGCATGCGGCCATTAGAACATTAAATTAATTGCAGGTTTTTCACTCAAGAATGTGACAAATGGATGTTTCGCAGGTTGTGTCAAACCCGTGTAGGATGAACTCTGAAGGGTGTAATTGATATTGATCCCCTGTAATGTCAAATTGATGTTCTGTATGTGGCTGCAACCACGGGATCAGAATCCTCATTTCATAGGAATCGTTGCCCTGGTCTAATACCACTAATCTGGAAGTAGACGGAAATTCATGAAAATGCGTACATCCTCCATTGAAAGCATGCAACCAGAACATAGACCTGCAGGAAATAAAAATATTGAGTACAAGAGAGAGATTTGTGGGAAAAGCATTTTTCTTACAAATGACCCGATACATTAAGGAAGGCCAATATTTGGCCACCCTTCCCTGCCTACAACTCTCTCTTTCCTGTATATTTATGAACTAGTTTGGCTGCTCATATCCCATGGCTCTTGGTGTTCCTAATGACGTGTCATGACACCTCACATGGGGGTTACAATCATATTTACAATAGTTAATTAGGAATTACATTCAAATTCTGAAGGATTCAAATGCAATTCTATTAATGTTTGTGCCTCTATAATGACTTTGGCACATCCTAGGACCTAATAGGCCCCTAAGATTGGTTCAATAATCAATGTGTATTTATGCTTGTAAAGAATGTGGTTTACCATGTAAAGAAGAAGCACGTAAAGTCCACTCTTATACCTGAAAATTTGCATTATTGAGCAACAGCATTGTGCTACTAAGAAGCAAACTTCAGATACATCACGAAAGTTTTTAGTCCGATAAATTGATATAATTCAAAAACAAGCTTGGTATATTTCCCGATATGACCATTAAGGAAGGGTGTTGGAATATAAACTTCTATAACGCTCATGCTAAATTATACTTGGTCAAATGGTACAACACATTTTGAGGACGCAAGACCATGATTCAGGCATAGTTAGTGAGACCCCGAAATCAAGGCTCAACACACACATGGACATATATAATTGTAAATAAGGGGGAAGAAAAAGATTTATGTTTTTTAGATAAGGTAAAAAGTTTGGTTTTGAAGGGGCCCAAAAAAACCCTGTACAAAAAAGAGACCAGATAGCAACAAAGCCACCAAAAAGAGACCGGGAACACAAAGTCAAACAGTCTTGACCAACTGTGCAACCCAAAACAGGGCACGACCAATACCAGGTCTACATAGTAACAATTTGTTTTTCAAAAATACATAAAAAAGACATAGCAACAAGATTGATAAAACCTAACACAGAACCAAGACCTAAGTGCAGCAAAAGGATCGCCATCAGTTCACCTTGCTCAAGGAGGCTCTGCTTCTAGTTCTCGCAGAAAAAATTTATGTTAACAGACGAATTACACTTTAATAAAAATATATTTTCTATAGAATGCATAACTGCAATGCGACATCAATGTAGGAGCATTCCAGACTGAACAAATTTGTCCTGCATGTTTAAGACTATTTAGTGGTCCCACGGACTCAACACCATGTTGAAGACCATTCTGTCAAAGTTTAAGGTACCAAACATGTTGGAAATCATCTTCTGATGAGCATCTTGGAATCATTTGATGGTCTTGCAGCAAAACCTTTTGAGAGACCTACAACTTGTCGAGGTCATAACTTTGTAATACAAACTTGAAATTGGGTCCCTTTTTTTTAAATCACATATTTTTTTGAAAGTTATGTGGTCTTGTGCCCACGACACCATGTACAAGCCAATCTCCTGGTCTCTCACTTGCGACACCTTGTAGAGATCATAACTTTCTCGCCCGAACTCAAAATTGAGTGCCTTTTTGATAATGTGTAATATTTTGAGAGGAACACCATGGTGCCATCAAATATCTATGGTTTGTGGTCTCTCGACACCGTCACCATGTTTAAACTGACTTTGTGGTCTCTCACCTGCCACACCATATTGAAGCCGATTTTTGGCCACTCGCCTAAAACATCATGTCGATCGCTTAAGTGAGAGAAGATTGGCATGTGTCCAATTGAACGTGTAACTCATTTCCTCCATCTGCAGTTGTATAGCTTGCTTGTTAAAGTTGGAAGGTGAATTGTTTCGCCTTCCCCACCAATTACTCTTCCTTCCACTAACAGACAACAACAATGAAGATAAACATGAGTCCAAATTGGAGATGGGGGCTTTTGGAATTTTGAAGAGCAAAGATGGCAAAGTGAGGGAAGCTTTAAAGTTAGTGAGTGAAAGCAGCTTGCAAGAGAGATTGCCAAGAAGTCAAGATAGGGTCAGAGTGTGTATGTGTATTTCTAGTTGAAAAGTAGTGTAGAGGCGTGGTGTGCTTATTATGTGTATTTCTTCCAAATAATTGATATATTGAGTTTTTCTAAGAAATAAATGAAGAGTGACATATTTTCCATTTTGAATGTTTTCATGCTTCCACTTCCATATTGTGTCTATGCACTGTGATCAGTTGAGTGGTTGACAGTTGTTTATTGCACCTCAACCATTCCATCAAACATCCAATTGATAATACAATCCAAAATGTAGTAGTTAGTCATTTCTTGTATTATCAAGGGTTTTAAGTATGATCAAAATCCAACTTTCTTATCTACAACCAAATATACTTAAGCCCTAAGTTGCCCCATTCGAATTCGTGTTCGAATTCACCGATGATTAAATTCGTGAAAATTCACTAGTAAAGAAATTAGCGATTAAATTCGACTATGAGAAATATACATTTTTATTAAATATATAAAAACAAAAGATAAATTCACATTTCAAAAGAGAGATAATATCACATTTCATTGATTTCATAAGTAGCTATTACAATAATGTGATTGAAAGCAAAAACTTCAAAAAACATGTTCTCGCAGTGTCATGCGACCAAGTCAAGGTGTGGGGACGATTAGTCCGAGCACGGGAGAATACTCGGCGAGTTTTGGAAAGCTATCCAATATTTTTAATTACTAATCTATCTACAGGCGATCAAAGCTCATGATTCTTTCAAAAGATTGCAAGAAGTTGCTTGGTCCAAAAAGGTGCAAAAATGAATTTTATGAAAATAAGAAAAATATTGCCATCAATGCGTAGAGCTCGAGAAAATATGCACTTTTAGAGAAAACGACACCTGAAACGGAGCCGTAGAATGAAAGTTATGGCACATGCAAGTTTTTGCTACTACATCTTCCCGGACCCTTTCCAAAAATGGCAAAAAAATTCTTTCCATCTGTTTTTTTCACCGAAAATCCAAAAACGGAAAAAGTTGCCAAAAAAAGAAAAAAACGCGAATTAAATCGCGATTTTAAACGCACTGTTAAAATTCGGCGAATTTCGAATTTTTCCCTTGAAGTTCGCCGAATGCGGCAACACAGCCTTAATCCTATTACTAACACCTTGAAAAGGAAAGTTAATAGATATAAATGTTAAGAATTGAAATTAGGAAAACTATCGATCCACTCGGGTGTCGCGTACCCCAACGGACAATGCAAGTCAGTAATTCCTTCACGAATTTGACCGAAGAGATACCCATCAAATGGCACCTAAACCCAAGGGAAATTTACCAAATCAAAATAAAATGTTTATGTAGAAACTGGACCGAATCATCCAAATGCAAACAATGATCAACAACCATATGGCGTAAATGCAAACCCAAATTATGCAAATGGTATATCGACCACAACAAACATATTAGGGTCTCCCAATCAATGCCCTCCCCTAAAGGATGCTAATGGGAAGCCTATCCCACAAGCTCTCATGACAAAGTGCTTCTAACATTACAAAACAAACCCTTAGCCCCTTATATTGTTGTTGCGGATATTGGAAGAATCACTCCAACTATCACATACGATTGGTCCACCGACCCTACCTTACACCTTAAAGCTTTTGGCAATCATTAAATAATTGACTCAAAACCCACACCTATGCAGCGACTAAACTATTGGAAAAAAACATAACTAGGAATGCGTTAGTACGGTACAATCGACATAAACATTGTTCATAGTTGACGCGAGAAGGCTAAGTCAATGCCCTTGACTAAGAATTCCAGTACCATGATTTTTCTTAAGACTATTTAAGCAACTTTGTCAACATAAAACAATTATACCATGAATCCTCTCATTGTATGCACCTTTTTTGTCACATACTATTGATTACTCTTTGCAAGTTATTGGCATATTAATCCCTCGAATGCATGCCTTAAGTGGTGCATAGAGAAAGGGTTGGAGTTAGTTTGTAGCACCTTGTGAGAGATCATCATGGCACTAGCCTTCACAATCCTAGTACCACCTTGTAACCACTTGATGCCTCAAAACTACCACTTTATATCTCCTTTGGATCATCCCCTTACAACACCTTCGAGATCACCTTCATATTTGCTTGAAGTGTCTTGCTCCAACCTTCCTTTCCTCTCCTCCCCTTTAGCTTTTATGGATTAGTTGCACCTAAAGTTATCAACCTAAGCAGACATCTCTTTCTAGCCAACATCATCAACCATGGTCAATGGTGTTGGCTAAGTTTAGTAATGGCTTTAGGTTATGTTCCCCTATTCATAGGTGTCATTATGGTCATTTCTCAACGATATCATTGAATAGTTTCCTTTGCATTTGCTTGCAAATGTGCAATTAAAGGTTAAGAGGTCTTAGGATTTAGTGAATATTACACTTGGAGGCCATCATTGGAGCATTGGGTTACTACAAATCAAGAATAGGAGTTGAGCCAACAAGTTCTATCTTAGAATTTAGAGTTCCCAACTTTGGTTTACTTATATTTTCTACCTATCCCTCTTGTGACCCACTCACAACAATCTCTCACAAGGTGCTACAAACCAAGGAGGGGGATTAATGTGCCAACAATATCCACACGAAGGTAACCATCCCTAAGCCTAAATTATATTCTTTATGTTGGATTGTAATGAATTACTTAGACAGATCTGAATATTAGCAACAATAGAACACCAAAATATAGAGAAATGATCACAATATGCAAGTAGAATGACTTAGCCACTTCGAGGGGGCAACCTCCAAACCATACAATAAGACTCAAGTGCTCAATATGATGATTATCTACTAGTTACTAACTCCTATATATACCCTACTATGCTATGCAAAGCACCAAGGCCGACCTATTAAGCATATGAAAGCATAAATAAATGTGATATGACATTATGTTAGCCACAAGTCGGCCATACATATCATGATATATGACCTAGGATTAAGGGCATGGATTGATTGATTATTTTGATGTATCGTGTAGCATACCTTTGTCTATCACATTATTGCTCTCTTTACAAAGACATGCTTACAGACCTAATGCCATTACAACCCATTGTTTAGGATTAGTTGTTGCTTACAACCCTTAGGATTATAGTAAGATCTCATCCCCGTAACTTAGATATAGGATTTGGAACCCTATATCTTCGATATAGAGTGTGGATCACTCTCTTCTTGATCTACGACTATTTATGCCACTTGGATTCATCCTTGCTTGTGTGTTGGCTCTAGTATGATCTTCTACATATATCCCATATTACAAACAAAGGATCAATACATCACCATCTTAGCTTACACATACACATGACTTCTTCAAATGATGTAAGTTGTTAGCTCATTAACCCAAACACAACATGAGTGAGTGAGTCTATTCAAGCTCTTTATCACTCCTTTGGGATAAAAATTACGATACAAAGTTCGATCTTTTCTCCTAAGACATTAAAAGAAGCTTTCAACCAAGTAAAAGATAGGATCATCTCATGAGACAATTTGAGAATCCTCAAGTGCAAAAACAAGTCACCTAGTAATGAAAAACAAAAATCAATATGTTATCGATGATGGAGTCTTATAGCTTGAAACACAACTTTGATTCCATGAGGACGATCAATGCCCTCATGCCAAACGTGTTGCAAGATACCGCTCTTTCCCAACCTATCACGGAAAATCCATTTTATCCTAATGGTCAAGCACAAGAGTCAACTCATCAACCACTAAGCAAATAGGAAATCAAGTGCAAATTACCTAAACCTTGACCTCGAGAGTTAGATCATACCAAGCCAATACCTTAATGGTTCGACCCTCAAAAGTTTTGTTGGTCAGCATGCCAATTGGTGCCACTTTCACAAAAACTATCACAACCTCAAAAATTTAGCATACTCATTCCTATTTGGAAACAACTTTGGCCATGATTTCATGATCTGCAAGAGCTACCAAAATTTCTTGTTGCCCAACAAATATCACATGCAAAATAAACGTAAAGTAATACATCAAGCTTGCGTGCATTCAGGCATATACACCAATCCTTTACAGGATCATTCAAAGAGCATGCGAAAATCTCTTCTACTAAAAGCAATCAACCAAGAAAAACTCATAACTCCACCAATCCTAGTCAATCAACAAACACAATTGAGATAACAGTCAATCATAATGCATTAAAAATGAAGAAATAATTGTACATATGCAAGGCATGAAGCATATCACTACATGACTCGAAAGTTACACCACCCAACACTCACCAACTAATGTTCAAAAAACTTATAGGTCTGTCCATGACAATCCATCACCTCAGCCATTCACTGGAAACATCTCAGAAAACCCAATTTCTCAAAACCTGCAATATTTGAACATCATCAGCTCGGCTCAAGATGTACCAAAAGCAAAAAGTGCTCAACCAATGTCTTCTACCATTTTAATGATGTCAAAGGAGTATCCCAACCTCTTTGCCCCAGCCAAGATGTAGAAAATAACAAACAAAAAATCGAACTTGGCCTCGACCGAGGCCAAATCTGTGATCATCATGATACCTCCTATGGAACAACCAAAATTAGAAAAACCTAGCATCAACAAATGAGACCTCATCACAAAATCATCAAACTTACCTAACAAAATACCATTTTTAAACTAATGAGAACATTTCCCAAACATCATAATCAACATAGTCAACATGAATATTCCTCAAACACAACCAATTGGCCAAGAGGCCCTCGCATGGATCCAAAGTGAGAGCATAGTACAACAATGGAAAGAGGAGTTGATACAATTTTACAAAACCACCAAACTTTATCCCTCAAGTTTCTAATCCAGTCTATAATTCCCAACCAAATATTATTTCATGTTGACAATTCACCCCTTTTCATGCACATCAAAATAGGTGATATCTATGTCAAAGGAACCTCTGCCAACAAACGGCTTCGGACACACACCGCATCACTTGGCTTCACTAAAATCACTTGGTTATTCCCATGGTTGTGACCAAATAATCTCAAAACTATCCATAGGACTTGACAAGGCTATGATTAAAGACAACCACCTCCAACCAACTTCATTTGGCTCTCAATTACCTTATCTCTTAGAACCGTTATGGTGAAAGTCATAATTTTCAATTTTCCCCTCTTTCACCATTTTATTAGGCCACCTTTAAACTCGTCGCGTGAGGGTCGCAACATCATTCACATGCCAATGCGTAAAATTGCACCGCATAGGATCTATTTACGAAGTACAAGGTGACACCAATCCTTGGAGCTTTGAGCAATTCCAACAATGTGGAAATTACAAAATACTCGCATTAGAGGAATTACCTTGTGAAGTATTTGTTGAATACACACGATTCAACCATCCCATTAACCCTCCTAAAGGCTGCAATCATCGCTCCAAACAAGTACGACAAACAACACCTAACCTCTTAGATTTTGATGACAATAAGCCCGATGAGATCAATCTCAAGATCAAGACTATTGACTACCACAATGCATTACCGATCAATTATCTCCTCGTCTAAAACCTAGATCATGCAAGAAGTTGCAAACGACAAATTTCCTATAAAAGCATCTCCTAAGAAGAAAACAATCAAGATACTTCACAACCCAATGATATAATAGTTGAGTCACTCAACATTGATCTCAAGTTACTCCCGACTTCAAAGATGGCTTTACACTAAATGATCCATATTTGTTTGGCTACACCCAAGTAAAACACATGGAGATTCTAGGATACAAAGAATCCGTTGAGAAAAACAACAAAGCAATTTATCCTCTTGCTTTGATGGGACTAGCAATGATCTATTATCGGACATTAGCACTCATAATGACATTTTACTTCAAGAGTCTAACACTTTGCATTAGTTCCTTACATTAGCACTCCGTCAACTAAGTCTTCCCCATCCAATAGCACTCCATCCATGGGATCTCCCCATTCATGCCCTTAGTCACACAAAACCACACCACCTTATGGTTATTCACTATTTTACATGGCACAATACCCTTGGGCACTCCATTGAGACATGCGTGTATTATCAAAGACATGTGGAGCGCATAGCTTAACAAGATTGCACTTTGAAGGTGGAGAGGGCGAGCACATCCAACTTCTCCTATGGGTCATTTTTTCCACTTTCATGGTTCCACAATGCATTCTACAAAGGAATGTTGAGCATATTAACAACATCAATAAGACCTCTAATACCAACCGAGTCACTCACCTACTCCATCACATTATTTAAATTTTAGATTATTAACAACACCATTCAATGTCCCCACAAAGACATTCTCTTGAGAGAGGACAACATTCTTGTCAATGGCATAACTCCTATACACTCTACAAAAGAGAGGAGAGCATACATGTTGGTATGTGAAGTCAACATTGAGTGAGCAGTAATGCACCAAGCAAGCAAAAGCGAGTTGACTCGAGTTTGTGAAGTCCCTTCAAGATAAACACGTTTTCTGGGAGTCCGTAATACTACATGCAAATTGTACTACACGCGGTTTTTACTACGAGTTCTTTCTATAAAAGAAACCCATGGATCAAAGTTGTACGATTGTATAGGATTGTAATCATTAGAGCTAATGCGTGGTGACTATCAATGATGTAACAACAAATTTATTCCCGAGTAATAAAATATTGATAGACCTTTGCGCCGTGGTTTTTTTAGTACATTACCAGGTTTTCCACGTAATATTTGTGTATGTGTTTTAGATCTGTTTATTTCTTATTGCTTTCATTGTGCTTGTGTTCTCTCTACACTGTTCATTTTTCTAACAATACCGACTACAATTGAGATAGTTAACACATCATATGCGGATGGGGGAACAACCTCCCAAGAACATCTCACATTATACACCA